>CM054063.1:305404864-305717671 GCA_028641055.1 Alopecurus myosuroides | reverse complement strand
GCGGCGGCGGTGGCATGGCAGCGGCGTCGGCGGCGGCGGCGGCCACGACACGCTTCCACCGCAGGATCTCGTCGTCGATGAGGGAGCGGCGGGAGCGCTCGCAGGCCTCCTCCAGTTCGGCCCGGAGCTCGGGGTCCTACTCCCCGGAGAAGTCCTCCGGCTCGTCCACGAGGAGCCATAGCTCCCTCTCCCAGCCGGGCGCTGGCGGGGGGTAGTCGTCCACGTTGGCCTCGAGGGGGGCGGGGATGAAGGAGCGGCGGCGCTGCTCGTGCTCCTGCTCGAGCCAGGCGGCCCAGTAGGGGGAGCCGCGCGCGTACATCCGCTCCCTGCGGACGGGGGCCGGCAGGAGCTCGCGCCGGCGCTCGATCTCCTCGAGCAGCGCCGCGCCGGTCGGGGCCGGCGGCACTGGGATCCGCTGGGGATTCAGGTGCCAGCCGTCCGGGAGGTGCACGTCGTTGTAGAACATCGGAGTGGCATTGTTCCAGTGCCACTCCGCCTCGTCCACCCGGACGTACCGGCGGAACCGCTTGCCCGGGGGCGCGGCGCGGGGCGGCGGGCGTGCAGCCGGTGGTGGCGCGGGGACGCGTGGCACCCCGCCGAGGCGGACACCTCCAGGGCCGTAGCCGAAGGCCTCCGCCGGCGGGGGCGGGATGCGGCCTGCGCCGCTCGACGAGCCTCCGTCGTCGTTCCTTGGGCGCTTGCCGGAGTTCGAGAACCAGCGGGACATGGTGGCGGCTAGGGTTGCTTTGCCAGGGACGCGTCCGGGGTGGGTGGGTTGTACGGGCGGCGGGGGGCCTTTAAAAAGGACCCGGGGTGGGCTGGCATGCCAACCGGCGGCCTGAACGTGGCGGCGGTTGCAGGCGGCCATGAATGCGGGGAGCCGAGGCGTGGCGCGTGGGGAGTGGGGCGTGGGAAGCCGAGGCGGGGCGGGAAGACGAGGCGGGGCGGGAAGACGAGGCGGACAGCGGCCCTTTGACCGTCCTTCGGTCTTAGTTTAATGGACCAGGCGAACCAGCCACCAGGCCGCTGGCCAGTGGCCCCTGTTGACTGGCCATAATAACAGACGCGGGCCAGTGGGCCCTTCGAACCGTTGACTGTCCATAAATAAAAGACGCGGGCCAGTGGGCCTTTTTGACTAAAAAATGTGTCAGTGGGCTTAATTAAAGACGTGGGCCTGGAGCGGTTGGGGAAGGGGAGCCCGGTTGGCGATTGCGAGGCAGGAGAAAAAAAAAACGAACAAAAAAAACCTGCCGCGGCAGGGAAAATGGGCGGACTTTATTCTTTTTTTAAGAAGGCATCCATCCCGGTCCCTAAAACGAACCGGGACGAACTCCCTCGCGGTCCCTGGCCCAGAGTCGCCACGTGGGCCAGCCTTACCATCCCGGGTGCTGGCACAACCGGGACCAATGGGGAGGGCCATTTGTCCCGGCTAGCCCATCCCGGTTGCGCAACCGGGACAAATGGCCCTTACGACCCGGGACAAAAGGCCCTGTTTCCACTAGTGTCATGACGAGGAGGAGAAATACAAGGATATGGACGATGAAAACCTGTCAGAGTTATTCCCTCCTAGCAAACTCGAAGCAACTGGATACTACAAGCATTATGAGCGCGATTTTGAATGGCACTTCGACCCTGTGTACTGCCAATATGCTCACCTTCAGACTACCAGCGGCTCATGCTTCGGAACAACAACGGTGCGTACCATTACCAAGACTGGGATTTTTACCGCAAGATTTGTAGCACGCTCGAGGGAGACCAAGAATTCGTCCAGTTCTGGGAGGAACTGTCGAGTCAAACCGAGCTGATCGAATGGTACATGACAGGGAAGACCCGCCGCGAGCCAAGAATCGGAAGGCTGTTCTATTATCACGCGCTCAAAATCGCAGCAGCGGGACGTCCCCATGTTTGCAGGGCTGTAATTGGCAAAGGCTTCCTTGAGTTTAGGCACCGCGTGGAGATGGATTTTACTTGGCGTCCGCGCTATGCTGCATTCCTTCTTGAGACGTGGAAGCTGCTTGCTAGAGAAAAGATGAGTTTCGAGGATGCGCTGAGGCGTGTCTACTATGATGGCAAGTACTCTTTTGTTTTTGCAGGCCCCAAGTTTGAGCGGAATCTAGGAAGTTTGGAAGAGCTGTATAAACCCATCTTGGATTGCGCCGTTGAAAAGGCAGACAAAGCCGATGTTAAGGGCTTGATCATGGACTTTCTCAAAGTAGGCGGAAGGAAAATCGGGACATATTATGATTACGCGAAAAAGAAGCTGCAGATCGCCAAGAAAATCGGGTTGATCCCATGATCACCTCCCACAAAAGCTCCACGTGATAAAACAGTTCATGGTTACACTGTGAAACAGGGTATCGGAAGCAAGGAAGGGCAGGACATCTGTTTATCATACTAGTAAGCTCGTTGCACACACTTTTGGCGAGTTAATAACTGAGGACTATATTTGCAATTCACGACGAATAAAAAGTAGAATGTACTACGTCTTTCTAAGTAATTGAAATTCTATGTATAAAGTTGGGTACATCCATTTGTAGTAATAACAAAATATATGCATGTTTCAAACCTGCAGCTGCAGGTATGGTGATGTGATGTCTGAACTTTTCAACATAATAATGTTTTGGCTGCGGGCCTAGAACATGTAAAATGTTGCTTTTTCTTACCCTTCAAAACGATAATTGCATGAATACAAAATATTGTCGAATGCAATCACTTCTAGCAACTGAAGTTCATCTTTCTATCTCTGTGGTTTTCTGCTACCTTTGTGCTTACCTGCTAGCAGGTCACTCAGCAGTGTGAACTGCCAAAGTTGTAAGTAAACCAGTTCATAGATATATTTTTTAGAGGAAGCAATTGGTCGAAACTCTGCATTGCATATCCTTCTTATATGTTTTGTTTTTTATATAAATTAGTTTGTCAAAGAACAGGCCATATCCTTTGAAGTGAACACACACAAAGAAAACTGAAGTTTCTGTCTCCTGGCCATGTTTGAGGCGTTTCTCTTATGTATTGGTGCATTTCTTATTTTCCACTGGAGATCTGATTCAAAGTCAGAAAACCCTTCCATCACGAACTTCCGATTCAAAGCCAAGAAACTCTTCCACTCATACATTTTTTTTTCTTGATTCAGAGAAACGGCAAAATTGCAAGCTCAGGTGAAGCACCATTACAACCTGAATATATAAGACTTGCCTCTGTAATAATTAGCGCATTCACGTCACTGTCATGAATACATGTCATTGGTTGTGCTATGTGTTTCTTTGCCACTCCTTGGATCATGTTTTAGGATGCTGTTGCTGCAACTTAGTGTGAGCATGTTCTATTACAGACAATTTTCTGTTGCTACTGATTCATGAACCTATAAGTTCTTCTAGGAAGCAATTGGTCAAAACTCTGCATCGCATATCCTTATTATATGTCTAGTTATTTGTCTAAATTAGTTCGTCAAAGAACAGGCCATCCTTTGAAGCGAACATGCACAGAGGCCTGAAGTGTTCCCTTTTCCTGTACAAATATCACCTTACTAGTCTCCATCTCTGCTAGCTTTGTCTCTTGGCCATGTTGAGAACATTGCTTAACCATGATTTGGTTAAACAAATTGAACTTCAGTTTGTTGTACACACTGAATTTTCATTTTTTCTTATGTTCCATTTACATTAGTATTTCTGCAAGATGTTTGGCGGAGAACAAGCACAGAATTAGGTAACAGATGCTCACCGGAGGTTTCCAATCCGAGTCTATGGGCAATCGGATGCATCATCCATTTACCAATCGGGGACAATGACACGAGACGCAACGCTCTTGCCCGACAAGAGTGAGTGTGTACGTGGGAGACGGGGACGTATGGAGTGCTCGATGCGCGGACGGTCATTGTTTACATGGTAGCGCCTGGTGTTACAGAGAAGCATGGGACCAGCTGGGTTCAGAAGTTCAGTGCAGCTCAGAGTGTCTGAATTTTCTCGTCCGAACTATGCTGCTGTCTTCGTGTTGCCTGAAAATTTTGATGGAGAGAAAGCTTCCGGCTTATAGTCCATAGATCAACAGACTTCTGAAAATTTCATTACAGCCCATCTTGCCAGCTTGGTTCCGAATGTGCAAGATTTGGATCTGAATGTGCACACAAAGCTTGGTTTTAAGTCACTTCAAGGACATTTTTTCCATTTTTGTTTCCTGCTATGAAACCTGCATGCCTTAATTTCACCGATACATTAGAGAGAGACAAATATAGTTGAGATGCTCAGCCCACATCAGAATCGTTATGGTGGCCTGATTAGGGATCAAGAAGGATCTAGTTATGTAGTATAGCTACACAAGTGCCACACTGCAAAGAGTAACTAATTACTCAGATTATCATAGGCCATAGGTGAAACACATGATAACAAAGTATTGGTAATCTGATGATATGATTGCGGAAAGCATGAAAATAAATATCATTTCCCTAAAGATGATAGCCGGAACTGCTTGATTCCATGAAAACTTGAATTATGTTACAAGACGTTTTTTCTTAGCTTTGGAGTAAAACATATCACTATGTCAGAATTGACTATCTCCAAATCAAAGTATAAACAATCTAGACTAGCCAGAGCATAAGAATTAACTATCCAAGATAGTAAAAGTGCAGATGTACAATAACTGAAGAGCAATTCGATTACTAGCCAGAATGTAATAATTAAGTCTATGTAAGAATATATATAAGAAGTTGTAGCCCCATCAAAATCATTCAGCATAAAAAAGATCCAGCACATGTCCAATTAGCTTCTATGAATAAATGACTATGCCTTATCTCGAGGAACTAACTCGAGTACTCAGTGATATTAACTCTCTGAATCAAACAAGGACTAACAGATTTATGAAACCCACAATTTTATATCGTTCTTTGCTTCGCTTCCTAGGTGCTTTGTCACGTGGAGCTTTTGTGGGGGGGCGATTAGGGGATCAAACCAATTTTCTTGGCGATATGCAACTTCTTTTTCGCGTAATCATAATAAATCTTTGGTTTCCTGTCACCTCCTTTAACAAAATCCATGATCAACACCTTAGCATCGGCTTCGTCGGCCTTTTGAATGGCGCGATCCAAGACGGGTTTAAGGAGCTCTTCCAACGGACGTAGATTCCGCTCAAACTCAGCACATGCAAAAATGAAGCGGTACCTGCCATCATTTTTGTAGGCACGCGTCAACGCATCCTCGAAACTCATCTTTTCCCTAGCGAGCAGCCTCCACATCTCGAGAAGGAAATCAGCGTAGGGCAGAGACCACATATAAAAATTCTCCCAGCGATGCCTAAATTCAAGGAAGCCATGGTTAATCAAATCCTTGCAGACATTGGGATATCCTGCCCCAGTCTTGAGTATATGGTAATAGAACAGTCTCCCGATTCTTGGCTCGCTGGTCGTCCTCGTCATGTACCATTCGATCAGCTCGGTTTTACTTGAAATCTCTTCCCAGAACAGGAGGAATTCTTGGTCACCCTCGAGCGTGCTGCAAATCCTGCGGTAATGCTTCCAGTCTTCATATTCACCGGATTTTGGATACTCCCAGCAATCATCCTCGCCTTTGTTCCAGTCCTGAAAGTGAGCATACCAGCAGTATGCAGGATCGAAATACCATTCGAAACTGAGCTCATAATACTTATAATACTGGTTGGCTTGGAGTTTGCTGGGAGGGAATAGCTCTGACAGGCTTTCATCGTCCATGTTGTGGTATTTCTCCTCCTTGTCACGAGCCCTGATGCGGCACAGCGCGAGGCGCCGGTTCAGCGCTCCCAGCTGCTCCTCGTCGAGGACAAGCTACTCGTCGTCTTCGTCGAGGAAGGGGGCGTCTTTCAGCCGCCGGAGACAGGCGTCGATCTCCTCGGCGAGCTTATGGTTGTCCCAGTCGAGGCCTTCGATCTCCTTCGTGTTTGTTGTCTCCGTCACCGCAGCCTGCGGCCCCTTTTCGCTGGCCAAAATCGAAGCTTGAGAGGACGCGCGGTTCTTGATCTTTCCCTTTCCGGCACTGGCAGAGGCTTCACAGGCGGCGCACGCGAGATCGGAGCGGCCACTCTCCATCTGCAATCCGCAGGTTCCCTCTATGAACTAAAGTAAAACAGAATCTCCAAACCCTTAACTACCCCTGCGGGTTCGATCCTCTGGAGTTTCGTTTGGCGAAGAAGGTGGGGATGGATTTGGCGGAGATGCAGAGCTGGCGGAGTACCTGTGGATCAGAGTATGTTCATCTTTGGTTGCGGCGACAGTAGGCTTGGACTCAGCCGGAGGAGAAATCTCAATTTGGGCTGGGCCAGATGTGAAGATGGGGCCCACTTATCCATATTCCAACAGACCAAGCCGGAGATCAGGGTTCCATTCCATGACGTGTCGAGTCCCTTTTTTTCTTCTACTCCCTCCAATCCTAAAAAAGTGTTCTTTCGACATTTTTTTAGGATCGGAGGGAGTAATTGTTTTGCTTGATTTTTTTTCGGGGGGGAAGCAGTCTCTTTTAATCATATATAAAGTTAAAATCAAGTTAGAAACTAGGACCGCCCAATTGTAGCTAGCTAAAGCTTCAATTCGTCGTCCAACAGATTTTTCAGCTTCATTTGCTGTGTGCTGAGCCATTGATTCTCATAGTCTGTTCGTTGTTTTGTCATTGAGTTGGGAAAACCCTAAAAACCGTGCGACAGAAAGTTTTTATACACTTGATCCATTTTCTGTACGAATAAAAATGTTTTTGGTAGAACCTAGGGATCTACAAGGACGTGGGCGTAGGCTGTAGGGGAAGGAGGGGTTGTGTGGAGGCGTGGCGCGCGCGGCCGGCGGCTGGGCGCCGTCGCGCGAGAGCTAGGGAAGGGCGGCGGCTAGGGCAGGGGCGGCGGCGGCTGGGAGAAGGCCGACTCCTCTGGGAGTCGGCAATAATGATATTGATTATTGCCTGTTCAATCACGAAGGGATACATGTGTTTATATAGGAGGACGGCCTCCTCTAAACCCTAATTTACTTGGGCTAAGCCCCTAATTTACTTGGGCTAAACCCACAACTAAACCGACCATAACATCTCTCCCCGCCTTCTCAAACAGCTCGTTCTCGAGCTGAACTTCTGGAAACTGCTGGCGTAACTCATCCCGGA
This sequence comes from Alopecurus myosuroides, assembly GCA_028641055.1. NCBI lineage: Eukaryota > Viridiplantae > Streptophyta > Magnoliopsida > Poales > Poaceae > Alopecurus > Alopecurus myosuroides. The sequence goes on along the minus strand of CM054063.1, from coordinate 305,710,568 downwards.
TCGACGCCGGTCTTGGAGACAGCTGCATTGGCCGGCCCAGCGGTGACGACATTGAAGGGGTCGTTGCATAGAAAACAAAAATTTTCCTACGCGAGAGACACGCGAAAGGCCAAGATCTAATCTAGGAGACGAAGTGCCACGGGCAAAGAGAGGGTTAAGAAGAACACATACCCTCGAAAACACAAAGCGTTACGAGATCAAATCTCGTTGTTGGCGTAGTCGTACTCACACCTATCCCGATAGCGAGAAGATGAGCACCGCAATCCGGCGGTGCATCCGTGATGGGTCACACGTACGGTTGATGACGACCTCCGTTCCCTCGATCCAGCGGGGCGCGGAAGTAGAGGATCCCTCGGAACTCCAGCGGCACGACGGCGTGGTGTGGTGGAGAAAACTTCGTTCAGTGCTTCGCCAAGCGCATGAACAAGTGGTGGAGCAGCGGGAGGAGGGAGCAAGAGATGACACAAGTGTGTGTGTGTGTGTGTGGGAGAGGGACCTCCCACCCCTCCTTTTATAGGAGGGGATGGCAGCCACGAATTTGTGGGTGTCTCCACCTCTCCCTCATCATGTGAGTGGAGTCTCCACTCAACCCACTCATTCTTCCATTAATTCCCACTCAAAATCCCAAGGGTTTTCTTTAATAAATAAATAAAACAATTTTATTTCTTTATTTTAATATTTGTTAATTCCATTAACAAACATTAACATATAACCCCTTGAGTTAGTTGTTAAATCTATTAACAAACATTTTATAAGAATCCCCTTGAACTATTTCAAAATTACCCGAAACAATTTCGGTGATTAGTTCAATATTCCGCGAAACAATTTCGGTGCTGTCCAAACTTTTCTCCGATATTCCGTATCCTCTCAAAATGCGTCATCGAACCTTAAGTGTGTCACCCTACGGTTCGCGAATAAGATAGACATGATCGAGACTCCTCTCCGATCAATAATCAACAGCGGGATCTGGAGATCCGTGATTACTCCTATATATTCAACGATGACTCTCGTGATCGTGTGAACCAACAACGCCGTGAACTATTCCCTTTGTCTCGCGATATTTTACTTGTCCGAGATTCGATCATTGGTATCAACCATACCTTGTTCAATCTCGTTACCGACAAGTACTCTTTTCTTGTTCCCGTGATATAACATCCTTGTGATCATATCACGTGCTTGCAAGCGGTTTCGATGTGATATCACCGAGAGGGCCCAGAGTATATCTCTCCGTCATTTGGATGGACAAATTCCACTCTTGATCCATGATCCTCAACTAATACTTTCCGAATACTTAATGACACCTTTATAGTTACCCTATTACGGTGTGACGTTTGATGCCATCAAAGCACTCTTCCGGTATCAGCGATTGACATGATCTCATGGTCTAAGTAATAAGTTACTTCGTATGTTTGATATAACAATGTAAACTAAATGACTTGATCGCATTGCTATATTCTCTTTGGGTATATGTTCATCATATCATTCTTGTAATGACATGACCCCGTTATTAACAACATCCAATGTTCATGATCAGGAAACCTTGATCATCTATTAATCAACGAGCTAGTTAAAAGAGAGGTTTTACTAGGAACCATTGTTTGTTTATTAAGCACACATGTATCAACGTTTCCGGTTAATACAATTCTAGCATGAGAAATAAACATTCATCATAAACAAGGAATAAGATAATAACCATTTTATTATTGCCTCTCGGGCATATTCCCTTCAGTCTCCCACTTGCACTAGAGTCAATAATCTAGTCTGTAAGAACTTAACACATATGGCGTACCAATGTTATTACCATGCTTCACATGTGGTAAACTTTACAAAAAATATCTGAACTGTTCAGGTCCTATTGTATTTGCATGTTCTTTGCGTCTACACGCATCACTCATTCTCTAATGAGATGGCTTTGTATATATATGGTCAATCGGTGAAAACTTAATTCCTTAGCTTAAACGGATGTTACTAACATTGTGAAAATGTAGCTTCATAGTGTTAGCATTCTTGGAAATTCACCAAGTTCCGGTGATACCTTAATTCCTCAGCTTAACTGATGTTACTAACATTGTGAAAATGTAGCTTCATAGTTTCAGCATTCTTGGAAATTCACCAAGTTCAATAAAGAAATCCTTGACACAAAATACACTTATTATCAGTTGTCAACACAACGATATACTTTAGCCTTTGTTGTAGTATCTGTCACAATATTTTAATTTTGAAACTTTTTCAAATCCAGCATGGAACTTTCTTCCATCCTATTGTGCTACCCTTCATCACATATTTTAATTGAGATAAAATTACTTGAATAAATGACAAGACTATTAGTGTAACATATTACAACTAATGTTTTGTCATTACTATATAGGAAAACATATCCTTAGCATTTCTAAAATGATACAAGGATCTCTCCCACTGTTGTCTAATCATCATATGAATTATCCTTCTATACCATTTTATAGCATATGACTCATCTGGTTGTGTACATAGCATGGAAACATGACTTAGAAATCTCAATTTCAATGATGCTCATCATGTGTCAAAACACTTGAATCTTGCTCAATTATTTTCCATGTGACAAGAACTTCTTGTCATTTCGATATTGACTTACTTCAATATTTCATCTATGTAATTTGGCTTCAATCATATCAGGCGATTCAATCCATCTCTTATAGATATCGATGCCCAATATCTTCTAAGCCTTTCATCAATATGAAAATCTTAACCGTGTTAATTTAAAATAACATATTTTCCAATCATCCATATGTCATCTACATAAAGTAATGGAAATATATCATAGCGCTCCCACTTATATTCTTGTAACTTTACAAGCATCTTTATCGTTCATGATGGAATCAAAATCTTTTGATAACTTCATTAAGGTAAAGATTTCAACTTCGTTATGCTCACTTCAACCATTGAAGTGTGCATGCCTTTCTAGCAACCTTTTGAATTTTACAAAACTCTCAGACTGTGTCAAGTACACATCCTTGATCAAACTTCCTCGAGAGGAGAATTAGTTTTGTTATTCAACATCCATATCATAATATGTAACTTTGCTAGAACTATCTGCAAAGACTAAGCGTCACCACGGAAGATCAAAATCTTGTAGTAGTGAACTCTTTGAACTTCGTCGAAAACAACTTTTCGATAAGTACAACTTTCAAAGGATGTAAAATCCATGTCTTTGTCGCTATATAGACCCTTTTGCTATAGTTAGGCATCATGCCTATCGAAAGGACTACCAAGTCACATACTTGATATTCATACACGGATACTATGGCGGATATAATGACTCATAGTCAATTTTACGAAGTCAGGGCCCATCATTTGCTTCCTTTATAAGGTCCAGGTCCTTTTGTTGTCAAAACAACACTTTACACTTAAACCACAAGTTGTTCTAAGTATAAAGTTTTTGGACTTTCCTGGTACAGTTCGCAAACTCATTTGAAGTATCTACAACATTTGTAGTGTCTTCTACTTAGTCAAAATAGTAAACCCCGGAACAACTTCCAGTGCTGCGCTACTCTTGACATGATAACGAAGATTCTCTAATATCATTGAGTTTGTACTGTGATCCCACTCACTTGTTTCGCAAGAACTACTTTCTCGAGAAATCAACCCTTTCTGACAAACAACATTTGTCTTTTGGTTCGGTGATAGGAGAAATACCCAATGTTTTATTTAGGATAACCTTATAAACATATATTTATCCTACTTTGGTTGTAAACATTTTACACATGCTATTCATACCAAAACTTAAGAAAAATGACAATTCGGGTCATTACCCAAACCATATTTTATATGTTGTCAATTTCAACGGATCATGATGGTGCTCTTTTCAGTGTAAACGCGATTGTCCTTAATGTATAAACTACAAAATTATAATGGCAATTTTATTAATCTTAACGTGTCAAACAAGGTTTGATTTTGTCTTTTGAATACTCCAATCTAATATGGGGTATTCGAGAAGTATAAGTTGTAGAACAATTCTGCAACTTCTCAGATGTTTTGCTAAACTTGTAACTCAAACTTTATCCTTTATGATCCAATCATAAATACTTGGTTATCTTGTTACATTGATTTTAACTTCATATTAACAACCTTTTGAACCAATTCAAAATGTCAAACTCCGTTCCCTTTAAATAGATATACTCACATATCTACTCAAGTCATCAACAGAATTTTATGAAGGAAAAATTAATCCACCATACATGACTACACATAATGGACTATATACATCAATATGTATAATCTCCACTAAATTAGTCGTCCATTCTATTTTGGTCTAAGAACGGAATTCTAGTCATCTTTTGGAAGAGGTCTCACAAGCGTCAAATTATTCAAAATAAAATGACTCCGAAAGTCCATCAATATGGAGTTCCTTCATGTTTTCCTTTCCGATATGAACTAAAATGGCGGCGTTACAATTTAAGTGAAACTCTTCTACGTCTTGCAACGTTTAGCATTTAGTCTTATAGATGTTTTACTTTACCAACATGATTTATATTAACATATCCATCAATTATGGAAAATGGTCATAGTTTGAACAATTTCATTTGTTCTCACAAAACACTAGAACAAAATAACACTTATTAAGTTCTTAAAATAAATCTTGAATGTTTGGTTCGATAATGAACACAATAACACTTTATTTATGTTCTTGTCATAATCGATTCCACATTTATTACTAGTTCCTGTTAGCCCCTTGTATTTCTTGCATTGCGTTGCTTTGTATGACAACTCATATCAACCAATGTGGTATCAAAATACCAAAAAATACTTTGTTAACTAGTAATACATCTATAACTTGTATATCAAGCATATACTCCTGAGCTGGACTTTTCCAGTTATCTTCTTTTCTGCCATATATCTATTTGTAATTCTATTTTCAATATTCCCTTTCCTTTACAGAATAATCATTCAATATCAAACAATGCTAGCCGTACTAGCTTATTTTCTTTGGCGTGTTAGTCATATACTCTCACCCATTGAGTCATACTTTGAGTTTGATTGTTCTACTAATATCACCATATTAATAGTATTCTTCTAGATTCCACTCTTAGCAATCTCCAAGTAAGGTAAACTACTTTACCCATACTTCTAATCCATCCCATCATAACAATTTTATGATTAAGCTACTATAGCTCGAAGGAAGGGATTTAGAGGATACTTTTTAGCGCCCAACTTCTTGGAATATTCAAACGCCTAGCGTCTTCAATCATTGCATATATTCGGATAATATAAGCAAACATTGTCACGCTAAATTTGCATATATTCAGATAATATAAGCAAACATTGTCACGCTAAATTATACTCAGTCATGTTGCCACAAATAAGTTTCTAGATATCAATATATCTTTTACTTGATTGTTTCTGAAAACAACTCTTTTCAGTTCCTAAATCACCTTGATCAACAAAACATTCTTTTGAAGATAAAGTAATACAGAAGCAACCATGACTCTGGATTCTAAGTAGGAATTATTTTCTCTCTAGATCAATCAATCATTAACCATATGGAGCTAGGTAGGAAGTACCAAAAATCTACAATAGGACTCAATTTTAAATTTCACTAATACGGTACCAATTTTAAATGGTATTTACCAGATCATAACAGTTATATCTCAATTAACAATCTAAGTGTAAGGTAGTTATGTCGATGCCAATGACTACTACAAGTTGTGCAAATTCACTTTGATTTGTTGTTCATGATAAATAAGTTCAAGTTAATTCAAAATTAAACCATGAACTCCCACTAAAAAACAACATCCCCCTTAGTCGTCTTTAGTGATTACACGAACCAAATTCACTACACCAAAACCGATCATCACGTGAGATGATGTAGTTTCAAAGGCGAACATCGACATGTTCATCATATCATCCATGTGACTCATGCTTTACCTTTCGGTTACGTTGGAGACGTATCACAGTCGAAACGACGTATATCTGTACGATATCACTAACCATGCATGTCATTTATATAGACTATAAAAATAAATTAAATTACGAACACTTATAGATGATGATCTTGTTGTGACTGTAGACATGCGCTTATGCATATATTGCTCTGGCATTTTTAGACTATATTTTTAAATTTTGTTGAGATCATTAATTTTTGAACTATATCTGGTATTTTTTTTTTCAAAAGTCTATTTCAAAATGTAGCATGTATAACATCCGAAGGAGGCCGCGGCTATTTCTCATAACACACAATTTTTAACTTAATTTTTTAATTTAATATGATTAAAAGAGATCGAGCGCTCCCTGGAAAAAAATCACGTAACGATCGCAAAGCAAAAGTACTGCTACTACCTCCAATCCGATATAAGTGTCTAAATAGTAGAAAAACAAAAAGGGGCTCAACACGTATGAAACCCTGATCACCGGCTCGGTCGGTTGGAATATGGATAAGTGGGCCGCATCTTCACATCTGGCCCAAGACTGAATTGTGATTCGTGCTCCTGCTGAGTCCAAGCCTACTGGCTACAGCCGCCGCCTCCATCGTTCCTCACCACCGGGAACCAAGGTGCATGGAACTCTGATCCCCACTTTCGTTTCATCAAACAAATCCAGGTTATCGTCTAGATTTCGGACCGAATTGTACCCGCATGATTGGTTACGGCCTAGGGATTCTGTTTGGATTAGAGAGGGGACCTCCAGGCTGCTGATCACAGATGGAGAGTGGCCGCTCTGATCTGGCGCGCGCCGCCGGTCAAGCACATCGACCTAATTCTGGCGAGCATTCCTCCGGCAAGATCGTTGGCGGACAAGAAGAAGAGCCAGCCGAAATAGAAGGCCTTGACTGGGACGACGATAAGCTCCGCAATGAGATCGATCGCTGTAGCGAGCATCTCAAGGAAACTCCGCTCGTCCACGGAGACGACGAGTCTTTTTACCTTGACGAGGAGCAGATGGGAGTGTTGAACCGACGCCTCGCGCTTTTTCGCATCAGAGCTCATGACGAGGAGGAGAAATACAAGGATATGGACGATGAAAACCTGTCAGAGTTATTCCCTCCTAGCAAACTCGAAGCAACTGGATACTACAAGCATTATGAGCGCGATTTTGAATGGCACTTAGACCCTGTGTACTGCCAATATGCTCACCTTCAGGACTACCAGCGGCTCATGCTTCGGAACAACAACGGTGCGTACCATTACCAAGACTGGGATTTTTACTGCAAGATTTGTAGCACGCTCGAGGGAGACCAAGAATTCGTCCAGTTCTGGGAGGAACTGTCGAGTCAAACCGAGCTGATCGAACGGTACATGACAGGGAAGACCCGCCGCGAGCCAAGAATCGGAAGGCTGTTCTATTATCACGCGCTCAAAATCGCAGCAGCGGGACGTCCCCATGTTTACAGGGCTGTAATTGGCAAAGGCTTCCTTGAGTTTAGGCACCGCGTGGAGATGGATTTTACTTGGCGTCCGCGCTATGCTGCATTCCTTCTTGAGACGTGGAAGCTGCTTGCTAGAGAAAAGATGAGTTTCGAGGATGCGCTGAGGCGTGTCTACTATGATGGCAAGTACTCTTTTGTTTTTGCAGGCCCCAAGTTTGAGCGGAATCTAGGAAGTTTGGAAGAGCTGTATAATGTAACATCCCAAGTATGAAATATCCCTTAGAATGTTTTGTTCCTTGTTTTAATTCAAGTATTGCATCATGTCATCATGTTTCATTATTTGTTTGCATTTGTTACTATTTGTTTTGCATCTGTTTTATCTTGTTTTCATAATGAAACATCAAACAAAGTTCAAATGGTTATTTCATACTTGATCTGTTACAACTTTTGGAATAAAAATAACAAATGAAAACAACCATTTTATTCCATGTTGAGCACTCATTAAATTGTTGGTTTTAATCAAACCCTTAATCCAATCAATTAATTCAATCAATAATTTCTAAATCATTTTCCAATTCAAACCAATCCTTAAAATCAGTACCTCTTGAACCCATGAAGTTCACCACACCATTGTACTCTTTAAATCATTTTGAACCATAGGGATAACCCTATTAAAAATGCTTGATTTCATAAGGTTTCATTAATATTCAAAAATTCCCTAAATTTGGTTTAATCTCAAACAGCAAGCAAATATTTAAACTTTTGCAAATAAAATCTACCAAATGCTTGCATTTGGCCTAAGGAACTTCCCCTATTTTTTTCAAATTTTTCTCTGAATTAAAATCCATCCTTTTCTTCCAAAACCAAAAGCAACAAAAAAAAAACAGAAAAGGAAAAATAAAAAAAGAGAAAAGCTAACGCAGCGCGCGCGGCAGATAACCTAGCCCAACCCACCTAAGCTAACGCGCGCGCGGCCCAGCCCGTCTACCCCCGCGCGTACCGCTTCGTAAATCGTGCGGCTCGTCTGTCCCGAGTACGGCGCGCATCCGCGGCCTCCACGTCGGAGTACGGCGGCAGCCGACGGCCATCGCATCGCGCAGGGCCCTATAAGTAGCCCCAGGGCGCAGCGCGCAGCCCTAGAACCCTAGTTTTCCCTGTTCCCCCTCTCTCCGCCGCCATTCCTGCTCTCTGTCGCCACTCCCCTCTCCGTTTTCCTCACCGGCGGCATCCACCTCTGCACTTCGCCAAGGCGCCGCCACCCTCTAGTTCCACCTAGCCACTGGCCTACTGAAACCGAGTCGCCACTCCCTCCTCTATGCGTTGGACACCTGCGAGGGCACGGGGGGTCACCGGATCTGCGACGCCGTCTCTGTCATCGCTGCCGGCCGCGCCACCTCCTGCTTCCTCGACGCCCCACGGTGAGCGCGCCACCGTCCCCTCCTCCTTTCTGCCTCTTGCTCGCATCACTGCCACCGTTCCGTGCACGATCCGCAACCCTCCACGGCACAGCACGGCCACGAGATCGCCGTTGGTCATCGCCGGTGAGCCGCGTTCCTCTGTCAGTGTCGCGGAAGCGCGCGCTCGTCAGAAAATTCAGATAGCGCTTGCGTAACTATTTCCTCCCCGCGCATCTGTATCTGTCAAACGCACGCGCACAGCGCAATTGGTTCAGAGTATCGAGCGCGCAGCGAGCGGTCGTGGGTTCGAGTCCCCGACGCGCAATTCTTTTGGAGATTTTTCTCCCCGCGCAGTGGCCCACTAGTCAGTGGCACTGGTGGCCACGCGGGCACTCGCTCAGCGCCACGTTGGCCGTGGCCCACCCTGCAGTGGCTGCGGCTAGGGTGCTGGCCCGTAACCAAAGAATTAAAACGTTTCTGTTTTATTTTCCTATTTCTTTTAAATAGCAGAATAAACACTAAATCCAAATCTTTAATAACTTTTAATCCATAATTCCAATAAATAAAAGTTATATATGTTTATTGCTCCAAATTTTATTGTCTATCCAATTATTCCATTTGTGAACTGTTTTGAATTTTCCAAATACATTTAAAATTCAAATTTGAATAATTCAAATGTAATTTGCAATAATTCATAAATAATTCATACTAATTCCAAATAAGGCAAATAAAATATGTTTTTCATACCATTTTGAATGTCCTATTCAAATATAAAATTTGTTTCATTGTTTGAATAATTTAAATTGCCTAAATAATTTAATACTTGTTTAATTCATTTAAATTTGATAAAAATCATAACTTGCTCAAAATAAAATTTTTGTGAACATGCAAAATATGTTTTCAAACCATCAAAGTGTGAACTTTTCAAATGTGAATTTGAATTTATGATTTGAACAAATAAAATTCAAATAATATTCAAACTTGTTCTAAATTCAATTAAAACTTGTTTAATATTGTTTAATTCATAATAAATTCATCCTAATTCAAATTTCAATATTTGAAACATGTAATCCAACTAAAAATTGATGTTCTTTTCACATATAAATTTTGTTAGTTGTTTTGCACACTTTAAATTGATGAAAACAATAATTGTTTGTGTGACATGTTTAAGTAACCAAATTTTCCAAACTTAATAAATAAATTCCAAACTTGTTTTATTCCTTTTCATTTTGCATCTATTATTGTTACTTTGTTGTTATTTTGTTATTATCATCATGCATGCATCATGATAACAACTTTCACATAATAATTAATTGTAAATCATTTGTTCCACTTAATCTATGGACCTTTTCTATATGCCACTCAAATAGCATAGGGGTTCCATTTAAATTGTGTTATCATGTTAGCTAGTTTATTTTGATGCAACCATTAACTTGTCATGCATCATCTTGATTGTGCACAATGCCATGGAAATGATTGTTTACATTCCTGTTTTGTTTGTTTGCTTCTTCTCGAATAGACGACGACGTTGAGACAGACGATCCTTACAGCACCCCTTCTGAGGATCTAGCTCAGTACCAGGCTGCTGAGTTCGCAGGCAAGTTATCACTCACATGAACCATTGTGTTCCTTTCAACCCTGGTTACCGATACTTACCGTTGTCTATATCTTGCTAGCCTTAGTGGTAGTTGTTTCTGTTACGAACCTATCACATGAATCCTTTAACCCTGATATTGCCTCACCACCCCTCCTACAACCCTGTTGATTGAGCCAGTGTCTTACTAGCATGCTTAGGTTGTTTTGCTCGAGTCTGTTACCCGTTACTTTCAGTTACTATATTTTCTTTATGTTTTGGGGGCTCGATGTTTAATCAATCAAGCAATCATGCTAATATTACGGTTAATAATAATTTGATGATAAGGCACCGGCAGGAGGCCCTGTGTGGTTTTGAGGCCTGCTAGTGTAGACCCTAATAGGAAAAGGGTCTTGTCTACTGATCCATGATGAGCGCACTACCCGCATGTGGGAAGCGAGTATGGGCGCCCCCCTCAATTTGATTCGATTCGCATCTCGTCCAAATCATCTCATTTAGTTCGTGCTTTCTATTTGCCGCATGCATGTTTTTGCGAGCCCAGCGCAGGGTGGAACTTTTGTAGTCGGCATATAGGGGGACACGTTCTTAGAGTGCTATGAGGGTCCATTTTCTTCTGGGCTCGATTAGCCGTGCGCCCAAGGTGCTTTGGGCTTGATGCGGAGAAGAGTTGAGTTGTGTTGAGTGCCCCGCTTGGTGGGAGGCATCCCATCTGGCGGGTTATTCATACGTGTACGACCAAATTGGTGCAACCCTGCAGGGATAATCTTCTCGAGAAGCCGTGTTTTCCGCGGTTATGGTTAACTTGGTGAAAGTACTGGCTAACAAGTACTCAGGACAACTTAAACCTAATGATTCACTATCTCACACCCCATGATTACAATTTGACTAGTAATAGGGTTATTGTCACAATAACTGGTTTCATCTTAATCCAACTGTGTGAGTTATCCTCGGATTGCTTCTTTGGATAAGGGGCGAGATCCAGGATGGGTTTGTTTGATGTTATCTTTTAGTTGGTTACAATACTCGATCTTATCTCCTTTCTGATAGTTGGAAGTGATATAATCTCTGTAGTTGGTTAGTGCAGCCAGTTGCAGCATCTTTTATCCCCTTCCTTCTGTTGAACCCAAGTCATTTGTGCTTGTGTTGACGGGCTATACTTTGGTGAACTGTGAGTCTTGCTTGCCAGTACGTCTATGTACTGACCCCGTTGGGGCTGTGGTTTCCGCAGACTACGATTACGAGGATCCAGGTGACGGCTACTACGTGGAGTTTGACGAGGCTGCTGACGAGTAGTTAGCGGACCCGGGCAGGATCCGAGACATCGTGGATGGGCTCCGTCTTTATTTCAGTTTCCGGCTTCTTAAGCCTATTTGGATTTTTTCTGTACTCAGACCCCTTTGAATGCTTCCGCTGAGATGTAATGATGCTATGTTGGGGCATGTGTCCTCTGGATGATTGTATTTGCTATCTCTGCCCTAGTGAGGGCCATTTGCAACTTATTTCTATCTTTTGTGTCTTAGAGGCATGTTGTGTTATCCGTTTGTTCAAAGCCGTTGACGTACCATGTGTGTATGGTATGAAGTACGTCAATGGTAGTGTCCTGATTTCTACAGGATAGTTTACATCGACGGTGAACAGTAGCGATGGGTTGTCACACATAAGTGTTGGCCTACTCGTAAGAGGACGCGGGTGCCGGAAAGCCCCGTAATCCCATCAGAATACTGTTCAGTTCGTACGGTGAGTATCCTCTAGAAGTCCGGGTGCGACAAATGGTATCAGAGCCTGTCTGCCTGTAGGATCCCTTTTTACTGGTCGCAGTTGAGTCTAGAAACTATTTTGTAGCTATATAGGAAAAATGAAACGTGAGAGTAGGAATTCTGCCATTTTTCTTCTTTCCACACCCACCCACCCTTTTTCTGGTAAGGAAGTGCAACGTTGTTTTCTGTTCTCACCTAAACTTTCAAGTTAGGATTTCACGTGTTTTGGGTTCTCCGTAGTACCTCAGGAGTTTTTGGTCTCGAGTTTCCCGATGTTGCTTCAATATCCTGTTCTTTTCAACATCCTTATCGTCCGTTGAACCTTGTTGTTGCTTTCCACATCAGTTCTCTACCGGAGTCTAATCAAAACTTCCCCGATCATCTGCAGATGGATCTCAGGTTCTACCCGCAGGTGGTTCGGATGACTCGCTGTGAGAGCACCGCCGGTTATCCGGAGATGCTGAGAGACATGGTTACCTATCTGGGGTTCCATTGGGCACCAGAGTACCAGGTCTACGAGCAGCAGCGAGAGTTTGACCAGACCTACTACCAGGCTATCGTCTACGTTCTGTCGGATGATGGCAGAAGCGTTGTCCACCGCTACGAGGCAGTAGGTTCCACAGTGGATATGGCCGTGCAGCAGGCAGCTTACGTGAGTCTCACCGTCCTCCGTGCTGACTACTGGGGGTTTGATGATTCCATCTATCGTCACATCCCCCGTGGTTACATCACGTCAGCGGGAGTTCACTTCACTCTCCACAGCAACCTGGATACCTACGAGTCTGATAGCTCCAGGCTGCACACCACTGCTCAGTTTGTGAGGCACAGTGACGCAGTTGCTTCCACACTTTCTCAGGAGTTAGCCTCAGTCAGGGAGCAGCTCTATCTTGCTTTGACTCGTCTGGCTACGTACACCACAGACTTTGTTGGAGACGAGCGCTTTGCGCGTTTCACTCAGCCAGCTGGATTTCCGCTGCCAGATGCTGGAGGTTACGAGCCGATCAGAGGTCCACTTCTCGACCTTGGTCCGGGCTACACTGGGATTCCACGCTTTGGAGCACAGGGAGACGACGCTTTCTACTTCACCACACCGAGAGTTGCTCTCAGAGCAGTCCCGCTCTACGTGGATCGTCGTCATACCTACTTCCGGGGGATTCCTCCGCACCGTATCTCTTGTCGTACTACTCACCGCCGTCCTGCGTGATGAGCATGGGAGTACCGATGTATCCATTCCTAACTATGTTTAGTTATCCTTTGGCATTCGAACCATGTATTGGTCTGTTGGATATTCTGATGTATTTTAACATGTGATGATGTACCTGTTGGTTACCTACCCATACGTCGGAATAATCTCTCTTTCGGTTACCAAGTCTATCCTTTTTCTGTTGTTGTGCTAAATGAATGTCTATTCAGGATGCCGCCAACAAGGAACAACCCGCCGGAGCCACCTCCGCTCACGGAGCTGTTGACTCAGATGACTCAGGTCGTGGCTCAGATGGCCCAGATCCAGGCTAACCAGCACAACAACCAGAATGCTCCGCGGGTCAGCATCAAGGAGTTTCTGAGCATGGGGCCGAGAGCTTTCGTGGCAACACGTGAGCCTCTGGATGCTGATGACTGGATCAGGGAGATGAACAGGGCTCTGGAGATTGCTCATGTTGCTGAGGAAGATAAGGTCAAGTATGCCACCTACCTACTGAAGGGTCAGGCAAATGCTTGGTGGGAGAACTACCAGACCATGAGAGCTGGCTATCCTATCACCTGGGGATGTTTCAAGGATGCCTTCCTGAAGCACCACATCCCAGATGGTCTCATGGAAAGGATGCGTGAGGAATTCTGCTCTCTCAAACAGGGCAAGCTGGACGTCCTCGGCTACCAGAACGAGTTCAATCGTCTCGCTCGATACGCTGGTGATGAGGTGTCCACTGAAGCCAAGAAGATGGCAAGGTTCTGCCGAGGTTTTAACCCGGAACTGAAGTACGCTCTCACCAACATCAAGTGCAAGGACTTCGTGGAGCTCGTGAACACCGCGCTCAATGAGGAGAATGGGCGCAAGGCGTTCGAAGAGTCCCGTAAGCACTCGCGTGAGGGTGGTTCCTCCTCCAACATGACCACCCCTCCGCAGAAGCGCCGCATCTGGGTGCCAAATGCTGCTGTCACTAGGGCTCCAAATTCCCAAGCTTCTCCAGGCTTTGGTCCCCGCCCACCCAACCCATCTCAGATGCAGGGTCAGAGGATTCCAATGGGGCAGCCAAGGCCAGGTCCTCCTCGTGTCGTCACTTGCTACAAGTGCAAGGAGACTGGACACTACGCTGATAAGTGCACTCAGAGGCAGCTACCTCCACCTCCTCACCCCAATACCAACCAGGCAATGGTTCATGCTCCCCCGGCTAAAGCCTTCAACTCCAACAACGGGCCTGTCGGGAGGACCGCGAGGGTGAACCATATCAAGGCCGACAAAGCTGAGGAAGCTGCTGACGTCGTTCTCGGTATATTACCCGTAAACTCTATTCCAGCTAAAGTGTTGTTTGATACTGGAGCATCGCATTCTTTTGTGTCAAAGATTTTTGCAAAAGCATACAACCTAGTTCTGGTTCCGCTAAGCAATCAAATGACTGTTCACTCTCCGGGACCGCAAATGTTGACTTCCAAGATAAGCATGGACAATGAGATCCTAATTGGAGGTCGCATATTCCTTGCTTCACTCATGTTGCTGGGAAATTCTGACATTGATGTCATTCTGGGTATGGATTGGTTGAAGACCCACAAAGCTAAAATTGACTGTGCTCAAAAGTCAATAACTCTCTCCCACACTTCAGGCCAGATAGTCTATTCTCCATATGGATCAAGTTCTGTTCAGCTGTTCAACCTCGATGCAAAACCCCTTCCCGGAATTGAAAATGTTCCGGTGGTTTGTGAATTCCCTGACGTCTTTCCAGAAGAGTTGCCAGGGATGCCTCCGGACAGAGCAGTTGAGTTCGTGATCGAGCTTGAGCCAGGTACTGCTCCAATCTCTAAGCATCCATACAAGATAGCTGAAGGGAATATGCCCGAGAGGCAATAATAAAATGGTTATTATCTTATTCCTTGTTTATGATGAATGTTTATTTCTCATGCTAGAATTGTATTAACCGGAAACGTTAATACATGTGTGCTTAATAAACAAACAATGGTTCCTAGTAAAGCCTCTCTTTTAACTAGCTCGTTGATTAATAGATGATCAAGGTTTCCTGATCATGAACATTGGATGTTATTAATAACGGGGTCATGTCATTAGAAGAATGATGTGATGAACATATACCCAAAGATAATATAGCAATGCGATCAAGTCATTTAGTTTACATTGTTATATCAAACACACGAAGTAACTTATTCCTTATACCATGAGATCATGTCAATCACTGATACCGGAAGAGTGCTTTGATGGCATCAAACGTCACACCGTAACAGGGTGACTATAAAGGTGTCGTTGAGTATTCGGAAAGTATTAGTTGAGGATCATGGATCAAGAGTGGGATTTGTCCATCCAAATGACGGAGAGATATACTCTGGGCCCTCTCGGTGATATCACATCGAAACCGCTTGCAAGCACGTGATATGATCACAAGGATGTTATATCACGGGAACGAGAAAAGAGTACTTGTCGGTAACGAGATTGAACAAGGTATGGTTGATACCAATGATCGAATCTCGGACAAGTAAAATATCGCGAGACAAAGGGAATAGTTCACGGCGTTGTTGGTTCACACGATCACGAGAGTCATCGTTGAATATATAGGAGTCATCACGGATCTCCAGATCCCGCTGTTGATTATTGATCGGAGAGGAGTCTCGATCATGTCTATCTTATTCGCGAACCGTAGGGTGACACACTTAAGGTTCGATGACGCATTTGAGAGGATACGGAATATCGAAGAATATTTTGGACAGCACCGAAATTGTTTCGGGGAAAATTGAAATAGTTCAAGGGGTTTTTCGTCGAATGGTTGTTAATAGAATTAACAAATGATTCGAGGTGCTATATGCAAAAGTTTGTTAATAGAATTAACAAATGCTGAAATAAAGAAATAAAAAGGTTTTATTTATTTATTAAAAGAAAACCTTTGGATTTTCCAAGTGGGAAATTATGGGAGCATGAGTGGGTGTGAGTGGAGCTTCCACTCACATGATGAGGGAAGAGGTGGGGGCAACCCCATGGGCTGGCCGCACCCCCCTTGGGCTGCCTCCCCCCTCTCCTATAAAAGGAGGGTGAGAGCTCTCCCTCCTCCACACACTTGGCCACTTCCTTTTCCCTCCACCCGCTGCTCCATTTCATGGTCTCCGGCTTGGCGAAGCCCTGACCGTGGGATTCTTCACCACCACCACGTCGTCGTGCTGCTGGAGTTCCGAGGGATCCTCTACTTCCGCGCCCCGCTGGAACGAGGGAACGGAGGTCGTCATCAACCGTACGTGTGACCGATCACGGATGCACCGCCGGATTGCGGTGCCATCTTCTCGCTATCGGGATCGGTGTGAGTACGACTACGCCAACAACGAGATTTGATCTCGTACCACTTTGAGTCTTCGAGGGTATGTGTTCTCCTTAACCCTCTTGTTGCCCGTTACACTTCGTCTCCTAGATTAGATCTTGGCCTTTCGGGTGTCTCTCGCGTAGGAAAATTTTTGTTTTCTATGCTACGTTCCCCTTCAGTGGTATCAGAGCCGGATCTATGTGTAGATGTTTTGTACGGGTAGAACACATAGGTGTATGTGGGCGTTGATGATCATGTTATTACCTCCTTGATTATTTTATGATCTTAGTGGCATAGTGGGATGAAGCGGCCCGGACTAACCTTACATGTCCACGTACATGAGACTTGTTCCACAACTGACATGCAACTTGTATTGCATAAGTGGCTTGCGGGTGTCTGTTTCTCCTACTATAGTTAAGATCTAATCTATGAAGGGTTGCTAAAAATATGTTTATCAACGTTGTGGTTGATGTTCGTAGGTATGAACAGTTCTATCCTCGAAAGCCCTAAGCCACGTAAAATATGCAAAAATAAATTAGAAGCGTCTAACTAGTTTTTGCTGGGCATGTGATGTGATATGGTCAATATTACAAATTTGATTATGAGATGATCTATTTTGTAGATTATTGATATACCGGAAGGTATCCATATGGTTGTCTTCTTATTGATGGACAATCAAGTTTGGGGTACCGTGGTACTTGGTACCACGCCGGTGGAATGATTGAGATCATACCATAATGCACATGATGGAGATCAAGTGCAAGAAGGACCAAATCATATCACGTTATCCTTTCATGTGATGTTTGTGATGTTAATCCTTTTATGCATCTTGTTTTGCTTAGATAACGATGGTAGCATTATAAGATGATCCCTCTCACTTAATATCAAGATAATAATGTGTTCTTCCTTAAGTATGCACCGTTAAGAAAGTTCGTCGTTTCGAGACACCACGTGATGATCGGGTGTGACAGAATCAACGTTCGCATACAACGGGTGTTTTCAAGCCTAGCATGTACAGACATGGCCTTGAAACACACGCAATACTACGGTTCTACTTGGCGAGCCTAGCATGTACAGACATGGCCTCGGAACACGTAACCGAAAGGTAAAGCATGAGTCATATGGATGATATGATGAACATGTAGATGTTCGCCTTTGAAGCTACATCATCTCACGTGATGATCGGTTTTGGTGTAGTGAATTTGGTTCGTGTAATCACTAAAGACGACTAAGAGGGATGTTGTTTTTGAGTGGGAGTTCATGGTTTAATTTTTGAATTAACTTGAACTTATTTATCATGAACAACAAATCAAAGTGAATTTGCACAAATTGTAGTATTCATTGGCATCCACATAACTACCTTACACTTAGATTGTTAATTGAGATATAACTGTTATGATCTGGTAAATACCATTTAAGATTGGTACCGTATTAGTGAAATTTAAAATTGAGTCCTATTGTAGATTTTTGGTATTTCCTACCTAGCTCCATATGGTTAATGAATGATTGATCTAGAGAGCAAATAATTCCTACTTAGAATCCAGAGTCATGGTTGCTTTCGTATCACTTTATCTTCAAAAGAATGTTTTATTGATCAAAGTGATTTAGGAACTGAAAAGAGTTGTTTTCAGAAACAATCAAGTGAAAGATATATTGATATCTAGAAACTTATTTGTAGCACCATGACTGAGTATAATTTAGCGTGATAATGTTTGCTTATATTATCTGAATATATGCAAATTTAGCGTGACAATGTTTGCTTATATTATCTGAATATATGCAATGATTGAAGACGCTAGGTGTTTGAATATTCCAAGAAATTGGATGCTAAAAATTATCCTCTAAATTCCTTCCTTCGAGCTATAGTAGCTTAATCATAAAATTGTTATGATGGGATGGATTAAAAGTATGTGTAAAGTTGTTTACCTTACTTGGAGATTGCTAAGAGTGGAATCTAGAAGAATTCTATTAATATGGTGATATTAGTAGAACAATCAAACTCAAAGTATGACTCAATGGGTGATAGTATATGACTAACACGCCAAAGAAAATGAGCTAGTACGGCCAGCATTGTTTGATGTTGAATGATTCTTCTATAAAGGAAAGGGAATATTGAAAATAGAATTACAAAAAGATATATGGCAGAAAAAGAAGATAACTGGAAAGTCCAGCTCAGTAGTATATGCTTGATATACAAGTTATAGATGTATTACTAGTTAACAAAGTATTTTTGGGTATTTTGATACCACATTGGTTGGTATGAGTTGTCATACAAAGCAACGCAATGAAAGAAATACAAGGGCCTAAAAGGAACTAGTAATAGATGTGGAATCGATTATGACAAGAACATAAATAAAGTGTTATTGTGTTCATTGTCGTATCGAACCAACCAGTCAAGATTTATTTGAAGAACTTAATAATTTGTTATTTTGTTCTAGTCTTTTGTGAGAACAAATGAGATTGTTCAAACTATGATCATATTCCATAATTGATGGATATGTTAATATAAATCATGTTGGTAAAGTAAACATCTATAAGACTAAATGCTAAACGTTGAAGTGTTTCACTTAAATTGTGACACCACCATTTTAGTTCATATCGGAAAGGAAAACATGAAGGAACTCCATATTGATGGACTTCCGGAGTCATTTTATTGACGCTTGTGAGACCTCTTCCAAAAGATGACTAGAATTCCGTTCTTAGGCCAAAGTAGAATGGACGACTAATTTAGTGGAGATTATACATATTGATGTATATAGTCCATTATGTGTAGTCATGTATGGTGGATTAATTTTTCCTTCATAAAATTCTGTCGATGACTTGAGTAGATATGTGAGTATATCTATTTAAAGGGAACAGAGTTTGACATTTTGAATTGGTTCAAAAGGTTGTTAATATGAAGTTAAAATCAATGTAACAAGATAATCAAGTATTTATGATTGGATCATAAAGGATAAAGTTTGAGTTACAAGTTTAGCAAAACATCTGAGAAGTTGCAAAATTGTTCTACAACTTATACTTCTCGAATACCCCACATTAGATTGGAGTATTCAAGAGACAAAATCAAACCCTGTTTGACATGGTAAGATTAATAAAAATGCCATTATAATTTTGTAGTTTATACATTAGTGACAACCGTTTTTCCCACTGAAAAGAGCACCATCATGATCCGCTGAAATTGACAACATATAAGATATGGTTTGGGTAGTGACCCGAATTGTCACTTTCTTAAGTTTTGGTATGCATAGCATGTGTAAAATGTTTACAACCAAAATAGGATAAATATATGTTTATAAGGTTATCTCAAATAAAATATTGGGTATTTCTCCTATCACCGAACCAAAAGACAAATGTTGTTTGTCAGAAAGGGTTGATTTCTCGAGAAAGTAGTTCTTGCGAAACAAGTGAGTGGGAGCACGGTACAAACTCAACAAGATTACAGAATCTCCGTTATCATGTCAAGAGTAGCGCAGCACTGGAAGTTGTTCCGGGGTTTACTATTTTGACTAAGTAGAAGACACTACAAATGTTGTAGATACTTCAAATGAGTTTGCGAACTGTACCAGAAAAGTCCAAAAACTTTGTACTTTGAACAACTTGTGGTTTAAGTATAAAGTGTTGTTTTGACAACAAAGGACCTGGACCTTATAAAGGAAGCAAATGATGGGCACTGACTTCGTAAAATTGACTATGAGTCATTATATCCGCCATAGTATCCTTGTATGAATATCAAGTATGTGACTTGGTAGTCCTTTCAATAGGAATGATGCCTAACGATAGCAAAAGGGTCTATAGAGCGACAAAGACATGGATACTTATCGAAAAGTTGTTTTCGACGAAGTTCAAAGAGTTCACTACTACAAGATTTTGATCTTCCGTAGTGATGCTTAGTCTTTGCAGATAGTTCTAGCAAAATTACATATTATGATATGGATGTTGAATAACAAAACCAATTCTCCTCTCGAGGAAGTTTGTTCAAGGATGTGTACTTGACACAGTCTGAGAGTTTTGTAAAATTCAAAAGGTTGCTAGAAAGGCATGCGCACTTCAATGGTTGAAGTGAGCATAACGAAGTTGAAATCTTTACCTTAATGAAGTTATCAAAAGAGTTTGATTCCATCATGAACGATAAAGATGCTTGTAGAGTTACAAGAAATTAAGTGGGAGCGCTATGACATATTTCCAATACTTTATGTAGTTGACATATGGTTGATTGGAAGATATGTATTTTAAATTAACACGGTTAATATTTTCGATTTCATATTGATGAAAGGCTTAGAAGATATTGGGCATCGATATCTATAAAAGATGGATTGACGCACCTGATATGATTGAAACCAAATTACATAGATGAAATATTGAAGTAAGTCAATATAAAAATGACAAGAAGGAGTTCTTGTCACATGGAAAATGATTGAGCAAGATTCATGTGTTTTGACACATGATGAGCATCATTGAAATTGAGATTTCTAAGTCATGTTTCCATGCTATGTACACAACCAGATGAGTCCTATGCTATAAAATGTTATAGTAGGATAATTCATATGATGATTAGACGACAGTGGGAGAGATCCTTGTGTCATTTTAGAAATGCTAAGGATATGTTTTCCTATATAGTAATGACAAAATATTAGTTGTAATATGTTACACTAATAGTCTTGTCATTTATTCAAGTAATTTTATCTCAATTAAAATATGTGATGAAGGGTAGCACAATAGGATGGAAGAAAGTTCCATGCTGGATTTGAAAGAGTTTCAAAATTAAAATATTGTGACAGATACTACAACAAAGGCTAAAGTATATCGTTGTGTTGACAACTGATAATAAGCGTATTTTGTGTCAAGGAGTTCTTTATTGAACTTGGTGAATTTCCAAGAATGCTGAAACTATGGAGCTACATTTTCACAATGTTAGTAACATCAGTTTAAGCTGAGGAATTAAGGTATCACCGGAACTTGGTGAGTTTCCAAGAATGCTAACACTATGAAGCTACATTTTCACAATGTTAGTGACATCAGTTTAAGCTAAGGAATTAAGTTTTCACCAATTGACCATATATATACAAAGCCATCTCATTAGAGAATGAGTGATGCGTGTAGACGCAAAGAACATGCAAATACAATAGGACCTGAACAGTTTCAGATCTTTTTGATAATGTTTACCACATGCGAAGCATGGTAATAACACTGGTACGCCATATGTGTTAAGTGCTTACAGACTAGATTATTGACTCTAGTGCAAGTGGGAGACTGAAGGGAATATGCCCGAGAGGCAATAATAAAATGGTTATTATCTTATTCCTTGTTTATGATGAATGTTTATTTCTCATGCTAGAATTGTATTAACCGGAAACGTTAATACATGTGTGCTTAATAAACAAACAATGGTTCCTAGTAAAGCCTCTCTTTTAACTAGCTCGTTGATTAATAGATGATCAAGGTTTCCTGATCATGAACATTGGATGTTATTAATAACGGGGTCATGTCATTAGAAGAATGATGTGATGAACATATACCCAAAGATAATATAGCAATGCGATCAAGTCATTTAGTTTACATTGTTATATCAAACACACGAAGTAACTTATTCCTTATACCATGAGATCATGTCAATCACTGATACCGGAAGAGTGCTTTGATGGCATCAAACGTCACACCGTAACAGGGTGACTATAAAGGTGTCGTTGAGTATTCGGAAAGTATTAGTTGAGGATCATGGATCAAGAGTGGGATTTGTCCATCCAAATGACGGAGAGATATACTCTGGGCCCTCTCGGTGATATCACATCGAAACCGCTTGCAAGCACGTGATATGATCACAAGGATGTTATATCACGGGAACGAGAAAAGAGTACTTGTCGGTAACGAGATTGAACAAGGTATGGTTGATACCAATGATCGAATCTCGGACAAGTAAAATATCGCGAGACAAAGGGAATAGTTCACGGCGTTGTTGGTTCACACGATCACGAGAGTCATCGTTGAATATATAGGAGTCATCACGGATCTCCAGATCCCGCTGTTGATTATTGATCGGAGAGGAGTCTCGATCATGTCTATCTTATTCGCGAACCGTAGGGTGACACACTTAAGGTTCGATGACGCATTTGAGAGGATACGGAATATCGAAGAATATTTTGGACAGCACCGAAATTGTTTCGGGGAAAATTGAAATAGTTCAAGGGGTTTTTCGTCGAATGGTTGTTAATAGAATTAACAAATGATTCGAGGTGCTATATGCAAAAGTTTGTTAATAGAATTAACAAATGCTGAAATAAAGAAATAAAAAGGTTTTATTTATTTATTAAAAGAAAACCTTTGGATTTTCCAAGTGGGAAATTATGGGAGCATGAGTGGGTGTGAGTGGAGCTTCCACTCACATGATGAGGGAAGAGGTGGGGGCAACCCCATGGGCTGGCCGCACCCCCCTTGGGCTGCCTCCCCCCTCTCCTATAAAAGGAGGGTGAGAGCTCTCCCTCCTCCACACACTTGGCCACTTCCTTTTCCCTCCACCCGCTGCTCCATTTCATGGTCTCCGGCTTGGCGAAGCCCTGACCGTGGGATTCTTCACCACCACCACGTCGTCGTGCTGCTGGAGTTCCGAGGGATCCTCTACTTCCGCGCCCCGCTGGAACGAGGGAACGGAGGTCGTCATCAACCGTACGTGTGACCGATCACGGATGCACCGCCGGATTGCGGTGCCATCTTCTCGCTATCGGGATCGGTGTGAGTACGACTACGCCAACAACGAGATTTGATCTCGTACCACTTTGAGTCTTCGAGGGTATGTGTTCTCCTTAACCCTCTTGTTGCCCGTTACACTTCGTCTCCTAGATTAGATCTTGGCCTTTCGGGTGTCTCTCGCGTAGGAAAATTTTTGTTTTCTATGCTACGTTCCCCTTCAATAGCTCCTCCTGAACTGAAATTGTTGAAGGAGCAAATCGATATGTACATGGAGAAAGGTTACATTCAGCCTAGTTCCTCCGCTTGGGGTTGCCCAACTCTGTTTGTAGCCAAGAAGGATCAAACAAAAAGACTCGTGGTTGACTATCGTCCTCTCAACGAGAAAACCATCAAGAACAAGTATCTAATTCCTCGTATCGATGATCTTTTTGATCAACTTGCTGGAGCCTCAATATTCTCAAAGTTGGACTTGAGGATGGGTTACCATCAGATAAAGATCAGAAAGGAAGATATTCCTAAGACAGCTTTCACCACTCGTTACGGGCTATATGAATACACGTCATGTCCTTTGGTCTCACCAATGCACCGGCAACGTTCTCAAGACTCATGAATTCTGTCTTCCATGAATACCTCGACAAGTTCGTTGTGGTATATCTTGATGACATTCTGGTCTACTCAAAATCCGAGGAAGAGCATGGAGAACACCTTCGTCTCACTCTCATGAAACTTCACGAGCATCGTCTATATGCCAAGTTTTCCAAATGTGAGTTCTGGATTCCAGAAGTTGCATATGTTGGCCATATCATCTCTGCCAAAGGCATAGCCATTGATCCTGAAAAGGTTAAGGCAATTGTTGACTGGAAACCCCCTAAGAAGGTGAAGCAAGTCAGAAGTTTTCTTGGCTTGGCTAGCTATTGCCGTCGTTTCGTCCAAAACTTTTCCAAGATTGCCAAACCTCTCACTGATCTCACAAAGAAGGACAAGAAGTTCGTTTGGACTCCACAATGTGATGAGAGTTTCAACCTCCTGAAGACTAAACTCACTTCCACACCTGTTCTGGTTGGCCCAGATACTACCAAACCTTTCCAGATATTCTGTGATGCATCTCTCCAAGGCCTAGGAGCAGTTCTTATGCAAGAACGTCAAGTTGTGGCTTATGCTTCACGTCAGTTGAACCCACATGAGCAAAACTATCCCACACATGATCTTGAACTTGCGGCAGTTGTGTTTGCCCTCAAGAAATGGAGACAATACTTGTTGGGTAACAAAACTGAAATCTTTTCCGATCATAAGAGTCTGAAATACATCTTCACTCAGCCAGATCTGAACCTCAGGCAAAGGAGATGGATTGAAAAGATTAAAGACTTTGATCTCACCATTTCTTACACTCCAGGCAAGGCTAATGTTATGGCCGACGCTCTCAGTCGCAAATGCTATTGCAATAATCTCATGATCATGGAAAGCCAACCTCCACTTCATGAAGAATTCCAGAAGCTGAACCTTGGTCTTGTCCCTGAAGGATACCTTGCTAGCTTGACAGCCAGTCCAACTCTCGAGGACAAGATTCGTTCTGAACAACTTCGTGATACTGAAATCAAGAAGATTGTAGAGCACATCAAGGAAGGCAATGATAAATTCAAGTCCTTCTCAATTGATGACAAGGGAACTGTGTTCTTCGAAGGACGCATTGCAGTTCCTCAGATTCAAAGTCTTAAGGATATAATTCTCAAGGAGGCTCATGAAACTCCTCTCTCCATCCACCCTGGAAGTACAAAGATGTACCAGGATCTTAAGACTCTGTATTGGTGGCCTGGCATGAAACGTGAAATTGCTCAATACGTTTCTGAATGCGACGTTTGTCAACGTGTTAAGGCAGTCCATCAGAAAACAGCAGGTCTACTCCAACCTCTGAAAATTCCTGAGTGGAAGTGGGACATGATTGAAATGGACTTCGTTACTGGGTTTCCAAAGTCCAAAAAGGGGAACGATGCAATCTTCGTTGTTATTGATCGTCTCACTAAGGTAGCTCACTTCTTTGCTGTCAAGGAAACTATCTCAGCTAGCCAGTTAGCAGAGCTCTACACAGCAAAGGTTGTTCCTCTTCATGGTGTTCCATTGGAAATAAGCTCAGACCGTGGAAGTATCTTCACTTCTCATTTCTGGAAAAGCTTTCAAGAAGCTTTGGGCACTAAACTTCTGTTCAGCACAGCTTATCACCCTCAGTCTCAGGGGCAAGTCGAAAGAGTCAATCAGATTCTCGAGGATATGCTCAGAGCATGTGGTCTCTCCTTTGGCATGAAATGGGAGGATTGCCTTCCATATGCTGAATTCTCCTACAACAACAGCTACCAGGCAAGCCTAGGCATGGCACCATTTGAGGCATTGTATGGTCGCAGATGCAGGAGTCCAATCAACTGGTCTGGAGCTGGTGAACGTTCACTCTTAGGCCCTGACATTGTTAAGGAAGCCGAGGAGAAAGTTCGTATCATTCGTGACAATCTCAGGATTGCTCAGTCTCGTCAGAAGAGCTATTATGATAGCAAGCACAGGGATATGATCTATGCACCTGGTGATAAGGCATATCTCCGTGTAACTCCCCTAAGAGGCACTCATCGTTTTGGTGTGAAAGGAAAGCTTGCACCAAGATACATTGGTCCTTTCAACATTCTCTCAAGGCTTGCAGAAAATGCTTATCGTCTTGAACTTCCAGAAAAACTATCCAAGGTGCACGATGTGTTCCACGTGTCACAACTCAAGGAGTGTTTCAAAGATCCAGATCGTGCAGTTGATCATGATTCCATTGAACTGCAAGATGATCTATCTTATGAGGAGCACCCTATTCGTATTCTCGATGAGACCGAGCGTAAGACTCGCAACAAGAGCACCAAGTTCTTGAAAGTGCAATGGTCGCATCATTCCGATAAAGAGGCAACGTGGGAGACCGAAGAGGATCTTCGCAAGAAGTATCCGGACCTTTTCACTTCTCAGTAAGGAATCTCGGGGCGCGATTCCTTCAAGGGGGGGCGTTTTGTAACATCCCAAGTATGAAATATCCCTTAGAATGTTTTGTTCCTTGTTTTAATTCAAGTATTGCATCATGTCATCATGTTTCATTATTTGTTTGCATTTGTTACTATTTGTTTTGCATCTGTTTTATCTTGTTTTCATAATGAAACATCAAAAAAAGTTCAAATGGTTATTTCATACTTGATCTGTTACAACTTTTGGAATAGAAATAACAAATGAAAACAACCATTTTATTCCATGTTGAGCACTCATTAAATTGTTGGTTTTAATCAAACCCTTAATCCAATCAATTAATTCAATCAATAATTTCTAAATCATTTTCCAATTCAAACCAATCCTTAAAATCAGTACCTCTTGAATCCATGAAGTTCACCACACCATTGTACTCTTTAAATCATTTTGAACCATAGGGGTAACCCTATTAAAAATGCTTGATTTCATAAGGTTTCATTAATATTCAAAAATTCCCTAAATTTGGTTTAATCTCAAACAGCAAGCAAATATTTAAACTTTTGCAAATAAAAGCTACCAAATGCTTGCATTTGGCCTAAGGAACTTCCCCTATTTTTTTCAAATTTTTCTCTGAATTAAAATCCATCCTTTTCTTCCAAAACCAAAAGCTACAAAAAAAAACAGAAAAGGAAAAATAAAAAAAGAGAAAAGCTAACGTAGCGCGCGCGGCAGATAACCTAGCCCAACCCACCTAAGCTAACGCGCGCGCGGCCCAGCCCGTCTACCCCCGCGCGTACCGCTTCGTAAATCGTGCGGCTCGTTTGTCCCGAGTACGGCGCGCATCCGCGGCCTCCACGTCGGAGTACGGCGGCAGCCGACGGCCATCGCATCGCGCAGGGCCCTATAAGTAGCCCCAGGGCGCAGCGCGCAGCCCTAGAACCCTAGTTTTCCCTGTTCCCCCTCTCTCCGCCGCCATTCCTGCTCTCTGTCGCCACTCCCCTCTCCGTTTTCCTCACCGGCGGCATCCACCTCTGAACTTCGCCATGGCGCCGCCACCCTCTAGTTCCTCCTAGCCACTGGCCTACTGAAACCGAGTCGCCACTCCCTCCTCTACGCGTTGGACACCTGCGAGGGCACGGGGGGTCACCGGATCTGCGACGCCGTCTCTGTCATCGCCGCCGGCCGCGCCACCTCCTGCTTCCTCGACGCCCCACGGTGAGCGCGCCACCGTCCCCTCCTCCTTTCCGCCTCTTGCTCGCATCACTGCCACCGTTCCGTGCACGATCCGCAACCCTCCACGGCACAGCACGGCCACGAGATCGCCGTTGGTCATCGCCGGTGAGCCGCGTTCCTCTGTCAGTGTCGCGGAAGCGCGCGCTCGTCAGAAAATTCAGATAGCGCTTGCGTAACTATTTCCTCCCCGCGCATCTGTATCTGTCAAACGCACGCGCACAGCGCAATTGGTTCAGAGTATCGAGCGCGCAGCGAGCGGTCGTGGGTTCGAGTCCCCGACGCGCAATTCTTTTGGAGATTTTTCTCCCCGCGCAGTGGCCCACCAGTCAGTGGCACTGGTGGCCACGCGGGCACTCGCTCAGTGCCACGTTGGCCGTGGCCCACCCTGCAGTGGCTGCGGCTAGGGTGCTGGCCCGTAACCAAAGAATTAAAACGTTTCTGTTTTATTTTCCTATTTCTTTTAAATAGCAGAATAAACACTAAATCCAAATCTTTAATAACTTTTAATCCATAATTCCAATAAATAAAAGTTATATATGTTTATTGCTCCAAATTTTATTGTCTATCCAATTATTCCATTTGTGAACTATTTTGAATTTTCCAAATACATTTAAAATTCAAATTTGAATAATTCAAATGTAATTTGCAATAATTCATAAATAATTCATACTAATTCCAAATAAGGCAAATAAAATATGTTTTTCATACCATTTTGAATGTCCTATTCAAATATAAAATTTGTTTCATTGTTTGAATAATTTAAATTGCCTAAATAATTTAATACTTGTTTAATTCATTTAAATTTGATAAAAATCATAACTTGCTCAAAATAAAATATTTTTGAACATGCAAAATATGTTTTGAAACCATCAAAGTGTGAACTTTTCAAATGTGAATTTGAATTTATGATTTGAACAAATAAAATTCAAATAATATTCAAACTTGTTCTAAATTCAATTAAAACTTGTTTAATATTGTTTAATTCATAATAAATTCATCCTAATTCAAATTTCAATATTTGAAACATGTAATCCAACTAAAAATTGATGTTCTTTTCACATATAAATTTTGTTAGTTGTTTTGCACACTTTAAATTGATGAAAACAATAATTGTTTGTGTGACATGTTTAAGTAACCAAATTTTCCAAACTTAATAAATAAATTCCAAACTTGTTTTATTCCTTTTCATTTTGCATCTATTATTGTTACTTTGTTGTTATTTTGTTATTATCATCATGCATGCATCATGATAACAACTTTCACATAATAATTAATTGTAAATCATTTGTTCCACTTAATCTATGGACCTTTTCTATATGCCACTCAAATAGCATAGGGGTTCCATTTAAATTGTGTTATCATGTTAGCTAGTTTATTTTGATGCAACCATTAACTTGTCATGCATCATCTTGATTGTGCACAATGCCATGGCAATGATTGTTTACATTCCTGTTTTGTTTGTTTGCTTCTTCTCGAATAGACGACGACGTTGAGACAGACGATCCTTACAGCACCCCTTCTGAGGATCTAGCTCAGTACCAGGCTGCTGAGTTCGCAGGCAAGTTATCACTCACATCAACCATTGTGTTCCTTTCAACCCTGGTTACCGATACTTTCCGTTGTCTATATCTTGCTAGCCTTAGTGGTAGTTGTTTCTGTTACGAACCTATCACATGAATCCTTTAACCCTGATATTGCCTCACCACCCCTCCTACAACCCTGTTGATTGAGCCAGTGTCTTACTAGCATGCTTAGGTTGTTTTGCTCGAGTCTGTTACCCGTTACTTTCAGTTACTATATTTTCTTTATGTTTTGGGGGCTCGATGTTTAATCAATCAAGCAATCATGCTAATATTACGGTTAATAATAATTTGATGATAAGGCACCGGCAGGAGGCCCTGTGTGGTTTTGAGGCCTGCTAGTGTCGACCCTAATAGGAAAAGGGTCTTGTCTACTGATCCATGATGAGCGCACTACCCGCATGTGGGAAGCGAGTATGGGCGCCCCCCTCAATTTGATTCGATTCGCATCTCGTCCAAATCATCTCATTTAGTTCGTGCTTTCTATTTGCCGCATGCATGTTTTTGCGAGCCCAGCGCAGGGTGGAACTTTT
Source organism: Alopecurus myosuroides (assembly GCA_028641055.1). Taxonomy (NCBI): domain Eukaryota; kingdom Viridiplantae; phylum Streptophyta; class Magnoliopsida; order Poales; family Poaceae; genus Alopecurus; species Alopecurus myosuroides. Next base: position 305,680,961 of record CM054063.1, on the reverse strand, counting down.
GTAGTCGGCATATAGGGGGACACGTTCTTAGAGTGCTATGAGGGTCCATTTTCTTCTGGGCTCGATTAGCCGTGCGCCCAAGGTGCTTTGGGCTTGATGCGGAGAAGAGTTGAGTTGTGTTGAGTGCCCCGCTTGGTGGGAGGCATCCCATCTGGCGGGTTATTCATACGTGTACGACCAAATTGGTGCAAACCCTGCAGGGATAATCTTCTCGAGAAGCCGTGTTTTCCGCGGTTATGGTTAACTTGGTGAAAGTACTGGCTAACAAGTACTCAGGACAACTTAAACCTAATGATTCACTATCTCACACCCCATGATTACAATTTGACTAGTAATAGGGTTATTGTCACAATAACTGGTTTCATCTTAATCCAACTGTGTGAGTTATCCTCGGATTGCTTCTTTGGATAAGGGGCGAGATCCAGGATGGGTTTGTTTGATGTTATCTTTCAGTTGGTTACAATACTCGATCTTATCTCCTTTCTGATAGTTGGAAGTGATATAATCTCTGTAGTTGGTTAGTGCAGCCAGTTGCAGCATCTTTTATCCCCTTCCTTCCGTTGAACCCAAGTCATTTGTGCTTGTGTTGACGGGCTATACTTTGGTGAACTGTGAGTCTTGCTTGCCAGTACGTCTATGTACTGACCCCGTTGGGGCTGTGGTTTCCGCAGACTATGATTACGAGGATCCAGGTGACGGCTACTACGTGGAGTTTGACGAGGCTGCTGACGAGTAGTTAGCGGACCCGGGCAGGATCCGAGACATCGTGGATGGGCTCCGTCTTTATTTCAGTTTCCGGCTTCTTAAGCCTATTTGGATTTTGTCTGTACTCAGACCCCTTTGAATGCTTCCGCTGAGATGTAATGATGCTATGTTGGGGCATGTGTCCTCTGGATGATTGTATTTGCTATCTCTGCCCTAGTGAGGGACATTTGCAACTTATTTCTATCTTTTGTGTCTTAGAGGCATGTTGTGTTATCCGTTTGTTCAAAGCCCTTGACGTACCATGTGTGTATGGTATGAAGTACGTCAATGGTAGTGTCCTGATTTCTACAGGATAGTTTACATTGACGGTGAACAGTAGCGATGGGTTGTCACACATAAGTGTTGGCCTACTCGTAAGAGGACGCGGGTGCCGGAAAGCCCCGTAATCCCATCAGAATACTGTTCAGTTTGTACGGTGAGTATCCTCTAGAAGTCCGGGTGCGACATATAAACCCATCTTGGATTGCGCCGTTGAAAAGGCAGACGAAGCCGATGTTAAGGGCTTGATCATGGACTTTCTCAAAGTAGGCGGAAGGAAAATCGGGACATATTATGATTACGCGAAAAAGAAGCTGCAGATCGCCAAGAAAATCGGGTTGATCCCATGATCACCTCCCACAAAAGCTCCACGTGATAAAACAGTTCATGGTTACACTTTGAAACAGGGTATCTTAAGCAAGGAAGGGCAGGACATGTGTTTATCATACTAGTAAGCTCGTTGCACACACTTTTGGCGAGTTAATAACTGAGGACTATATTTGCAATTCACGACGAATAAAAAGTAGAATGTACTACGTATTTCTAAGTAATTGAAATTCTATGTATAAAGTTGGGTACATCCATTTGTAGTAATAACAAAATATATGCATGTTTCAAACCTGCAGCTGCAGGTATGGTGATGTGATGTCTGAACTTTTCAATATAATAATGTTTTTGCTGCGGGCCTAGAACATGTAAAATGTTGCTTTTTCTTACCCTTCAAAACGATAATTGCATGAATACAAAATATTGTCGAATGCAATCACTTCTAGCAACTGATGTTCATCTTTCTATCTCTGTGGTTTTCTGCTTACCTTTGTGCTTACCTGCTAGCAGGTCACTGTGAACTGCCAAAGTTGTAAGTAAACCAGTTCATAGATATATTTTTTAGAGGAAGCAATTGGTCGAAACTCTGCATTGCATATCCTTCTTAGATGTTTAGTTTTTTGTATAAATTAGTTCGTCAAAGAACAGGCCATATCCTTTGAAGTGAACACACACAAAGAAAACTGAAGTTTCTATCTCCTGGACATGTTTGAGGCGTTTCTCTTATGTATTGGTGCATTTCTTATATTCCACTAGAGATCTGATTCAAAGTCAGAAAACCCTTCCATCACGAACTTCTGAATCAAAGCCAAGAAACTCTTCCACTCATACATTTTTTTTCTTGATTCAGAGAAACGGCAAACTTGCAAGCTCAGGTGAAGCACCATTACAACCTGAATATATAAGACTTGCCTCTGTAATAATTAGCGCATTCACGACACTGTCATGAATACATGTCATTGGTTGTGCTATGTGTTTCTTTGCCACTCCTTGGATCATGTTTTAGGATGTTGCTGCAACTTAGTGTGAGCATGTTCTATTACAGACAATTTTCTGTTGCTACTGATTTATGAACCTATAAGTTCTTGTAGGAAGCAATCGGTCAAAACTCTGCATCGCATATCCTTATTATATGTCTAGTTATTTGTCTAAATTAGTTCGTGAAAGAACAGGCCATCCTTTGAAGCGAACATGCACAGAGAACTGAAGTGTTTCCTTTTCTTGTACAAATATCACCTTATTAGTCTCCATCTCTGCTAGCTTTGTCTCTTGGCCATGTTGAGAACATTGCTTAGCCATGATTTGGTTAAACAAATTGAACTTCAGTTTGTTGTACACACTGAATTTTCCCTTTTTCTTATGTTCCATTTACATTAGTATTTCTGCAAGATGTTTGGCGGAGAAGAGCACAGAATTAGGTAACAGATGCTCACCGGAGGTTTCCAATCCGAGTCTATGGGCAACCAGATGCATCATCCATTTACCAATCGCGGACAATGACACGAGATCAGGCCCGTTCCACCTAAATTTTGGACCCGGGGACTTATTAAGAGGTATAGTTATGCTAAACATTTATACTGTGTTCTTTTTTTCTTATCATACTGTAGTTTAACAAATGTATGTTTTATATATCAAAATATATTTGAGCTGCACTTTTTTTTCTTTGTAAGCTATTTTCCTTAACAAAATAATCTTAAATGTGAAAAAGAAAGAAAAACACATTACGCATTACTATTTTTACAATCGACAAATTATATATGTATATTATTTTGTGAATGATCTTCTCTACTTCGAATATTGTTATATATATGGTTACAAAAAGTAAAAAAGCCTACACCCTAACATATATCTTAATATAGGTTCGTAGTGTATGGTTATGTAAGAAATATATAGAAACTTCTCGAGTATAAATTGACAATTTGGCATAATTTGTTTTCTTTTTGTTATAAATTAAAGTTATGGATTTTAATACTTTTGCACACACAAAATTCAGCTATTATATACACTCACCACAATATGCTCTATGTCACATTGTGTACATAATTTCTTCTCTTAGTCTCGCAAATAAGAATTTACGCATAAAATTAAACAGGTGAAATATGTATATATTAATTATTTAAACATAGTATGTGTAAGTCTCATATGCAAACTAGCCTCCAAATTAAACATGTCAGCGCTGGTCGTACATTATAATGTTTCGTATTTTGCAGTTGTTTATGTATACTAAGTTTGAATTTCTAATGTCTATAAATAGTCAATAACAAATACATGATTTGTTGATGATAGAATAAGATTTACAATATATTTTAGTAATCGAGGCCCTCCTCCTCTTTGGGCCCAGGGCGGTTGCCCCTTTTGCCCGGCCTATGGGCTGGCCCTGCACGAGATGCAACACTCTTGCCCGACAAGAGTGAGTGTGTACGTGGGGGACGGGGACGCATGGAGTGCTCGATGCGCCGACGGCCGGCACCGCTCCCTCCGCGCCGCCATCCGATTGGCCGGGTGATATCTCCCCTAGAGTAGGAGTGGTAAAAAAGGTCATTGTTTACATGACAGCGCCTGGTGTTACAGAGAAGCATGGGACCAGCTGGGTTCAGAAGTTCAGTGCAGCTCAGAGTGTCTGAATTTTCTCGTCCGAACTATGCTGTCTTCGTGTTGTCTGAAAATTTTGATGGAGAGAAAGCTTCCATCTTATAGTCCATAGATCAACAGACTTCTGAAAATTTCATTACAGCCCATCTTGCCAGAGCTTGGTTCCGAATGTGCAAGATTTGGATCTGAATGTGCACACAAAGCTTTGTTTGAAGTCACTTCAAGGACATTTTTTCCCTTTTTGTTTCCTGCTATGAAACCTGCATGCCTTAATTTCCCCGGTACATTAGAGAGAGACAAATATAGTTGAGATGCTCAGCCCACATCAGAATCGTTATGGTGGCCTGATTAGGGATCAAGAAGGATCTAGTTATGTAGTATAGCTACACAAGTGCCACACATCAAAGAGTAACTAATTACTCAGATTACCATAGGCCATAGGTGAAACACATGATAACAAAGTATTGGTAATCTGATGATATGATTGTGGAAAGCATGAAAATAAATATCATTTCCCTAAAGATGATAGCCGAAACTGCTTGATTCCATGAAAACTTGAATTATGTTACAAGACGTTTTTTCTTAGCTTTGGAGTAAAACATGTCACTATGTCAGGATTGACTATCTCCAAATCCAAGTATAAAGAACCTAGATTAGCCAGAACATAAGAATTAACTATACATCAAAGTTTAAAATAGTGGACTATTGCATATAGCCCCGGCGATTTCAGAATTATGAAAGGCTATAGCCGGGCTATAACCATATAGCCGTTTTGCTAGAATATTGAAAATTAGTAAAAATTAGACAACATATAATCATTTATATAGTATTATTCGCAAATGCATAACGTAACAACATAGTCATATAAGATGGACGAATAATCAGGAGTTTAAATAACAACTCATGACACAATTCAACAGTTCTGAAACCAGATCGCTATGTGTCACACTCGCACCTCACAACAGCAATTCAACAACCAACGGTGATTGACTTGGGCTCCGAAGTTGGCGGAGGTGATGACAAATTTTGGACCAAAATTTTTGGTCCCCTAGACGGGATATAGCATGGTTAAGAGGCTATATCCGGGCTATATCCATACGGCCGGACTAATAGCGGCTATTCTCCATATTGCCTCTGAAGGCTCTAGCCGGCTCTAGCCATAGCCCCGAGCCTCTCGAAAGGCTATAGTCTGGCTACAGAGTCGGCTATTAAAAACTTTGCTATCCATGATAGTAAAAGTGCAGATCTACAATAACTAAAGAGCAATTCGATTACTAGCTAGAATGTAATAATTATGTTTATGTAAGAATGTATAAGAACTTGTAGCCCCATCAAAATCATTCAGCATAACAAAGATCCAGAACATGTCCAATTAACTCCTATGAATAAATGATTATGCCTTATCTCGAGGAACTAACTCGAGTACTCAGTGATATTAAATTTCTGAATCAAACATGACTAACATATTTATGAATCCCACAATTTTATATCATTCTTTGCTTCCGATCCCATGCTTCCTAGGTGCTTTGTCACGTGGAGCTTTTGTGGGGAGGCGATTAGAGGATCAAACCAATTTTCTTGGCGATATGCAACTTCTTTTTCGCGTAATTAATCATAATAAATCTTGGGTTTCCTGTCACCTCCTTTAACAAAATCCATGATCAACCCCTTAGCATCGGCTTCGTCGGCCTTTTGAATGGCGCGATCCAAGACGGGTTTAAGGAGCTCTTCCAACGGACGTAGATTCCGCTCAAACTCAGCACATGCAAAAATGAAGCGGTACCTGCCATCATTTTTGTAGGCACGCCTCAACGCATCCTCGAAACTCATCTTTTCCCTAGCGAGCAGCCTCCACATCTCGAGAAGGAAATCAGCGTAGGGCAGAGACCACATATAAAAATTCTCGCAGCGGTGCCTAAATTCAAGGAAGCCATGGTCAATCCATTTCTTGTAGACATTGGGATATCCTGCCCCAGTCTTGAGTATATGGTAATAGAACAGTCTCCCGATTCTTGGCAAGCTGGTCGTCCTCGTCATGTACCATTCGATCAGCTCGGTTTTACTTGAAATCTCTTCCCAGAACAGGAGGAATTCTTGGTCACCCTCGAGCGTGCTGCAAATCCTGCGGTAATGCTTCCAGTCTTCATACTCACCGGATTTTTGATACTCCCAGCAACCATCCTCGCCTTTGTTCCGAAGCATGAGCCGCTGGTAGTCCTGAAAGTGAGCATACCAGCAGTATGCAGGATCGAAGTACCATTCGAAACCGAGCTCATAATACTTATAATACTCGTTGGCTTGGAGTTTGCTAGGAGGGAATAGCTCTGACAGGCTTTCGTCGTCCATGTTGTGGTACTTCTCCTCGTCACATGCTCTGATGCGGCACAGCGCGAGGCGTCGGTTCAGCACTCCCAGCTGCTCCTCGTCGAGGACAAGCGACTCGTCATCTTCGTCGAGGAAGGGGGCGTCTTTCAGCCGCCGGAGACAGGCGTCGATCTTCTCGGCGAGCTTATGGTCGTCCCAGTCGAGGCATTCGATCTCCTTCGCGTTTGTTGTCTCCGTCACCGCAGCCTGCGGCCCCTTTTCGCTCGCCAAAATAGAAGCTTGAGAGGACGCGCGGTTCTTGATCTTTCCCTTTCCGGCACCGGTAGAAGCTTCACCGGCGGCGCGCGTGAGATCGGAGCGGCCACTCTCCATCTGCAATCCGCAGGTTCCCTCTATGAACTAGAGTAAAACAGAATCTCCAAACCCTTAACTACCCCTGCGGGTTCGATCCTCTGGGGTTTCGTTTGGCGAAGAAGGTGGGGGGTGGATTTGGCGGAGATGCAGAGCCGGCGGACTACCTGTGGATCAGAGTATGTTCATCTTTGGTTGCGGCGATAGTAGGCTTGGACTCAGCCGGAGGAAAAATCTCAATTTGGGCTCGGCCAGATGTGAAGATGGGGCCCACTTATCCATATTCCAACAGACCAAGCCGGAGATCATGGTTCCATTACAATGATTTTTTTACCGGGGGGGGGGAGCAGTCTCTTTTAATCATAAAGTTAAAATCAAGTTAGAAATTAGGATCGCCTAATTGTAGCTAGCTAAAGCCTCAATTCGTCGTCCAACAGATATTTCAGCTTCATTTGGCGCATGTTGAGCCATTGATTTTCATAGTCTGTCCGTTCGTTTTTTCATTGAGTTAGGAAAATCCTAAAAACCGTCCGACAGAAAATAAACCGACTTTTATACACTTGATCAATTTTCTGTACGAATAAAAATGTTTTCCCTCCGCCCTGTCGAGACATCGTAGTAGAATTCATAGACGGAGGTGTCATGAGACTACTGATAGAGATGTGGGGGGACGTGGTAGTATGACGAACAATGACACCAAGGTTTTACGTTCGGTACGTCGCAACTAGGCGGCGTTTCTACTCCTGTAATCTCACTAAATCAGGGCTGAAGCCTGAAGTATACAAAGTACAATGTGAGTTGGATTTAGCTACTCGACAAGGATCAACCTCTCGGCGAGTTAGCCTCTAGCTTATTGTCTATATGTTTCTTATCTCCTGTCCGACTTTATATAATAGCCGGGTTAGGCCTTACAGAATAGGAAACCTAGAAGACTACGGTAAGTTCTAACTTGGAAGGCAAGAATCCGCCTTCTACTCCATGCCGTACCACGTGGGGCCGTGGTCTGGGTTCTTCTAGAATCCTGCTTCTGCGCGTCAGCTTACTGGGCCCCCCTAATGGACCGTAATACATTACCATTTAGGCCACCCTGGTAATCCGGCACTTTAGGACACCATCTGATATATCCCTAATTGGTATATATCCCACAGTAGCCCCCAAGAAGGATTGAGACTTCAATTCGCCGTCTTTCGTCCAATTCGCATTTTTTCCGAGAAATGTCGGCTCTTCGTCTCGATTCTTCTTTTCCTTCAAATCATGCTTTAACGAGCCTTCGTGGAGAAGGAACTTCCTACGTCAGCGATGATAGCATGCTGACGTCAGGGACGTTTGGGTTTTCGAGTGTGAAACCCTGAAACGTATCTCTGACAGATTCTCGCGGGAAACGAGGAGATAGCAATAATCACCTGTCGATTCATTTCCCGGATTTGCCGGCGAGTGACACGCGTTGAAAATCCAACGGTAAAGAGCCGTTAGTGCGCATCGTAAAGGATTTCCGGCTATAAATAGCCCTCTTCGTGCCCTCTGGCAATCCTTCCGCTCTCCTCTAACCTTCTAGCTCAAGCGCCATAGCCCCCGAGCCACAGTCCAGCGAGAGCAGAGAAGAGCCCGTGCTCGTCCAAGCACCGTTCCCGGACTTCTCGTCGGGAGCTCGAGGTCCTCACCGTGCCGCCAAACCATGGACTCACCGCGCGCTTCCCAGGAGCACTCCGTCGCCGCGGACATCGACGACATCATCAACAAGATGGACCCGCAGCTCGAATCGCCGAGCCGCGCCACCGTCGACGCGCCGGAGAAAGTTTCCGGCGGCTAGGCCCGCGAGGATCTATATCTCGCAGCCGATAACCTGGCCGCATCTTCCTCTGCGCCGCCTCCGCCTCTCGCCCGCCAAACGGCAGAAGAAAAAGTCAGCCTCGTCGTAGAGGAGCTCGCCGCCGCCGCCGGAGCCGAGGACGAGGGCGAGACTTACGGCAATTGGAGCCGGTGCAACATTCCCCCTCCCTTCTTCCGAAAATGGAGAAGGAGGGGTTGATCGTGAAAGGAAAATGGTGGTATGAGGAAGAAGAGTCTGAGCCTTCACCTAGAGCCGGGGAACAAGTCCTTCTCACCTCGCACATTTCTAGAGGTATGGGAATCCCGCCTTCCGCCTTCTTCCTTGAAGTCCTCAACCATTATAACATCCAGCCTCACAACCTACCACCGAATTCCATTCTTTATCTAGACGGCTTTCAGGCCCTTTTTGAAGGGTATTTAGGAATAGCGCCTAGACTAGATTTCTGGCAGTATTGCTTTGGAATTAAGCGAAACCCCATAGAGGGCGCTCTTCAAACCTGTGGAACCATATCTTTCACCCTGCGTAGATTCAGGGAAGATTGGTTCCCGAAGGTAAAAACGTCGGAATCCGTCAAATTCTGGACGGGTTCCTTTTTCTATCATCAAGATATCCCATTTCCTAGAAAGGAAACCGGGGTTCCACCATTTTTCAATGTTGCCGCTATTCCCCAAGATAACTGGGCTGCAGAAGCTGTGCAGACCTTGACGGACGATATAATGAAAATCAAACGGCGCATCGCCAAGCTCACCTCCTCCAAACCTCCTCTTACCGGAACCGACACAGTTTTGTGCTGGTTCGGAAGACGCATCCAACCCCTTGCACATCGAACCCGACTTTTATGCGAATACAAGGGTCTGGAAGACAAGATGAGGGGAACGGATAAGGATTTCATGAAAAGGGACTTCAAAAAGCTAGTCAAACATTTGGTTGCTACTCGCGACCAATATGAAGAAAGCCGAGAGATGTATCATAAAAAGAACAAGATTCCAAAGGTACACTTTCTTCTCTTTGGACAACTTTGTCGGATTTTTGTCTTTCTCTGTTTTCTTAACTTAGTCGGATATTTGGCCATTTCCATAGTTCGATGACTTCACGGAAAAGGATCTTGCAACTGACGCTGAACTTGACGAACTGCACGCCAATTTTTACGGTGGTCGGAAGCGCAAGAGGCCGGCAACCACTGAAGAGGTGGTGGATCTTGACGGGGTTCCCGTCGCTACATCCAGGTAATTCTCTGGGTATTTTGTACTTTTGCCTACTTTTTGTTGCATAAGCTGTTTTGGTTTCTCGGAATATTGATTTCTTGGATTTTCTTCTTCCTCCTTTCCCCTTCAGCCTTGCTCCCACTTCTTTGAAATCAAAGAAGCTTAAGAAGCATAAGGCCACTGTCAGCAAGGGGCGCCATCTCCTACTGCAGCTCCTTCTACCCCGGTTACTCTTGGGGGAGAGGATCAGTCTGCAAAGCCGGAGGAATACCCATTGCCGATTAGCCAGCCCATTGCGTCCGAGATGGATGCGAGGGAAAGGGCGGAGCCGGATATGGGTGGTCCTTCTCGTATACCTGAGGAGGAACCCATTCCTACTTTCAACGGAGAATTCAAGGTAAAGGAGGAACCCTTCGACGAACTCGGATATTTTCGTACATGGGCTACGAAGTTCTTCGCTCCTGCTCCTTTGATCCGTCCTTGGCCTCAAGGCGAACTAATTGTAAGGAATAACTTCGTATTTTCACCTCGGCGGGTTATTGATGCATGTAAAATGCATACATGAACTTTGCATGTTATTACTTGTTTTTCCTACATATTAGCAACTTATATTCATGTTTTATAATGATTTGGGGGATTTTCTGAACAATCCCCCTTCTTTTGGTTCTAACCCTGTTTTTCCAGAAAACGTACTTTTTAGTGTTTCAGACTTTCCGGGAGCTTCGGGACTCCAAAAAGGGCAAGGCCAAAGAGCACGGTTCAGAATTTTTGAGACGAAGACCATGGGCCAAAGTAGAGGGCCAAAAGGCCAACCAGGTGGCAAAGAGGACCCTCCATGCGGCCAGATTCCTTGGCCGCGTGTGGGGCCCCCTTTTTGCCCCCGTGGCTCCGATGCCGTCGATCTTTCTTCTCCCGAGTGTCTCGTGACCTAAAAACGACTATATAAAGGGTCCCCTGGCCTTTTAGAGAAGGAGGCGGCGCCGAGAGACGAAACCACGAAACAAAGAGAAAGAAGGCTGCCGCCGGAGAAGATCGGAGGGGGGAAACGCCGCCGGGATCACCCCCAGAGGGCTCCACCCCCCTCCGGTGTGTTCATCATCAACATCTACAGCAAGATCAGCTCCATCTCTCCACTGTAATCTCTTGGCAAACATGATGTATGATGCAATACTATATTCCCTTGATGTATTGTGTCTCCCCGTCTATGTTTGAGTAGTGAATTGTTCTTGGCAACGGTGAAATAGTTCATTGATTGGTTGCATACAAGTTTGTTATCTTCTATGATTGTCTTTATGTACAATATATGAGTGCACACATATGTTGGGGAATGCATGTAAGGTGATCACCGGTAGCATAATGGAGTGGTGGTGACTTGGGAGTGACAGTAACCTGAGACCGAGCCACAAAGTTAAGTTATTGGGGGATATACATAGGGGACCTTAGAACGTAAGGTTATGGTGGGACTTTATGTCTTAATCAATCTTGTGCAGTCATGTACTTGGCCACATGATCCATCATAAGGGGTTGTAGATCATTTACTTGACTATACCTATTCATGGCTCCTTCCTAGAAGAAACAACTAAGACTAAAACATGTGCTTCACTAATTGTGACAACCACACGAACGAAACACCTATTGCTAGAACACTTGTTCCCTTGAGATACTTGAGATATTTTCTGCTTGCTACTTGTGAAACTTGCTTAGAAACTTGCTTTAGAAACTTGCTTTAGGATTACTTGCATTTTAAACTTGCTTCACTAGTTACTAGACAAACCACACTCCACGTCACTTGCTTTTAATTAGTTAGTTCCTTTTAGTCAAACTATTGCTTTGCATAAACAACCATATAAGAGGGTTATAGAGCTTTAGAGAATAGATAGCTTACCTTCAGCTCCTCGTGGGTTCGACACTCAAATACTTATCGACAGATACTACAATTGATCTCCTGCACTTGGGAGTCATCAAGCACTTTTCTGGCGCCGTTGCCGGGGAGCGTTGTGCTAAGCTTTTATTCTTGTTTGCATTGCATACTAACATATAAACCTAAAACACAAAAAAAATATAAAATGGAAAACAAGCAAACAATTTTAGAACTGTATAATATCTACCTTGAATTAGGGTTTGAGGAGAAATTGAAAAATAATTTGCACAACAATCATATTTGTGGTAGTACTAATTCTTTGAACACCTTTATTGCTAAGGAAAACCTTGAGCTTGGGGAAGTTTGTCTTGATGAATATGATAATTTTTAGTCCCCCTACTATTGAGGATAAAAATTATATACTTGCTGATTCTATGGAAAGTTTTAAGCTTGGGGAAGTTGGTTTTGATGAGCATGATATTTCTAGTTCCCAAGCTTGGAGGAGAAAATTCACCTTGATGATACTATGCCTCCTATATATGATGATTGCAATGAAAATTATGAATGTTTAACTCCCACTATCACTAATGAGGATTTTACTTATGTGGAGAGTGGTGATTATTTTATGCATGTGGCTCATGATAAGAATATTTTATGTGATATTCATATTGTTGAATCTATTCATGATGCTACTGAAAATTATTATGAGAGAGGGAAACATGGTTACACATATTTCAGCAATATTATGATTCCCCTCTTTATGCTGAAAGTATTGAAGTTGCACTTGATCTACCTTTCTATGCTTGCTATTATGTGCTTCTTTTATTTGTTTCATTATAAAATGCCAATGCATAGGAAAGGGGTTAGACTTAAAAATAAATTGTTTAATATTTTTTGGTGTGTTCCTTATGCTTTAATTTCCTATTCGGTTTGAGCACACATTTATGTATTTGCAACATGTAAAATACCTTTACCTGCTGTTATGTATCATTTAGTTTAAGATTTTCATTTTATAAAAAATTTGGGAAAATAAATGAGAAGGATGAGTAATGGAGAAGTTGGGGTCAACCTTGAACATGTGTTGTTCATGCCAATGAAACCATTGCAGAGTATCTATCATTAAAACTTTTTCCAAAGCTAAAAATAATAAAAATATTAGTTCACTATTTTAACATCACATTTCTGTCTTATTTCTCATCTTAAATGGCAAGAATAATCTTATATGAGAGATAGGATTAAACAATAGTAATTAGCTGTCAAAAAAACAGATTCCTGAACTTCACTGCGAAAAATGTTTAAAAACACAGAAGTGGAATTTTGACCTGGTAATTTAAGACAGCAATATTTAGTTATCACTACATATTTCATTAGTTTTAAGTTTTCTGATTTGAGCAACTTAAGTGCCTCTAAAAATTCACTCTTTACGGGCTGTTCAGTTTTTGGCAGATTATGTCTTTATTTTGCATTGCTCTCATTACTTGTGTTTTGTGTGGTTCTTTTGATCAAGGAGCAATGCACAACTGTAGTAACAGTAGTTAATATTTAGAATCAACTCATGATGTGTTTTTTCTGTACCTATGTGGATTTTATTTATGGAGGCACTAACCCCTCTAATCAAGTTTTATGTTGAGATTTGTGTAAGAAGAATTTTTCAGGAGGAAGAGTTGAGTGAGATGAACAAAGATCAAGAGGGACAACCAATCAAGCTTGGGTACGTACCCCTGGGCTCACCCTACATGTATCAAATAAGTACAAGAATCCAAGCTTGGGGATGCCGAGCCACCTCACTCCAACCATCATGATGTTAAGTAAGTAAAGCCTAGCTATATGGCTATAAAGAAAGCGCTTTACGGGAGACAACCCGGTTGATTTTATTTGGATTTTCCTAGTGTCCTCTTACTGTCTAAAGAGATTAGTTTTTCTTGTTTTAATTCTGGAGTTTTCAATAAAGAGTCAAGTCAAACCCATTTGGACTTATAAGTTGCTATCCTAGTGCATGAAATTTCTGTTTCAGCACGAGTCTGCTCACCGTATGTTTTTACGTTTTTTATTGGTATGTAGTATTGAGCTAATTTTTAGTATGTTCTGCAAATTTTCGTCCTCTATAATAAAAAAAATGGCTTAATTTTTTGACGAGTCTAGATTAGGGAAAAACGTTCATTTTTCTGCTGTTGGTTTTCTGGACAGATTCTGCCTTCTTTTCTTTTATGCACTCTTTGGGCTTGGGAATCGAATTTCCACGATTCTTTCAAGCAAGAGAGTGAACATACAACATAATGAACCTTATTGTCTATCTACTGGAGCATTTTATTTGGAATTTTGCACAACAAGCATGTGATTTGTTTGTCCTTGCTAATCTCACCCCACAGAAAAAGAATTGGTGAAACATGTTTTGTGAAGTTTTTTTCACAGGGAATAGAGGAGCTGCGCCTCAAGACATCCAAGAATGGTGAAATCCATAATCTTGGGGATGTGATGAACACCCCACTGGAGCTACACTTTTTTGGTTAGCACACGTCTACTTTCTGTTTTTCTAAGCAAAGCATTTATCGTAGAGACTTGAAGCGTCTAGTTTTTGTTTTTATTTTTGTTTTGATAAGACCACACCCATCATTTTATATGAGATTGAGCTACTGGAGTTTGGGGTTGGAATGTATTGGATGCTAGTATTATGACTTGGAATAGGTATGCCATGGTTTATTTGAAGAGCTACATATGTTTGCATGATTTATAGGCTTTTTATGTGTAGAAATCTGCAATAATGTTGTCTTGAGCTATCTATTTTTCATGTCCTTGATGTTAATTTCTGGTTTATTTAGTTTGTCATTAAATGAGTATTCCTATGGACATATGCATGCATAGTAGCTGGTCAACTATCTCCCTCTTTCTAGCCAAAAATTTAAACATTCCAACAAGTAAAAACTTGTTTCCAACACTCCTTAGCCAAGTATTTCCAGTGAGTCCACCATATCTTCCCATTAGCTTCATTGCTATTCCGAGTATATTCACCATGTTATTGTGTTATTTATGTTCTAAATTAAGATATTCACTTTATTAATTGTCATGGGTTGAACTTGGGATAGGACTCTCACGAACTTTTGAAGGCACACTTTACTTTTTATGCATCTAATAAACATGACCCAATAATGGGAGCCACAAGTTTTGCGTTTGAAAAGTGTGTGGTTGGGAGCTAGCTATAAACGTGTATCACCGGAAATCTTTCAACATTGCACAAAAATTTACATTTGGTTGATATCATGTACTTTTGTTTTTGGACTCCTGCCATGCCGAAATGAAATAGAGGAATATTAAGTTTTGATGAGTAAGTATCTATATGACTAGAGAAATGCATTGGGCCGCTAACCCAAGCCATGCTTTATCATGGTGGAAATTTACTTACAGCTTGAGTGACTCTACAACACATCCTACAATAAAATAAGAAGCTATGCATAATAGTGAATGAAAATAAAAAGGATGATGAGTCTACTCCGTTTGTTTGTCTTGTCATTGTGATGGGCTTGTTTCCATGTCATGGGGCAAGAGGTACCTCTTTGCGGTTCTCTATGATGTAATTAATACTTATTATGATTGTACAAAGCTTATTAGGAATCTTAAGTTGGGTAATCATGGAGTAGGTTTTCACACTCACAGGGCATGAGGCTTTCAACCACCTTGTCATTCACATTACTTCAACATTCACCATTTAAGATGATAGTGATAAAGGGGCAATGAGAGTCCTAGATCAATGGATACCACATTTCAATTAGTAATTTTAGTTGAATAATTTAGAGGCTAAATAAGACTTGATCATGTTTTACCTCTACTCAATTTTCTCCAAAGTGTGCACCATATTTTCTATTCTCCATTATGCTATTCTTTGACCAATATAGGATTTTATTTTTTATTTTGTGTATGCATTTGGTCCATAGTGTTTTATTTCATTATACACTCTGTGAACTTTCATGAAGCATCTTTGCTTGCATATTTGATATTTCTTATAACATGAATTTTATGTTGCTACTCATCTACATTATGAATCATTTGATTATATGTAGCATGAATAATCTTCTTTGATATTCCATGATTTTTTTAAAATGCAAAGTCCATGTTAGTTTTATCACCTTCATACTCGAGGACGAGTATGGGTTAAGCTTGGGGATGTTGATGCATGTAAAATGCATACATGAACTTTGCATGTTATTACTTGTTTTTACTACATATTAGCAACTTATATTCATGTTTTATAATGATTTGGGGGATTTTCAGAACAATCCCCCTTCTTTTGGTTCTAACCCTGTTTTTCCAAAAAACGTACTTTTTAGTGTTTCAGACTTTCCGGGAGCTTCGGGACTCCAAAAAGGGCAAGGCCAAAGAGCACGGTTCAGAATTTTCGAGACGAAGACCATGGGACAAAGTAGAGGGCCAAAAGGCCAAACCGGTGGCAAAGAGGACCCTCCACGCGGCCAGATTCCTTGGCCGCGTGTGGGGCCCCCTTTTTGCCCCCGTGGCTCCGATGCCGTCGATCTTTCTTCTCCCGAGTGTCTCGTGACCTAAAAACGACTATATAAAGGGTCCCCTGGCCTTTTCGAGAAGGAGGCGGCGCCGAGAGACGAAACCACGAAACAGAGAGAAAGAAGGCTACCGCCGTAGAAGACCGGAGGGGAGAAACGCCGCCGGGATCACCCCCGGAGGGCTCCACCCCCCTCCGGCGTTTTCATCATCAACATATACAGCAAGATCAGCTCCATCTCTCCACTGTAATCTCTTGGCAAACACGATGTATGATGCAATACTATATTCCCTTGATGTATTGTGTCTCCCCGTCTATGTTTGATTAGTGAATTGTTCTTGGCAATGGTGAAATAGTTCGTTGATTGGTTGCATACAAGTTTGTTATCTTCTATGATTGTCTTTATGTACAATATATGAGTGCACGCATATGTTGGGGAATGCATGTAAGGTGATCACCGGTAGCATAATGGAGTGGTGGTGACTTGGGAGTGACACTAACCTGAGACCGAGCCACAAAGTTAAGTTATTAGGGGATATATATAGGGGACCTTAGAACGTAAGGCTATGGTGGGACTTTATGTCTTAATCAATATTGTGCAGTCATTTACTTGGCCACATGATCCATCATAAGGGGTTGTAGATCATTTACTTGACTATACCTATTCATGGAAACACATGCTTCACTAATTGTGACAACCACACGAACGAAACACCTATTGCTAGAACACGTGTTCCCTTGAGATACTTGAGATATTTGTTGCTTGCTACTTGTGAAACTTGCTTAGAAACTTGCTTTAGAAACTTGCTTTAGGATTACTTGCATTTTAAACTTGCTTCAATAGTTACTAGACAAACCACACTCCACGTCACTTGCTTTTAATTAGTTAGTCCCTTTTAGTCAAACTTATTGCTTTGCATAAACAGCCATATAAGAGGGTTATAGGGCTTTAGAGAATAGATAGCTTACCTTCAGCTCCTCGTGGGTTCGACACTCAAATACTTATCGAAAGGTACTACAATTGATCTCCTGCACTTGGGAGTCATCAGTCATCCAGGACGGCCTTCACCATGTTGGGATTCTTTTTGCAGAGTATGCAAAAGAATTCAACGAAAACTTGTCAGGTTTGCAGTGGATGAGACAGGTAATATCTCTAGCCCCCAAGCAATAAGTCAAATGCATGCTTTTGTCTTAATGCTTTTTTCACTTTTATACTTGTTTTTAACTTAAGCATTTTTTGTCTCATTTCCGTGTTTCAGCAAACTGCTGAGAACAGAAACCTAAAAGTTTTCAACAAACTTACCATCAAGAATAAGGAGGTGAAAAACCTTCTCTCTATTGTTGATGTTAAGGAGGCAGAACTGGCATCCACTCAGCAACAGCTGAAGGAATCAGCAGGTAAGATATTTCTTTGCTTCTAGTTGTGTAATTTTTTCTATGTATTTTTCCGAGTTTTCTAACTCGTCTTTTTTACTTGCTTTTCAGTTTCTTTGGCGAAAGCCAAACAAATTGCTGAAGATGCCGGCAATGACGAAAACCTCCATCGGGAAAACCTGGATCTTCACAAGCATAATGTGAAGTTATAGTATGTGAAGCCCCGGGATCGGGCACTATGCAGATTTCAGCATTCCCGCCAAAATCCACATAATAACCGATTCCAGGTTGCCACTTGTGATAACATTACAACAGTTCACGAATATTCCGCAACAACAACAGAAAAGATATATACAAGAAGACTCAAACTAGCCAAGGATACAACTGATACAATACAAAGATCCAAATAACAGCGGAAGAAACAACATAGTGTCCGGCTACGGACAAGATACAACTTGGACTAAGAGTCCTGAAGATAACCGAGAGCGTCCAATCCCTGCCCAGGCCAAGTCGGAGGGATTCCCAAGCTAACGTCGTCAGACTTCAAACCTGTTGACTGCAATTTGGAATTTGCAGCCACGAAAAAGGATTCGTGGGTCAGTACGGTTAAGTACTGGCAAGTGGATAAACCATACTCACAAGATACCGGCGTAGCCACTCATCACAAGATACAAATTCTTTGGGTTCAACGGAAAGGAAGGGATTATTGCAAATAAGCGACAGCGGGCTGCACTAACCAACTACAGAAACACACTACAACTTCCGGCTAACAGAAAGAAGATAAGATAGTGTATCGTAACCAACTACAACTACTCACCAAACAATACCCATCCAATGTTACCCCCTACTAAGGAAGCAACCCAAGGATAACTCACACTGTTGGATTAATGGTGTTCAACTTATTGTGTCAATAAGTCTATTACTAGTCAAGTTATTATCATTAGGTGTAAGTTGTCTGAGTACTTGTTAGCCAGTACTTTCACCAAGTAATCCATAACCGCGGAAAACACGGCTTCTCGAGAAGATTTATCCCTGCAGGGTGTGCTCCAGTACCCGTACACACTCAAGCCACCAACTAAAACTCAGGTTGGCTTGACACGACCCAAACCATCTCTACAACCCATCCTAGGAGCCACGGAGCTATAAGGTCCCAGCCACGCAGCCGAATACTCAGCGCAGGTGTGCAAAACTCCCGCAGGACACAACACCCCGGCACTATAGGCCTCGCCCTATATGCATCATCATCATCATCAGTAACCATGGGTGATCAACCCATTATGCAAGGAGCAAATGGAACACCCGAACTAAGTGTGGCTCTTCGGACAAGCTGCAGATCAGGTCTAAGTCGAGGGGGGTCCCATACTACCACCCGGATGCGGTGAGAACGCTCATCATGGATCAGTAGACAAGACTCTTTTCCTAATTAAGTTCGACACTAGCAGGCTCCAAAACCCTAACCCGGGCCTCCTGCTGGTGCCTTAACATCAAATTATTATTACCCAAAACAATAACAAGTTGTTGATTGAATTGAAACCCAACTATCAAACTAGAACAGGTGATAGAACAAATGAAAACAAAACTAGAGCGCAAACAAACCTAAGCATGCAACTACGACACGAGGGCCAACAGGGTAAACAAACAACAGTTAATAGGAAGTGGAGGGAAAAGGCTATATCATGGCTGCAGGGTGAACATATAATAGGATCGAGACACAAGCATCGAACAACAGGCTAGAATAAGAACAACGGAAAGAATCGGTAACAAGTGATGAAAGGCAGCCATTTGGCAGCAAGTGAGTATACTTGCCTGAGATCCCGCAAGGTAGCAGATTTTGTCGTTGCTCACATCATCTCAACGTCCTATCCGCGAAGAAGCAACGAACCTCGAACAAACACCGGATCCAACAATTAATTCTACGGCAAAAGATCCAGCATGATCCTATTTTATATGCATGACATGGCAAGATGCAACAGGGGAAACAACTTAAGCAATTTAATCGGAACCGGAGTCCGGAGAAACAGGAATTGGTTCAAGTTGTTTAGCTAACCATCAATATTAAATGTTGATTAACAGGTTTAAACAAGGTAGAGGTGATCTATCCAATATTAAATGGAATAGGGCACAATTGAATTAAATACCCCAACACATTCCATATTTAATTATTAGGTGACAATACTATACCCCGAACCCACAAGATGCAATGCAACATGATGATAGGATATTTATAAAATAGATTGCATGTTGTAGAAAATAGGGCATAGGTATAGGGGTTTTAGGGTTTGGGTTCGCACGTGTGGAGAGGATCTTCGTGTTCGACGCTGGAAAGAGGAGACCTTCGGGGCAACGCCGGTGCCTTCAGGACGTGGAGGAAGTAGACGAAGAATAGGAAGTAGACGAAGTCGTCGATGTCGTGGAAGTAGTCGACGTAGTTGTAGTAGGGGAAGTAGTCGACGTCGAGGAAGTAGTCGTAATTGCACCACCGCATCATCGTCTTCGGGGCGTCGAGGAGATAATTGTTCTCGTGTCGTCGTCGAAGTAGTCATTCACGTCTGGAGTCGAAGTGGTCGTCGTAGTCGTGGCCGAACCGTAACAACATCGTCTTCGGGGTCGGAGGCGAACCTGACGGTCCCGGTCTTCGGGCGCGCACGAAGGCGGCCAACACAAACAAGCAACGACGAAACAGACACGGCAATGGAAGATGTCCACCCAGTCGTTGTGGAACTTTTCGATGAAGGCCTTGTCGTCGAGGTACGGGTCGGGGTCGACCTTTGCATAGTCGTCGTATTTTCCACGGAACGGAGATCTTGTCGGCGGTCGTTCGTGCGTTGGCGATATAGTACCTGAAACCATGGGAGACCAACAAGAGGCCACCGCTAAAACCAGGGGAGACCAACAACGAGCCACCGCTGCCATCCAAGATTCTTCCCATCTCAGTCTATCTATCTGCGTACCCATCAGGCGGCAGCGACAGCAGCAGCAGCAGCTCTCGCACAGGTTGTAGTCGATGCTGATCTCAGTGAACGGAGAGGCGCCATTCCGCCCGAAAGCACGACCACCGCCGGTCTAAAGACAACGCCCACCAGTGCTGGGGACTTCGTTGGGGGAAAAAAGCCGGCAGCAGCACCTCGGGTAGGACGCCAGCAGCAGCACCTCCGGTAGGACGCCGGAAGCAGCAGCCCGGGAAAGCGACCACAAGCAGGAGGCCGACCATCATCTCCTGCTCCTTGTCTGCACGGGCATGACCATGCGCAAGGTGAAACCTCGCGTCTTCAGGTCTGGAGGCGGGTGAGCTCGACGCCGACGGATCAGAGCCGTGGAGGAGGGCCTCCATCCCCAGCGCCGGCTTTGGCATCGGCCGCTGCTGCTGCTTGGTCACCGTAGTGATGCGCCATGGCCGCCGCTGGAGGAGGGGACGGGCGGCATCGGCTGTTGAGGGCGTAGGGGAGATCGAGGAGGATGGGGATCGGAGGTGCGGAGGGAACCGGGGCGGCCGGAGAGGAGCTTGGGAGGAAGAGGGGAGGCGACGATGGGCTCGGGATCGAGCTAGGCTCTCCTGGCGGCGCAGAGAGGGGCAGGGTCGAGCGGAGAGGAAGGGGATCGATCGATCCCCTGTCTCTCGTGCGGGTGCGTGCGTGGGGTGCGCTGTGTGTGTCGTGTGCGTGTGTGGGTTCTGGGTGCGTGGGTGTGTGGCGTGAGTGTGTTGGGTCGTGTGCGTGAGGGTATGGGTGGGCTTAGGTTTAGGTGGAGGTGGGGTGGCCGGCTGGGCCTGGTGGCCCAGTTTCGGTTGCCTCCCTCAACAATTTTTTTTTTCAGTAATGAACAAGAGAGAAATTTTGGGAGGGTTTTAAATAAGAAAAACATGAGTAAAATAATTTGGATAAAACCGTAACTTACATGATAATTCCTTTGAACATTTTTAATGCACCAAAAATATTTTCGAGTTGACAATTAAAAATAGGTTTGAGAGAAAGCAATTTTAAGGGTTTAAAAAAAATGCAATGCATGATGCCATGTGATGCGAAAAGAAAAACAACGATCAATTCTATTTGGGGAAAAACCCCGGACGTTACAGACGACACCACTAACAAGGGATTGCGCCCTCGCAATCCACCTGCTAACCCGGGAGGGGAAAGAAGTTCAACTATCGATTCTTCATGCTTCCAGTTGATCTCCTCGACACCACTAACAAGAGATTCTTGCTCGGAGTGACGACGATGTTCTTCCACCAGGAATCTTCCGATGATCGAACCTATTAGGTTAAAGGCTCAGAAAACGTCCACCCACGTAGGATCCTAACACTTTGAAAGATAGACAAGGGGGGAAGACTCCAAAACAAATAAGATGGGAGGGAAAATAGAATAGGGATAAGGAGAAAAGAAGAATACTATTGAGATGTTTTCCAAAATAGTTTAGCAGAAATAGTTTTTGACACTCTAGAAACAACGACCGTTAGCGAGGTTATCCTACAGGCTTTGCGGACCCGTTGCTTTGATAACCATTCGTATCGAAACAATCTCGGGAATCGGAACCAAGGCTCTGATACCATTTGTGAAGCCCCGGGATCGGGCACTATGCAGATTTCAGCATTCCCGCCAAAATCCACATAATAACCGATTCCAGGTTGCCACTTGTGATAACATTACAACAGTTCACGAATATTCCGCAACAACAACAGAAAAGATATATACAAGAAGACTCAAACGAGCCAAGGATACAACTGATACAATACAAAGATCCAAATAACAGCGGAAGAAACAACATAGTGTCCGGCTACGGACAAGATACAACTTGGACTAAGAGTCCTGAAGATAACCGAGAGCGTCCAATCCCTGCCCAGGCCAAGCCGGAGGGATTCCCAAGCTAACGTCGTCAGACTTCAAACCTGTTGACTGCAATTTGGAATTTGCAGCCACGAAAAAGGATTCGTGGGTCAGTACGGTTAAGTACTGGCAAGTGGATAAACCATACTCACAAGATACCGGCGTAGCCACTCATCACAAGATACAAATTCTTTGGGTTCAACGGAAAGGAAGGGATTATTGCAAATAAGCGACAGCGGGCTGCACTAACCAACTACAGAAACACACTACAACTTCCGGCTAACAGAAAGAAGATAAGATAGTGTATCGTAACCAACTACAACTACTCACCAAACAATACCCATCCAATGTTACCCCCTACTAAGGAAGCAACCCAAGGATAACTCACACTATTGGATTAATGGTGTTCAACTTATTGTGTCAATAAGTCTATTACTAGTCCAGTTATTATCATTAGGTGTAATTGTCTGAGTACTTGTTAGCCAGTACTTTCACCAAGTAATCCATAACCGCGGAAAACACGGCTTCTCGAGAAGATTTATCCCTGCAGGGTGTGCTCCAGTACCCGTACACACTCAAGCCACCAACTAAAACTCAGGTTGGCTTGACACGACCCAAACCATCTCTACAACCCATCCTAGGAGCCACGGAGCTATAAGGTCCCAGCCACGCAGCCGAATACTCAGCGCAGGTGTGCAAAACTCCCGCAGGACACAACACCCCGGCACTACAGGCCTCGCCCTATATGCATCATCATCATCATCAGTAACCATGGGTGATCAACCCATTATGCAAGGAGCAAATGGAACACCCGAACTAAGTGTGGCTCTTCGGACAAGCTGCAGATCAGGTCTAAGTCGAGGGGGGTCCCATACTACCACCCGGATGCGGTGAGCACGCTCATCATGGATCAGTAGACAAGACTCTTTTCCTAATTAAGTTCGACACTAGCAGGCTCCAAAACCCTAACCCGGGCCTCCTGCCGGTGCCTTAACATCAAATTATTATTACCCAAAACAATAACAAGTTGTTGATTGAATTGAAACCCAACTATCAAACTAGAACAGGTGATAGAACAAATGAAAACAAAACTAGAGCGCAAACAAACCTAAGCATGCAACTACGACACGAGGGCCAACAGGGTAAACAAACAACAGTTAATAGGAAGTGGAGGGAAAAGGCTATATCATGGCTGCAGGGTGAACATATAATAGGATCGAGACACAAGCATCGAACAACAGGCTAGAATAAGAACAACGGAAAGAATCGGTAACAAGTGATGAAAGGCAGCCATTTGGCAGCAAGTGAGTATACTTGCCTGAGATCCCGCAAGGTAGCAGAACTTGTGGTTGCTCACATCATCTCAACGTCCTATCCGCGAAGAAGCAACGAACCTCGAACAAACACCGGATGCAACAATTAATTCTACGGCAAAAGATCCAGCATGATCCTATTTTATATGCATGACATGGCAAGATGCAACAGGGGAAACAACTTAAGCAATTTAATCGGAACCGGAGTCCGGAGAAACATGAATAGCTAACCATCAATATTAAATGTTGATTAACAGGTTTAAACAAGGTAGAGGTGATCTATCCAATATTAAATGGAATAGGGCACAATTGAATTAAATACCCCAACACATTCCATATTTAATTATTAGGTGACAATACTATACCCCGAGCCCACAAGATGCAATGCAACATGATGATAGGATATTTATAAAATAGATTGCATGTTGTAGAAAATAGGGCATAGGTATAGGGGTTTTAGGGTTTGGGTTCGCACGTGTGGAGAGGATCTTCGTGTTCGACGCCGGAAAGAGGAGACCTTCGGGGCAACGCCGGTGCCTTCAGGACGTGGAGGAAGTAGACGAAGAATGGGAAGTAGACGAAGTCGTCGATGTCGTGGAAGTAGTCGACGTAGTTGTAGTAGGGGAAGTAGTCGACGTCGAGGAAGTAGTCGTAATTGCACCACCGCATCATCGTCTTCGGGGCGTCGAGGAGATAATTGTTCTCGTGTCGTCGTCGAAGTAGTCATTCATGTCTGGAGTCGAAGTGGTCGTCGTAGTCGTGGCCGAACCGTAACAACATCGTCTTCGGGGTCGGAGGCGAACCTGACGGTCCCGGTCTTCGGGCGCGCACGAAGGCGGCCAACACAAACAAGCAACGACGAAACGGACACGGCAATGGAAGATGTCCACCCAGTCGTTGTGGAACTTTTCGATGAAGGCCTTGTCGTCGAGGTACGGGTCGGGGTCGACCTTTGCATAGTCGTCGTATTTTCCACGGAACGAAGATCTTGTCGGCGGTCGTTCGTGCGTTGGCGATATAGTACCTGAAACCATGGGAGACCAACAAGAGGCCACCGCTAAAACCAGGGGAGACCAACAACGAGCCACCGCTGCCATCCAAGATTCTTCCCATCTCAGTCTATCTATCTGCGTACCCATCAGGCGGCAGCGACAGCAGCAGCAGCAGCTCTCGCACAGGTTGTAGTCGATGCTGATCTCAGTGAACGGAGAGGCGCCATTCCGCCCGAAAGCATGACCACCGCCGGTCTAAAGACAACGCCCACCAGTGCTGGGGACTTCGTTGGGGGAAAAAAGCCGGCAGCAGCACCTCGGGTAGGACGCCAGCAGCAGCACCTCCGGTAGGACGCCGGAAGCAGCAGCCCGGGAAAGCGACCACAAGCAGGAGGCCGGCCATCATCTCCTGCTCCTTGTCTGCATGGGCATGACCATGCGCAAGGTGAAACCTCGCGTCTTCAGGTCTGGAGGCGTGTCGCACCCTGATTTCTAGGGGATACTCACCGTACGAACTGGATAGCAGATGCTTGGATTATGGGGCATAACTGCTCCCACGTCCCAGCTTCCTGGTAGGCCTGCGCTTATGCGCGACAACACAAGCCCTGCTATTCCATCGTCGATGTAAACTATCCACTAGAGATCAACGGCACTTCCGTCGACGTACTTCAAACCATACACACATGGTACGTCAACGGCGTTTAACAACTGATATCACAACAGATCTCTACGACACAAAAGATTGAAATAAGTTGCAAATGGCTCTCATTAGAGCAGAGATAGCAAATACAATCATTCAGAGGGCACTTGCCCCAACAATACATCATTACAATACAGCGGAAGCATTCAACATGTCTGAGTACAGACAAGAACCAAATAGGCCTAAGAGGCCGGAAACGAAAAGACGGAGCCCATCCACGAAGTCTCGGATCCTGCCCGGGTCCGCAATCTACTCGTCAGCAGTCTCGTCAAACTTCACGTAGTTGCCACCATGTAGATCCTCGGAACGTCGTCTGCGTAAACCACAGCCCCAAAGGGGTCAGTACATATGTCGCACCCCGGTTTCTAGAGGATACTCCTCGCACGAACTGGAAGTCAGGTGCTTGGATTATGGGGCATACCTGCTCCCACGTCCCAGCTTCCTGGTAGGCCTGCGCTTATGCGCGACAACACAAGCCCTGCTCCCACCGTCGAAGTAAACTATCCGCTAGGAACCCAAGGCACTACTGTCGACGTACTTCATATTCAAACACGCACTGTACGTCAACAGCTTTGAACGAAATGATAGCACAAACTGTCTCTAAGACACAAAAGAATGAAATAAGTTTGCAAATAGCCTTCACTAAGGCAGAGATAGCAAAACACTCATCCAGAGGACACATGTCCCCACATATCATCCATTACATCAGCGGAAGCAATCAAATGGGTCTGAGTACAGACAAATCCAAGGCTTAAGAAGCCGGAGAAAATAACGAAAAACGAAGCCCATCCACGTAGGTCCTGGATCCTGCCCGGGGTCCAGCCAACTACTCGTCTGCAGTGTCGTCGAACTCCACAAAGTAGCCATCCTGGTGATCATCGTAGCCGTAGTCGTACTCTGCGTAAACCACAGCCCCAACGGGGTCAGTACATTTGATGTACTGGCAAGCAAGACTCACACTTCATCAAGGAGTTACCCGTCAACACAAGCATTGATGCTTGGGATCAACGGAAGAAGATAGGTATAATAAAAGCTGCAGCGGGCTGCTCTAACCAACTACAGAAGATACTAATAGTTCCGACTAATAGAAAAGATAAGATCGAGGAATTGTAACCAACTGAAAGATAACTTCAAACAAACCCATCCTGGATCTCGCCCCTTATCCGAAGAAGCAATCCGAGGATAACGCACACCGTTGTAATAAGGTGAAACAAGTTATTGTGTGAATAACCTATTACTAGTCAAGTTATTAGTCATTGGGTGAAACATGGTTATCATTATGTTTAAGTTGTCCTGAGTACTTGTTAGCCACTACTTTCACCAAGTAATCCATAACCGCGGAAAACACGGCTTCTCGAGAAGATTTATCCCTGCAGGGGTGCACCATAGTAACCGTACACGTAAGAATATCCCGCCAGATGGGAATCAAACCCACCAAGCGAGACACTCAACACAACCAACTGTTCTTCGCATCAAGCCCAAAGCACCGCGTGCTGTGCGTGCGCGGCTAATCGAGCCCCCCGAAGAAAAGGAGGACCCTCATAGCACTGGAAGACCACGCCGCCCTAAATGCCGACTACAAAAGTTCCACCCTGGCCTCGGGTTCGTACCTGCATATGATGCAGCAAATGGAAAACCCGAACTAGTACGGCGATTTGGACGAGATGCGAATCGAGTCAAGTTGAGGGGGGCGCCCATACTCGCTTCCCACATGCGGGTAGTGCGCTCATCATGGATCAGTAGACAAGACCCTTTTCCTATTAGGGTCGACACTAGCAGGCCTCAAAACCACAAAGGGCCTCCTGCCGGTGCCTTATCATCAAATTATTATTAACAACAGCATTAACAGGATTGATTGATTAACATCGAGCCCCCGGAACGATAACAGATAATAATAGCACGATAATAAAAGAAGTAACCGACAACAGGCTCGAGCAAAAGCAACCCTAAGCATGCTAGATGAGAACAGGCACAAACAAAAGGTTGTGGGTATGGAGGTGAGGCAATATCATTGGTTCAGGGAATCATGTGATGGGTTCGGAGAATAGCAACGATACATAGGGCTAGCAATAGTAGACAACAGATTAGTATCGACAACAAGTGTGGAAGAGAACTCGATGATTCATGTGAGTGATAACTTGCCTGGCAGCTCAGTCTCGTACTGGGCTAGGTCCTGAGTAGTGGTGTCGTAAGGCTCGTCGGTACCAACGTCGTCGTCTAACCGAGAAGAAGCAAAACAACAACGAAGGAAGACGGCAATCAATACATGGCATATGTGCACAAACATGGGATGATGCATGTCATGTTCAATAGATGCACCAAAGTAAACTACTTGATATGAAACACAAGTTTAAATGATTCCATATGCAAAGGTTGCATATGGAAGCCCATGTTTTAGAGTTGAATTAATTGTTCTATCACTAAGCATCAGGTGTTGGTGAGTTAGCATGATGCATGCATGATGAATAACAAGAAGATAACAATTTAAATGCAATTGGAATGATAGTTAACCATTTTAGAAAACATTAACAAGTTTGGAAATTATTGTTACTTAATGGTGTTAAACAAGTAGTGATTGTTTTCATCAAGTTAAAGGGTGCAAAACAAATAACAAAGTTGAAATTTGAAGAGGTTATCAAATTTTAGTTGGATTACATGTTTCACATTTTGAAATTGGACTTTGGATTAATTAATTATGAATTAAACAATATTAAACAATTTTTAATTGAATTAAACGAGATTTAAATTGTTTAGGCAATTTAAATTATTCAAACCAGAAAACAAAATTTATATTTGGAAAGTACATGAAAAGTTGATTGGAAAACATATTTGGTTTGTGAAATTTGGAATTTTTATGAACAAGTTATGAATTTTGCAAATTTAAGGGAATTTGACAAGAATTCAAATTTTGCACCAATTTAAAATATTCAAAACAGTAAACAAATTTTATATTTGGGTAGAACATTTAATTTGGTATTGAAAACATATCAAAAATGTTGGATTTGGATTTAGGATGATTTAGTTATGTAATTTACAAAATATAGGGCAAATCTGCCATTTTAGTGCCTCTAGGGACTTAGGAAAAAAAAATTCCAGGGGCTGGAAATAAGGGCCAGGGGCTTAGGTGTGATTTCCAACAAGTGGCTGTACCAAAACAATTGAAATAAAAAGTTTGGTTAATATTGCAGGAGGGGGGACTCGAACCCCTCACCTCCTGCTTCCTGCATCTGGGGGCTAACCAGTGGGATGACTAAGCTTTGGTGCTAGGAAGGGGGCCTCGGGGTGGTTATGGTTCAGATCTGCAGTGCACCAACTCGAAATAAATAGACAGAAAAGGGGTGGGGGTTTGGGGATTCGACCTCGAGACCTTTGGCTTCACTGCGCGCCGCTGGAACCAGTAGGATGTCGCTGCGGATGTTGATGGATGAGGTGCGGTTTGGGTTTTAATCTCTGCCAACGAGATGTTCCCTGAACCTGCAAGCGTACGTGCTGCAGCAGGTTACAGACATGAACGAACAGAGGCACCCGAGGTGATCTTCATGGAAGAATTTGATGACCAATTCGCAGGGGAAAGGAGAGGGAAGTTAGGGGAATGGAAAGGAGGTGGTACCGGCTTCGTGTGGGGGTACTCGGGACGGCCGGAGACGGGCGGACGCGGCGGCGAGGTGCGCCGGCGGCCGGCGGCCGTGGCACCAGCAGAGGAGGGAGTCCTCCCTCGAGGCGGCGGCGGCTGGAGAGATAGGAGGGGGAAGATGCGTGTTAGGGTTAGGGTTTGGCTCGGGAGGGGAGAGGGGGAGATATAGAGGAGGGGGAGGTGGATCGAGTGGTGGAGGGAGAGGAGCCTGTCGCTGTCTCCATGGCGTCACCCTCCTGTACGGAGGTAGGAGATGGGGGGTATCGGGCCAACACGGTGGGCTGGGCCTTCTCCCCCACCTAAACGTTTTTTTTTCTCTTTTTTTTTTCTTTTGTAATATGAGATGTGCTGTTTTTTTTTGTAGCAAATGCTTTTGGATAAAATAGATAGGTTTTGGTGTAGATAAAAATTTGAAAAAAATTAGATAAGTTTCTTAGGTGGAAAGAAACCACTTGGCACTTTTGGTTTTCAAAATTACAAATGTTTGATTGCTGTTCAAAAATTGAACCAATTTAAGTGATAATTGCCATAGCACTTAATATTTAGAAAATAGGGTATTTTCAATAGGGTTTCCCCTAGGGTTTAGAATGTTTTGAAGAATACCAAATTGTGATCACTTCATGGATTCAAAAATTTGATGATTTGAGAATTGTTTTGAGTTTGGGAAAGACTTGGAAAATAATTGATTAAATTGAGCAATTGATTTTAGCAACAACTTAAAAGGTGAATTATAATGGATTGCTTGGAACCAAAAGAGGTTTTTAGTTTGCACTTCTTTATTTGAAAGGTTGTAACAGACAAGTGTGAAAACAGAAGTTGATAACAAGTTTAAATTTCATATGAAAACAATGCAAACAGAAATAAATATGAGGATGATGATATGATGCATTGCTTAAATAAAAACAACAAGTAAAACAACTAAGGGTTTTCATACTTGGATGTTACAAAACGCCCCCCCTTGAAGGAATCGCGCCCCGAGATTCCCTACTGAGAAATGAACAGGTCCGGATACTTCTTGCGAAGATCCTCTTCGGTCTCCCACGTTGCCTCTTTATCAGAATGATGCGACCATTGGACTTTCAAGAACTTGGTGCTCTTGTTGCGAGTCTTACGCTCGGTCTCATCGAGAATTCGAATAGGGTGCTCCTCATAAGACAGATCATCTTGCAGTTCAATGGAATCATGATCAACTGCACGATCTGGATCTTTGAAACACTTCTTGAGTTGTGACACGTGGAACACATCGTGCACCTTGGATAGTTTTTCTGGAAGTTCAAGACGATAAGCATTCTCTGCACGTCTTGAGAGGATGTTGAAAGGGCCAATGTATCTTGGTGCAAGCTTTCCTTTCACACCGAAACGATGAGTGCCTCTGAGGGGAGTTACACGGAGATATGCCTTATCACCAGGTGCATAGATCATATCCCTGTGCTTGCTATCATAATAGCTCTTCTGACGAGACTGAGCAATCCTGAGATTGTCACGAATGATACGAACTTTCTCCTCGGCTTCCTTAACAATGTCAGGGCCTAAAAGTGAACGTTCACCAGCTCCAGACCAATTGATTGGACTCCTGCATCTGCGACCATACAGTGCCTCAAATGGTGCCATGCCTAGGCTTGCCTGGTAGCTGTTGTTGTAGGAGAATTCAGCATATGGAAGGCAATCCTCCCATTTCATGCCAAAGGAGAGACCACATGCTCTGAGCATATCCTCGAGAATCTGATTGACTCTTTCGACTTGCCCCTGAGACTGAGGGTGGTAAGCTGTGCTGAACAGAAGTTTAGTGCCCAATGCTTCTTGAAAGCTTTTCCAGAAATGAGAAGTGAAAATACTTCCACGGTCTGAGCTTATTTCCAATGGAACACCATGAAGAGGAACAACCTTTGCTGTGTAGAGCTCTGCTAACTGGCTAGCTGAGATAGTTTCCTTTACAGCATAGAAGTGAGCAACCTTAGTGAGACGATCAATAACAACGAAGATTGCATCGTTGCCCTTCTTGGACTTTGGAAACCCAGTAACGAAGTCCATTTCAATCATGTCCCACTTCCACTCAGGAATTTTCAGAGGTTGGAGTAGGCCTGCTGTCTTCTGATGGACTGCCTTAACACGTTGACAAACGTCGCATTCAGAAACGTATTGAGCAATTTCACGTTTCATGCCAGACCACCAATACAGAGTCTTGAGATCCTGGTACATCTTTGTACTTCCAGGGTGAATGGATAGGGGAGTTTCATGAGCCTCCTTGAGAATGATATCCTTGAGACTTTGAACCTGAGGAACTGCAATGCGTCCTTCAAAGAACACAGTTCCTTTGTCATCAATAGAGAAGGACTTGAACTTATCACTGCCCTCTTTGATTTGCTCTACAATCTTCTTGATTTCAGCATCACGAAGTTGTTCAGAACGAATCTTATCCTCGAGAGTTGGACTGGCTGTCAAGCTAGCAAGATAGCCTTGAGGAACAAGACCAAGGTTCAGCTTCTGGAATTCTTCATGAAGTGGAGGTTGGCTTTCCATGATCATGAGATTATTGCAATAGGATTTGCGACTGAGAGCATCGGCCATAACATTAGCCTTGCCTGGAGTGTAAGAAATGGTGAGATCAAAGTCTTTAATCTTCTCAATCCATCTCCTTTGCCTGAGGTTCAGATCTGGCTGAGTGAAGATGTATTTCAGACTCTTGTGATCGGAAAAGATTTCAGTTTTGTTACCCAACAAGTATTGCCTCCATTTCTTGAGGGCAAACACAACTGCTGCAAGTTCAAGATCATGTGTGGGATAGTTTTGCTCATGTGGGTTCAACTGACGTGAAGCATAAGCGACAACTTGACGTTCTTGCATAAGAACTGCACCTAGACCTTGAAGAGATGCATCGCAGAATATCTGGAAAGGTTTGGTAGTGTCGGGGCCAACTAGAACAGGTGTGGAAGTGAGTTTAGTCTTCAGGAGGTTGAAACTCTCATCACATTGTGGAGTCCAAACGAACTTTTTGTCCTTCTTTGTGAGATCAGTGAGAGGTTTGGCAATCTTGGAAAAGTTTTGGACGAAACGACGGCAATAGCTAGCCAAGCCAAGAAAGCTTCTAACTTGCTTCACCGTCTTAGGGGGTTTCCAATCAACAATTGCCTTAACCTTTTCAGGATCAATGGCAATGCCTTTGGCAGAGATGATATGACCAAGATATGCAACTTCTGGAATCCAGAACTCACATTTGGAAAACTTGGCATATAGACGATGCTCGCGGAGTTTCATGAGAGTGAGACGAAGATGTTCTCCATGCTCTTCCTCGGATTTTGAGTAGACTAGGATGTCATCAAGATATACCACAACGAACTTGTCGAGGTATTCATGGAAGACAGAATTCATCAGTCGAGAGAAGGTCGCCGGTGCATTGGTGAGACCAAAGGACATGACGGTGTATTCATATAGACCGTAGCGAGTGGTGAAAGCTGTCTTAGGAATATCTTCCTTTCTGATCTTTATCTGATGGTACCCCATCCTCAAATCCAACTTTGAGAATATTGAGGCTCCAGCAAGTTGATCAAAAAGATCATCGATACGAGGAAGTGGATACTTGTTCTTGATGGTTCTCTCGTTGAGAGGACGATAGTCAACCACGAGTCTCTTAGTTTGATCCTTCTTGGCAACAAACAGAGTTGGGCAACCCCAAGCGGAGGAACTAGGCTGAATGAAACCTTTATCCATATACATATCGATTTGCTCCTTCAACAATTTCAGTTCAGGAGGAGCTATCTTATATGGATGCTTAGAGATTGGAGCAGTACCTGGCTCAAGCTCGATCACGAACTCAACTGCTCTGTCCGGAGGCATCCCTGGCAACTCTTCTGGAAAGACGTCAGGGAATTCACAAACCACCGGAACATTCTCAAGCAGAGGTAGAGGTTTAGCATCCAGGGTGTACAGCTGAACAGAACTTGATTCCTTCGGAGAATAGACTATCTGGCCGGAAGGGTGGAACAGAGTTATTGACTTCTTAGCACAGTCAATTGTAGCTTTATTGGCCTTCAACCAATCCATGCCAAGGATGACATCAATGTCAGAATTTCCAAGCAGGATGAGGGAAGCAAGGAATATGTGACCTCCAATTAAGATCTGATTCTCATGACTGATCTTGGAAGTTTGCATAGTTGCTCCAGGAGAGTTTACTACTAGCGGGGAACCCAAACCAACAAAAGGTAGTTTAACTGCTGTAGCGAAGATCTTTGACACGAACGAATGCGATGCTCCGGTATCAAACAACACTTTAGCTGGGTTAGAGTTTACGGGTAATGTACCGAGAACAACGTCGGCAGATTCCTCAGCTGTGTCAACCTTGACGTGGTTCACCCTTGCGGTCCTCCCAACAGGCCTGTTGTTGGCGTTGAAGGCCTTATGCGGAGGAGCGCGGACCATCGCCTGGTTGGTGTTGGGGCGAGGTGGTGGAGAAGGCAGCATCCTCTGAGTGCACTTGTCTGCGTAGTGCCCAGTCTCCTTGCACTTGAAGCAAGTGACGACACGCGGAGGATCTGGCCTTGGCTGCGCCACTGGAAACCTCTGCCCATGCATCTGAGCTGGGTTGGGTGGGCGGGGACCAAAGCCTGGAGAAGTTTGGGCATTTGGAGCCCTAGTGACAGCACTGTTTGGCACCCAGATGCGGCGCTTCTGCGGAGGGGTGGTCATGTTGGAGGAGGGACCACCCTCACGCGAGTGCTTGCGCGACTCTTCGAACGCCTTGCGCCCATTCTCCTCATTGAGCGCGGTGTTCACGAGCTCGACGAAGTCCTTGCACTTGATGTTTGTGAGAGCGTACTTCAGTTCCGGGTTAAAACCTCGGCGGAACCTTGCCATCTTCTTGGTCTCAGTAGACACCTCGTCTCCAGCATACCGAGCGAGGCGATTGAACTCGTTCTGGTAGCCGATGACGTCGAGCTTGCCCTGCTTCAGCGAGCAAAACTCTTCACGCATCCTCTCCATGAGACCATCGGGGATGTGGTACTTCAGGAAGGCATCCTTGAAGCAACCCCAAGTGATAGGATAGCCAGCTCTCATGGCCTGGTAGTTCTCCCACCACGAGGCTGCCTGACCCTTCAGTAGGTAAGCAGCATAGTTGACCTTGTCCTCTTCCGCAACATGAGCAATCTCCAGGGCTCTTGCTACGTCACGGATCCAGTCATCAGCATCCAGCGGCTCGCGTGTTGCCACGAAAGTCTTGGGACCCACACTGAGGAAGTCCTTGATGGTGACCCTTGGAGCAGTCTGGTGGTGGTTGTTCTGGTGGTTCTGAACCTGGACCATCTGAGCCATGACCTGAGTCATCTGAGTCAAGAGCTCAGCGATCGGCGGTGGCTCAGGCGTGTTCCTTGTTGGAGGCATCCTGAACAGA
The DNA here is from genome assembly GCA_028641055.1 of Alopecurus myosuroides. Lineage (NCBI taxonomy): Eukaryota > Viridiplantae > Streptophyta > Magnoliopsida > Poales > Poaceae > Alopecurus > Alopecurus myosuroides. Next base: position 305,646,717 of record CM054063.1, on the reverse strand, counting down.
AATGCATTTTAGCACAACAATAGGGAGGGATAAACTCAGCAACCGAAAGAGAGATTATTCCGACGCATGAATAGATAACCAACAGGTACATCATGAGTTCAAATACATCAGAATATCCAACAGACCAATACATGGTTCGAAAACGAAAGGATAAACTAGACACAGCTAGTAATGGATACATTGGTACTCCCATGCTCATCACGCAGGACGGCGGTGAGTAGTACGACGAGAGATACGGTGAGGAGGAACCCCACGGAAGTAGGTATCACGACGATCCATGTAGATAGGAACTGCTCTGAGAGCAACTCTCGGTGTGGTGAAGTAGAAAGCGTCCTCTCCCTGTGCTCCATAGCGGGGAATCCCTGTGTAACCAGCTCCGAGGTCGAGAAGTGGGCCTCTGATCGGCTCGTAACCTCCAGCATCTGGCAACGGAAGACCAGCTGGCTGAACGACACGTGCGAAGCGCTCGTCTCCAACAAAGTCTGTGGTGTACGTCGCCAGACGAGTGAGAGCAAGGTGGAGCTGCTCCCTGACTGAGGCTAACTCCTGAGAAAGTGCGGAAGCAACGGCATCACTGTGACTAGCGAACTGGGCAGTGATCTGGAGCCTGGAGCTATCAGTCTCGTAGGTATCCATGTCGCGGTGGACAGTGAAGTGAACTCCCGCTGCCGTGATGTAACCACGGGGGATGTGACGAAAACTGGACTTATCAAAGCCCCAGTAGTCAGCACGGAGAACGGTGATACTCACGTACGCTGCCTGCTGCACTGCCATATCCACTGTGGACCCTACTGCCTCGTACTGGTGTGCAATGCTCCTGCCATCATCCGACAGAATGTAGACGATAGCCCGGTAGCAAGTCTGGTCAAACTCCCGCTGGTGCTCGTAGACCTGGTACTCTGGTGCCCAACGGAACCCCAGATAGGTAACCATGTCTCTCAGCAACTCCGGAAAACCGGCGGTGCTCTCACAGCTAGTCATGCGAACCACCTGCGGGTAGTAGCTGAGACCCATCTGCAGATGATTGGGAAAGGTTTTGATTAGACTCCGGTAGATGAAAAAAAGGATGTGGAAAACAACAACAAGGTTCAACGGACGAAAAGGATGTTGAAAAGAACATGATATCGAAGCAACATCGGGAAAACGAGACCAACAGTCCTGAGGTACTAAGGAGAACCCAAAACACGTGAAATCCTAACTTGAAAGTTTAGGTGAGAACAGAAAACAACGTTGCACTTCCTTACCAGAAAAGGGTGGGTGGGTGGGGAAAGAAGAAAAATGGCAGAATTCCTACTCTCACGTTTCATTTTTCCTATATAGCTACAAAATAGTTTCTAGACTCAACTGCGACCAGTAAAAAGGGATCCTACAGGCAGACAGGCTCTGATACCATTTGTCGCACCCCGGTTTCTAGAGGATACTCCTCGCACGAACTGGAAGTCAGGTGCTTGGATTATGGGGCATACCTGCTCCCACGTCCCAGCTTCCTGGTAGGCCTGCGCTTATGCGCGACAACACAAGCCCTGCTCCCACCGTCGAAGTAAACTATCCGCTAGGAACCCAAGGCACTACTGTCGACGTACTTCATATTCAAACACGCACTGTACGTCAACAGCTTTGAACGAAATGATAGCACAAACTGTCTCTAAGACACAAAAGAATGAAATAAGTTTGCAAATAGCCTTCACTAAGGCAGAGATAGCAAAACACTCATCCAGAGGACACATGTCCCCACATATCATCCATTACATCAGCGGAAGCAATCAAATGGGTCTGAGTACAGACAAATCCAAGGCTTAAGAAGCCGGAGAAAATAACGAAAAACGAAGCCCATCCACGTAGGTCCTGGATCCTGCCCGGGGTCCAGCCAACTACTCGTCTGCAGTGTCGTCGAACTCCACAAAGTAGCCATCCTGGTGATCATCGTAGCCGTAGTCGTACTCTGCGTAAACCACAGCCCCAACGGGGTCAGTACATTTGATGTACTGGCAAGCAAGACTCACACTTCATCAAGGAGTTACCCGTCAACACAAGCATTGATGCTTGGGATCAACGGAAGAAGATAGGTATAATAAAAGCTGCAGCGGGCTGCTCTAACCAACTACAGAAGATACTAATAGTTCCGACTAATAGAAAAGATAAGATCGAGGAATTGTAACCAACTGAAAGATAACTTCAAACAAACCCATCCTGGATCTCGCCCCTTATCCGAAGAAGCAATCCGAGGATAACGCACACCGTTGTAATAAGGTGAAACAAGTTATTGTGTGAATAACCTATTACTAGTCAAGTTATTAGTCATTGGGTGAAACATGGTTATCATTATGTTTAAGTTGTCCTGAGTACTTGTTAGCCAGTACTTTCACCAAGTAATCCATAACCGCGGAAAACACGGCTTCTCGAGAAGATTTATCCCTGCAGGGGTGCACCATAGTAACCGTACACGTAAGAATATCCCGCCAGATGGGAATCAAACCCACCAAGCGAGACACTCAACACAACCAACTGTTCTTCGCATCAAGCCCAAAGCACCGCGTGCTGTGCGTGCGCGGCTAATCGAGCCCCCCGAAGAAAAGGAGGACCCTCATAGCACTGGAAGACCACGCCGCCCTAAATGCCGACTACAAAAGTTCCACCCTGGCCTCGGGTTCGTACCTGCATATGATGCAGCAAATGGAAAACCCGAACTAGTACGGCGATTTGGACGAGATGCGAATCGAGTCAAGTTGAGGGGGGCGCCCATACTCGCTTCCCACATGCGGGTAGTGCGCTCATCATGGATCAGTAGACAAGACCCTTTTCCTATTAGGGTCGACACTAGCAGGCCTCAAAACCACAAAGGGCCTCCTGCCGGTGCCTTATCATCAAATTATTATTAACAGCAGCATTAACAGGATTGATTGATTAACATCGAGCCCCCGGAACGATAACAGATAATAATAGCACGATAATAAAAGAAGTAACCGACAACAGGCTCGAGCAAAAGCAACCCTAAGCATGCTAGATGAGAACAGGCACAAACAAAAGGTTGTGGGTATGGAGGTGAGGCAATATCATTGGTTCAGGGAATCATGTGATGGGTTCGGAGAATAGCAACGATACATAGGGCTAGCAATAGTAGACAACAGATTAGTATCGACAACAAGTGTGGAAGAGAACTCGATGATTCATGTGAGTGATAACTTGCCTGGCAGCTCAGTCTCGTACTGGGCTAGGTCCTGAGTAGTGGTGTCGTAAGGCTCGTCGGTACCAACGTCGTCGTCTAACCGAGAAGAAGCAAAACAACAACGAAGGAAGACGGCAATCAATACATGGCATATGTGCACAAACATGGGATGATGCATGTCATGTTCAATAGATGCACCAAAGTAAACTACTTGATATGAAACACAAGTTTAAATGATTCCATATGCAAAGGTTGCATATGGAAGCCCATGTTTTAGAGTTGAATTAATTGTTCTATCACTAAGCATCAGGTGTTGGTGAGTTAGCATGATGCATGCATGATGAATAACAAGAAGATAACAATTTAAATGCAATTGGAATGATAGTTAACCATTTTAGAAAACATTAACAAGTTTGGAAATTATTGTTACTTAATGGTGTTAAACAAGTAGTGATTGTTTTCATCAAGTTAAAGGGTGCAAAACAAATAACAAAGTTGAAATTTGAAGAGGTTATCAAATTTTAGTTGGATTACATGTTTCACATTTTGAAATTGGACTTTGGATTAATTAATTATGAATTAAACAATATTAAACAATTTTTAATTGAATTAAACGAGATTTAAATTGTTTAGGCAATTTAAATTATTCAAACCAGAAAACAAAATTTATATTTGGAAAGTACATGAAAAGTTGATTGGAAAACATATTTGGTTTGTGAAATTTGGAATTTTTATGAACAAGTTATGAATTTTGCAAATTTAAGGGAATTTGACAAGAATTCAAATTTTGCACCAATTTAAAATATTCAAAACAGTAAACAAATTTTATATTTGGGTAGAACATTTAATTTGGTATTGAAAACATATCAAAAATGTTGGATTTGGATTTAGGATGATTTAGTTATGCAATTTACAAAATATAGGGCAAATCTGCCATTTTAGTGCCTCTAGGGACTTAGGAAAAAAATTTCCAGGGGCTGGAAATAAGGGCCAGGGGCTTAGGTGTGATTTCCAACAAGTGGCTGTACCAAAACAATTGAAATAAAAAGTTTGGTTAATATTGCAGGAGGGGGGACTCGAACCCCTCACCTCCTGCTTCCTGCATCTGGGGGCTAACCAGTGGGATGACTAAGCTTTGGTGCTAGGAAGGGGGCCTCGGGGTGGTTATGGTTCAGATCTGCAGTGCACCAACTCGAAATAAATAGACAGAAAAGGGGTGGGGGTTTGGGGATTCGACCTCGAGACCTTTGGCTTCACTGCGCGCCGCTGGAACCAGTAGGATGTCGCTGCGGATGTTGATGGATGAGGTGCGGTTTGGGTTTTAATCTCTGCCAACGAGATGTTCCCTGAACCTGCAAGCGTACGTGCTGCAGCAGGTTACAGACATGAACGAACAGAGGCACCCGAGGTGATCTTCATGGAAGAATTTGATGACCAATTCGCAGGGGAAAGGAGAGGGAAGTTAGGGGAATGGAAAGGAGGTGGTACCGGCTTCGCGTGGGGGTACTCGGGACGGCCGGAGACGGGCGGACGCGGCGGCGAGGTGCGCCGGCGGCCGGCGGCCGTGGCACCAGCAGAGGAGGGAGTCCTCCCTCGAGGCGGCGGCGGCTGGAGAGATAGGAGGGGGAAGATGCGTGTTAGGGTTAGGGTTTGGCTCGGGAGGGGAGAGGGGGAGATATAGAGGAGGGGGAGGTGGATCGAGTGGTGGAGGGAGAGGAGCCTGTCGCTGTCTCCATGGCGTCACCCTCCTGTACGGAGGTAGGAGATGGGGGGTATCGGGCCAACACGGTGGGCTGGGCCTTCTCCCCCACCTAAACGTTTTTTTTTCTCTTTTTTTTTTATTTTGTAATATGAGATGTGCTGTTTTTTTTTGTAGCAAATGCTTTTGGATAAAATAGATAGGTTTTGGTGTAGATAAAAATTTGAAAAAAATTAGATAAGTTTCTTAGGTGGAAAGAAACCACTTGGCACTTTTGGTTTTCAAAATTACAAATGTTTGATTGCTGTTCAAAAATTGAACCAATTTAAGTGATAATTGCCATAGCACTTAATATTTAGAAAATAGGGTATTTTCAATAGGGTTTCCCCTAGGGTTTAGAATGTTTTGAAGAATACCAAATTGTGATCACTTCATGGATTCAAAAATTTGATGATTTGAGAATTGTTTTGAGTTTGGGAAAGACTTGGAAAATAATTGATTAAATTGAGCAATTGATTTTAGCAACAACTTAAAAGGTGAATTATAATGGATTGCTTGGAACCAAAAGAGGTTTTTAGTTTGCACTTCTTTATTTGAAAGGTTGTAACAGACAAGTGTGAAAACAGAAGTTGATAACAAGTTTAAATTTCATATGAAAACAATGCAAACAGAAATAAATATGAGGATGATGATATGATGCATTGCTTAAATAAAAACAACAAGTAAAACAACTAAGGGTTTTCATACTTGGATGTTACAACATAAACGTACTGGCAAGCAAGACTCACAATTCACCAAAATGTAACCCTTCAACACCAAGCACAGATGCCTTGGGTTCAACGGAAGAGAGGGGATATAAAAGATGCTGCAACTGGCTGCGCTAACCAACTACAGAGATTCTACCACTTCCGGCTAACAGAAAGGAGATAAGATCGAGGATTGTAACCAACTGAAAGATAGCTTCAAACAAACCCATCCTGGATCTCGCCCCTTATCCAAAGAAGCAATCCGAGGATAACTCACACAGTTGTATTAAAGGTGAATCAAGTTATTGTGTCATCAACCTATTACTAGTCAAATTATTAATCATTGGGTGTAGCATGTTTGATCGTTATGTTTAAGTTGTCCTGAGTACTTGTTAGCCAGTACTTTCACCAAGTAATCGATAACCGCGGAAAACACGGCTTCTCGAGAAGATTATCCCTGCAGGGTTGCACCAATTTGGCCGTACACTCATGAATAACCCGCCAGATGGAAAGGCCCTTCCACCAAGCGGGGTACTCAACACAACCAACCATTCCTCGCATCAAGCCCAAAGCACCTTGGGCGCACGGCTAATCGAGCCCAGAAGAAAATGGACCCTCATAGCACTCTAAGAACGTGTCCCCCTATATGCCGACTACGAAAGTTCCACCCTGGCCTGGGCTCGCAAAAACATGCATGCGGCAAATGGAAAACACGAACTAAATGAGGCGATTTGGACGAGATGCGAATCAGGTCAAGTTGAGGGGGGCGCCCATACTCGCTTCCCAAATGCGGGTAGTGCGCTCATCATGGATCAGTAGACAAGACCCTTTTCCTATTAGGGTCGACACTAGCAGGCTTCAAAACCTCTCATGGGCCTCCTGCCGGTGCCTTATCATCAAGTTTATTATTGATAGTAACATTAGCATGATTGATTGATTAAACATCGAGCCCGAAGAACATAATGACATAGTAACAGAAAGTAACGGATAACAGACTCGAGCAAAAGCAACCTAAGCATGCTAGTAAGACACTGGCTCAAACAATGGTTGTAGGGAGGGAGATGAGGCAATATGAGGTTTAAGGGATTCATGTGATGGGTTCGTAACAGAACAACTACTACTAAGGCTAGCAGAAAAGAACAACGGAAAGTATCGGTAACCAATGTTGAAAGGAACACAGTGGTTCATGTGAGTGATAACTTGCCTGCAAAACCCAGTAGCCTGGTACTGAGCTAACTCCTTAGAAGGGATGTCGTAAATATCGTCGGTCTCAACGTCGTCGTGTATCCGAGAAGAAGCAAACAAGCAATGCAGAAAGATAAACAATCAATAACATGGCATAGGTGCACAACATGGGATGATGCATGTCATGTTAATAGATGCATCAAAATAAACTAGTTGACAAGATAGAAACAGGATTAAATGGACCCATATGCAATTGGATTGCATATGGAAAGCCCATGAATTATGGTTGAATTAATTGTTTTACAACTAATCAAATTGTGTAAGTGAATTAGCATGATGCATGCAAAAGGAAAACAGCAAAATAACAACATTAGAATCAAATTTAAATAGGGTGTAGCAATTTAGAAGTTTATTAGTAATTTAGGGAAATTTTGGGTGCATTAAAGGTGACACACAAGTATTTGTTGTTTTCAACCAATTAAATTGTTCAAAACAAATAACAAAGTTGATATTTGAATAGATCATCAAATTTTGGTTGGATTACATGTTTCACATTTTGAAATTGGACTTAGGATTATTTAATTTTGAATTAAACAATATTAAACAAGTTTTAATTGAATTAAACAAGATTTAAATTGTTTAGGCAATTTAAATTATTCAAAACAGAAAACAAAATTTATATTTGGAAAGTACATGAAAAGTTGATTGAAAAACATATTTGGTTTGTGAAATTTGGAATTTTTATGAGCAAGTTATGAATTTTGCAAATTTAAGGGAATTTGACAAGTTTTCAAATATTGCACCAATTTAAAATATTCAAAACAGTATACAAATTTTATATTTGGGTAGAACATTTAATTTGGTATTGAAAACATATAAAAAATGTTGGAATTGGAGTTAAAATGATTTATTTATGCAATTTCCAAAATTTGGGGTAAATCTGCCATTTTGATGAATCTAGGGACTTGGAAATAAATTACAGGGGTTAAGAAAATAATTAGCAGGGACTTGTTGGTGAATCTGTGAAGTTGTTGGGCTTGGAAAAAAGATGAAAAAAAGTTTGGGTGTTGCGCGCTGGATGGGATTCGAACCCGAGCCCTCTGGCTTGTGCGCGCAAGGGTGATGCCACTGCGGTGGCTGCTGGACTCGTGACAGAAAGAGGGAAGTGGGGGGTAAGTGGTGTGCTCGCGGTTATTTTCTGAATCCTAACTGGACACCAGCACGTACAGGTACAGGCAGCGATCAGAGGGACTTGGCCGTCGGCCTGCTACTCGCCGGAGGGAGCTGCCGCGAGGGGGCGCGGGGCGTGCTGCGGTGCGGCCAGAGAGGAGGGAAAGGAGGCGAGGGAAGGGGATCTAGGAGGAGTTGCTCACCTAGTTGGCCTCGATCAGGAGCGGTTGGGGCGGACAGGTCGCTGCAGGCAGGGCGGACAGGAAGATTGGCGGCGGGAATCCTCGACGGTGGCGGCGGCTCAGTCCCTCCCGGCCCAAGCCGAGGGGGGGGAGAAGGTAGAGGGTACTTGGGCGTTTCCATTCCCGCCATGGGGAGCTCCCGGGACAGCCTCTAGCGACCACGCCAACCTCCTCAATTTTCGGCCATGGGAGGGCTCGGTGGTGAGGTTCAGTGAATGTTTCCGGTCATGTACAGAGAGAGGAAGATAGCAGAGGGAGAGATGGCGGCGGGAGAGGATGGGCTAGGGTTCTAGGGTAGAGGGAGTAGGTTAGTTATAGGGAGAGGGGCTTGGTACGGAGCTGCATCGAGGAGGGGAGAGTCTGATCGTGTGGTGGTGAGCCATGTCGTACAGGGATGACGTGCGCTGGGAGGAAGACGACAACGTAGATGAAGGGGTACTGGGCTGGTTTGCTGGGCTGGGGAAAAAGAAATAAGAGGAGGGGGTTGGGCTGGTTAGATGGGCTGCTCCTTCTCTCCTTTGCTATATTCCACTTTCCTCCTTTTTTTTTGTAATGAAAAGAAAGAGAGAGATGAATAGAAAAGGGTTTGGGGGTTTAACCTTTTGTGATTATTTGTGATTCTTTTCAAAAACAGGAACTTAAGCAATGTCAACCTATTTTTCACAAGATTTGAAATTCTAAATGATTTAAAGTTGTTTAGTTAAAATTATCAAATAGGGTGTGAGGGTGTTTAGTTGATAATTAAAGTTTATCAATTTGCAAAACAATAATTAAAAGCAAGTTTGGTTTTTGATTTCAAGATTGGTAATATTAGTTTGATTTTTAAATTGGTATTTGAATTTTCAAATAGGGTTTGGGGTTTTATTTTATATGAAATGTTTTATTAATTTGCAAACAACAAATCAATGCAATTGTGAACATTAAGTCCCAAGATTTGAAAACTTTATTTGAGTTTTAAAGTTGTTATTTGAATTTTTCATAGCATTTCATAAAGATTGAATTTTTAAACAATTTTATTCCACTAACTCAAACAATGATGAAAGCTTATTGACTTAATTTGTTTGCAAGATTTTAATTGCCAAACCACAATTGGATCATGTCAAAGATGATTGAAATGATTTGAAATTTGAGTTGAATTGGAATATTTTGTTAATTAATATAGAAACAACAATTTAATAGGGTGAACCCTATTATTAGTTGGATTAGACACATTGGAAAGGTTTGATATTTGATAATTTCCAAATGAGGTGTTGATGATGATTTTGCTTTGAATTTGAAACCCAATTTGGAAAGGCTTAGTGGAATTTATAACACCATTTTATTAAGTGATTCACATGGAATAAAATGGAACAATTTGGTTGTTTTAATTTGTTATTTTTTACTCCAAAAGTTGTAACAGAACAAGTATGAAAACATTGTTTGAGTAAGGTTTGAATTTGAGTTGTGAAAACAGTGGAAAACAAATGCAACAAATTAGAAACAAAAGCAAACAACATGGAAACAATATGATGACATGATGCAATACTTAAGTAACAAGAAATCAAACATTCTAAATGGTAGGTTTTCATACTTGGGCTGTTACAAAACGCCCCCCCTTGAAGGAATCGCGCCCCGAGATTCCTACTGAAAAAAGAAAAGATCCGGAAACTTCTTGGGAAGATCCACTTGAGATGTGACACGTGAAACACATCGTGCACATTGGATAGTTATGTGGAAGTTCAAAACGATAGGAATTCCTGGCAACTCTTCTGGAAGGATGTCAGGTAATTTGGAAACCACCGGGACAATATTAGTAGAGGTATAGGTTTTGTATGGAGGGTGTATCGCTGGATAGAATTTGATTCCTTCGGAGAATAGACTATCTGTAATAAGGGTGGAACAGAGTTATTGACATCAATCCAACCCAAGAATGAGATCAATGTCAGAATCAGCAATATGGGAGTAACGAGGAATATGTGGCCTCCCATTAGAATTGGATTGTTCTTACTTATGTTGGAAGTCAACATTTGAGATTCCGGAGAGTGAACAGAGATTTGATTTCTTAGTGGAACCAGAATTGGGTTGTATGTTGTGGAAAAGATTGTTGACACAAAGGAATGTGATTCTCCGGTATGAAATAACACTTTAGTTGGACAAGAGTTTACGAGGAAGTTTTGATTAGACGCCGGTAGAAGATTTGAAGTGGAAAACAACAACAAGATTTCAACGGACGAAAAGGATGTTGAGAAGAACAGAATATCAACATCGGGGAAAACGAGAACAAGATTCCTGAGGTACTACGGAAAAACCCATCCGGGCTTCTAAAGGATCAATATCTACTGCTTAAGGAATAGAGGATCTGCTTCCGGGGCTTACACGCCTCCGTTCTCAATCATGAGTAGGCAACATGATAATTCATGTCACAACCACCTCCATTCCTATGGTCTAGTAGATATAACCATCCTAGAGAAACCAGAATTCGTGAAATCCTAACTTGAAAGTTTAGATGAGAAGGGAAAAATCAACGTTGCACTTCCTTACCAGAAAAAGGGAGGGTGGGTGGGTAAAGAAGAAAAATGGCAGAATTCCTACTCTCACGTTTCCTTTTTCCTATATAGCTACAAAATAGTTTCTAGACTCAACTGCGACCAGTAAAAAGGGATCCTACAGGCAGACAGGCTCTGATACAATTTGTCGCACCCTGATTTCTAGGGGATACTCACCGTACGAACTGGATAGCAGATGCTTGGATTATGGGGCATAACTGCTCCCACGTCCCAGCTTCCTGGTAGGCCTGCGCTTATGCGCGACAACACAAGCCCTGCTATTCCATCATCGATGTAAACTATCCACTAGAGATCAACGGCACTTCCGTCGACGTACTTCAAACCATACACACATGGTACGTCAACGGCGTTTAACAACTGATATCACAACAGATCTCTACGACACAAAAGATTGAAATCAGTTGCAAATGGCTCTCATTAGAGCAGAGATAGCAAATACAATCATTCAGAGGGCACTTGCCCCAACAATACATCATTACAATACAGCGGAAGCATTCAACATGTCTGAGTACAGACAAGAACCAAATAGGCCTAAGAGGCCGGAAACGAAAAGACGGAGCCCATCCACGAAGTCTCGGATCCTGCCCGGGTCCGCTATCTACTCGTCAGCAGTCTCGTCAAACTTCACGTAGTTGCCACCATGTAGATCCTCGGAACGTCGTCTGCGTAAACCACAGCCCCAAAGGGGTCAGTACATAAACGTACTGGCAAGCAAGACTCACAATTCACCAAAATGTAACCCGTCAACACCAAGCACAGATGCCTTGGGTTCAACGGAAGAGAGGGGATATAAAAGATGCTGCAACTGGCTGCGCTAACCAACTACAGAGATTCTACCACTTCCGGCTAACAGAAAGGAGATAAGATCGAGGATTGTAACCAACTGAAAGATAGCTTCAAACAAACCCATCCTGGATCTCGCTCCTTATCCAAAGAAGCAATCCGAGGATAACTCACACAGTTGTATTAAAGGTGAATCAAGTTATTGTGTCATCAACCTATTACTAGTCAAATTATTAATCATTGGGTGTAGCATGTTTGATCGTTATGTTTAAGTTGTCCTGAGTACTTGTTAGCCAGTACTTTCACCAAGTAATCCATAACCGCGGAAAACACGGCTTCTCGAGAAGATTATCCCTGCAGGGTTGCACCAATTTGGCCGTACACTCATGAATAACCCGCCAGATGGAAAGGCCCTTCCACCAAGCGGGGTACTCAACACAACCAACCATTCCTCGCATCAAGCCCAAAGCACCTTGGGCGCACGGCTAATCGAGCCCAGAAGAAAATGGACCCTCATAGCACTCTAAGAACGTGTCCCCCTATATGCCGACTACGAAAGTTCCACCCTGGCCTGGGCTCGCAAAAACATGCATGCGGCAAATGGAAAACACGAACTAAATGAGGCGATTTGGACGAGATGCGAATCAGGTCAAGTTGAGGGGGGCGCCCATACTCGCTTCCCAAATGCGGGTAGTGCGCTCATCATGGATCAGTAGACAAGACCCTTTTCCTATTAGGGTCGACACTAGCAGGCTTCAAAACCTCTCATGGGCCTCCTGCCGGTGCCTTATCATCAAGTTTATTATTGATAGTAACATTAGCATGATTGATTGATTAAACATCGAGCCCCCAGAACATAATGACATAGTAACAGAAAGTAACGGATAACAGACTCGAGCAAAAGCAACCTAAGCATGCTAGTAAGACACTGGCTCAAACAATGGTTGTAGGGAGGGAGATGAGGCAATATGAGGTTTAAGGGATTCATGTGATGGGTTCGTAACAGAACAACTACTACTAAGGCTAGCAGAAAAGAACAACGGAAAGTATCGGTAACCAATGTTGAAAGGAACACAGTGGTTCATGTGAGTGATAACTTTCCTGCAAAACCCAGTAGCCTGGTACTGAGCTAACTCCTTAGAAGGGATGTCGTAAATATCGTCGGTCTCAACGTCGTCGTGTATCCGAGAAGAAGCAAACAAGCAATGCAGAAAGATAAACAATCAATAACATGGCATAGGTGCACAACATGGGATGATGCATGTCATGTTAATAGATGCATCAAAATAAACTAGTTGACAAGATAGAAACAGGATTAAATGGACCCATATGCAATTGGATTGCATATGGAAAGCCCATGAATTATGGTTGAATTAATTGTTTTACAACTAATCAAATTGTGTAAGTGAATTAGCATGATGCATGCAAAAGGAAAACAGCAAAATAACAACATTAGAATCAAATTTAAATAGGGTGTAGCAATTTAGAAGTTTATTAGTAATTTAGGGAAATTTTGGGTGCATTAAAGGTGACACACAAGTATTTGTTGTTTTCAACCAATTAAATTGTTCAAAACAAATAACAAAGTTGATATTTGAATAGATCATCAAATTTTGGTTGGATTACATGTTTCACATTTTGAAATTGGACTTAGGATTATTTAATTTTGAATTAAACAATATTAAACAAGTTTTAATTGAATTAAACAAGATTTAAATTGTTTAGGCAATTTAAATTATTCAAAACAGAAAACAAAATTTATATTTGGAAAGTACATGAAAAGTTGATTGAAAAACATATTTGGTTTGTGAAATTTGGAATTTTTATGAGCAAGTTATGAATTTTGCAAATTTAAGGGAATTTGACAAGTTTTCAAATATTGCACCAATTTAAAATATTCAAAACAGTAAACAAATTTTATATTTGGGTAGAACATTTAATTTGGTATTGAAAACATATAAAAAATGTTGGAATTGGAGTTAAAATGATTTATTTATGCAATTTCCAAAATTTGGGGTAAATCTGCCATTTTGATGAATCTAGGGACTTGGAAATAAATTACAGGGGTTAAGAAAATAATTAGCAGGGACTTGTTGGTGAATCTGTGAAGTTGTTGGGCCTGGAAAAAAGATGAAAAAAAGTTTGGGTGTTGCGCGCTGGATGGGATTCGAACCCGAGCCCTCTGGCTTGTGCGCGCAAGGGTGATGCCACTGCGGTGGCTGCTGGACTCGTGACAGAAAGAGGGAAGTGGGGGGTAAGTGGTGTGCTCGCGGTTATTTTCTGAATCCTAACTGAACACCAGCACGTACAGGTACAGGCAGCGATCAGAGGGACTTGGCCGTCGGCCTGCTACTCGCCGGAGGGAGCTGCCGCGAGGGGGCGCGGGGCGTGCTGCGGTGCGGCCAGAGAGGAGGGAAAGGAGGCGAGGGAAGGGGATCTAGGAGGAGTTGCTCACCTAGTTGGCCTCGATCAGGAGCGGTTGGGGCGGACAGGTCGCTGCAGGCAGGGCGGACAGGAAGATTGGCGGCGGGAATCCTCGACGGTGGCGGCGGCTCAGTCCCTCCCGGCCCAAGCCGAGGGGGGGAGAAGGTAGAGGGTACTTGGGCGTTTCCATTCCCGCCATGGGGAGCTCCCGGGACAGCCTCTAGCGACCACGCCAACCTCCTCAATTTTCGGCCATGGGAGGGCTCGGTGGTGAGGTTCAGTGAATGTTTCCGGTCATGTACAGAGAGAGGAAGATAGCAGAGGGAGAGATGGCGGCGGGAGAGGATGGGCTAGGGTTCTAGGGTAGAGGGAGTAGGTTAGTTATAGGGAGAGGGGCTTGGTACGGAGCTGCATCGAGGAGGGGAGAGTCTGATCGTGTGGTGGTGAGCCATGTCGTACAGGGATGACGTGCGCTGGGAGGAAGACGACAACGTAGATGAAGGGGTACTGGGCTGGTTTGCTGGGCTGGGGAAAAAGAAATAAGAGGAGGGGGTTGGGCTGGTTAGATGGGCTGCTCCTTCTCTCCTTTGCTATATTCCACTTTCCTCCTTTTTTTTTGTAATGAAAAGAAAGAGAGAGATGAATAGAAAAGGGTTTGGGGGTTTAACCTTTTGTGATTATTTGTGATTCTTTTCAAAAACAGGAACTTAAGCAATGTCAACCTATTTTTCACAAGATTTGAAATTCTAAATGATTTAAAGTTGTTTAGTTAAAATTATCAAATAGGGTGTGAGGGTGTTTAGTTGATAATTAAAGTTTATCAATTTGCAAAACAATAATTAAAAGCAAGTTTGGTTTTTGATTTCAAGATTGGTAATATTAGTTTGATTTTTAAATTGGTATTTGAATTTTCAAATAGGGTTTGGGGTTTTATTTTATATGAAATGTTTTATTAATTTGCAAACAACAAATCAATGCAATTGTGAACATTAAGTCCCAAGATTTGAAAACTTTATTTGAGTTTTAAAGTTGTTATTTGAATTTTTCATAGCATTTCATAAAGATTGAATTTTTAAACAATTTTATTCCACTAACTCAAACAATGATGAAAGCTTATTGACTTAATTTGTTTGCAAGATTTTAATTGCCAAACCACAATTGGATCATGTCAAAGATGATTGAAATGATTTGAAATTTGAGTTGAATTGGAATATTTTGTTAATTAATATAGAAACAACAATTTAATAGGGTGAACCCTATTATTAGTTGGATTAGACACATTGGAAAGGTTTGATATTTGATAATTTCCAAATGAGGTGTTGATGATGATTTTGCTTTGAATTTGAAACCCAATTTGGAAAGGCTTAGTGGAATTTATAACACCATTTTATTAAGTGATTCACATGGAATAAAATGGAACAATTTGGTTGTTTTAATTTGTTATTTTTTACTCCAAAAGTTGTAACAGAACAAGTATGAAAACATTGTTTGAGTAAGGTTTGAATTTGAGTTGTGAAAACAGTGGAAAAAAATGCAACAAATTAGAAACAAAAGCAAACAACATGGAAACAATATGATGACATGATGCAATACTTAAGTAACAAGAAATCAAACATTCTAAATGGTAGGTTTTCATACTTGGGCTGTTACAAGGCGGGTGAGCTCGACGCCGACGGATCAGAGCCGTGGAGGAGGGCCTCCATCCCCAGCGCCGGCTTTGGCATCAGCCGCTGCTGCTGCTTGGTCACCGTAGTGATGCGCCATGGCCGCCGCTGGAGGAGGGGACGGGCGGCATCGGCTGTTGAGGGCGTAGGGGAGATCGAGGAGGATGGGGATCGGAGGTGCGGAGGGAACCGGGGCGGCCGGAGAGGAGCTTGGGAGGAAGAGGGGAGGCGACGATGGGCTCGGGATCGAGCTAGGCTCTCCTGGCGGCGCAGAGAGGGGCAGGGTCGAGCGGAGAGGAAGGGGATCGATCGATCCCCTGTCTCTCTCGTGCGGGTGCGTGCGTGGGGTGCGCTGTGTGTGTCGTGTGCGTGTGTGGGTTCTGGGTGCGTGGGTGTGTGGCGTGAGTGTGTTGGGTCGTGTGCGTGAGGGTATGGGTGGGCTTAGGTTTAGGTGGAGGTGGGGTGGCCGGCTGGGCCTGGTGGCCCAGTTTCGGTTGCCTCCCTCAACAAATTTTTTTTTCTTTTTTTTTCAGTAATGAACAAGAGAGAAATTTTGGGAGGGTTTTAAATAAGAAAAACATGAGTAAAATAATTTGGATAAAACCGTAACTTACATGATAATTCCTTTGAACATTTTTAATGCACCAAAAATATTTTCGAGTTGACAATTAAAAATAGGTTTGAGAGAAAGCAATTTTAAGGGTTTAAAAAAAAATGCAATGCACGATGCCATGTGATGCGAAAAGAAAAACAACGATCAATTCTATTTGGGGAAAAACCCCGGACGTTACATAGTAGGACCTGGAGGCTAGACAATTGGCCATTGGCATTGCCGAGTCAAATGCCTCCAACCAAGTAGCTAAGGGCAAGGCTACCATCCGAGATTTGGAGAACGCCTTGAACCAGCGCTTGGAGGAAGGCACAGAGATGGACAAGATTCTCAGTAAGTACTTTACCTTTTACCGGATTTTCCATGTTTGCATCTTTCTCTGTTTTTTCTAACACTTTTGTGTTTTTACTGAAACAGTAGATGACCCCCAGCTTACTCGTTGAGAAAATCCGAGATTTTTGGAAGGTATTTACCGCAATCAAGGCTGCGGGGATGTTGCTGGTCAACAGATGCCTTCCCTCTAAGACTGGGGAATTCTCGGAAGTTGAAAAACTTTCGGGAGCCATCGTGGAGGTGGCAGAGTCCACGGAGTCCACCCTGCGCTCCGCGGCACGCGGTGGTGCGCGCATGGCTCTAGGGCTCATGCGCATGCATTACCCAACTGCCAAATCTTGGCGCGTGGCGTCCGGCATCCCGCAAGGATACACGGAGGCGTAGCGGGCCAACATCTTTGAATACATCAAAGGTCACGCCACCAAGATTTCCACCATGGTGAACGTCTCCACCTTCTACCCGGAGGAATCTATTCCGGAAACTCCCAAGGAATCCAGCAGCGAAGAAGATTCGGATGCGTGAAGGAAGTTTCCTGGTCCTGGGTAGAAAAATAGGAAATAGAAGCATTACTGATCTTACAATGTAAACTTATTGTAATGCTTTCTATTCTTTTGTATGAACAAGTAGTCCGCTTTTGCAGCAATATTATTAAGTCTTTTGCAAGTTTTTCGGGTTTCTATTCCTTTATCTTCTAAGTTCTCTGGTTTATATTCTTTAACTGTCCTTAATGTTTTAAATGGCTCGACAATATTTTAATCTTCATGCCAAGTGTCTGGGTATAACCAATCAGTCGAAATTCGGAAACATGGATCATACTACAGACATTTTTACTTACTAGCTCCAGCGACCCAGCATAAAAACAATCAGATAATACTTAGAGAACAGTAAGGAATTTTTTGAATGAAACTCAGGCATGCAGGCACAATATGGGTTTCCTTAAGCCATTTTAGGCTGAAAATCATTCAATTTTTTTAACGCCGAGCACGCAGGCATAATTCGGGTTAACGTTGAGTATTTTCAAAGATTATTGGGAAATAGATAAGACGGAATTATGCTTTATACTATAATAAACATGTAAAAAACATAGATGTACGAATTTTGACAACTTTATTTCATGATCTCAAAGATGTTTACATAGAAATTGAACTAAGTATAGAAGGGATGTAACTGATGGATGCTCTAGGGTCTTTTGGTCTCCCTTAGTTCGTCATCTATGTTTCTCTTTCTTTTGCGATTCGGCCTTTCTGGATCATCTTCCGTGTCTCGAATATCTACAAGATAGTATGATCCATTTTCATAGCTTTGCTGATGACGAATGGTCCTTCCCAAACTGGGGCCAATTTGTGCTTTCTTTGTTGTACCAATCTTAGCACTAAGTCATCTTCTTTAAAAAAACGATGCCTGATTTTACGACTATGGTAACGTCGTAAACCGTGCTGATAAATGGAAGATCTTTGAAGCACACGTTCTCTTTCTTCTTCTAGGAGATCGACGGCATCCTGTCGTGCGCTTTCGGCATCCGAGTCATTGAAAGACTACACTCTTGGGCTATCATGGATCATGTCCGTTGGAAGGACTACTTCCGCGCCGTAAACTAGGAAAAACGGGGTTTGCCCTGTTGACCTGTTTGGCGTCGTTTGAATACTCCAAAGCACAGAGGGTAACTCTTCCACCCATGCTCCAGCTGCTCTATGAAGAGGAGATTCGAGTCTTGGGCGTATTCCTTGCAGGATGGAACTATTCATTCTTTCAACCTGCCCATTGGATTGCGGGTGTGCCACAGATGCAAGATCTAGGCATATTCCCGTTTGTCGGCAATATTTTCCCAACTCTCCAATAGAGAAATTTTTCCCGTTGTCGGTTATTATGCTGTGTGGAACGCCGTATCTCATGACTACGTCAATGATAAAATTTCTGGCAGTTACACCGTCAAGCTTTTTGATGGATTTTGCCTCCACCCACTTGGTATACTTATCCACTGCAACGAGTAGATGTGTAAGTCCACCTCTTGCAGTTTTGAATGGTCCCATCATATCTAGCCCCCAGACCGCAAACGGCCATGTGATAGGGATAGTTTTGAGGGCTTGGGCTGGCATATTTGTCTGTTTGGCGTAATACTGACATCCAGCACATGTATTGACTATGTGTTCGGCGTCTATCTTGGCCGTTAGCCAGAAAAATCCTGCACGGAATGCTTTCTTAAGCATGCTTTTTGATTGATCATGATGTTCGCAATCTCCAGCCTGGATTTTTTGCAGAATTTCTCATCCTTCTTCTGGCGAAATACATCGCAGAAAAATTTCGGTAGTACTGCGTTTATACAGGCAACCATTGAGTACCATGTATCCTTTGCATCGACGTTTTATTTGTCTTTGCAAGACCTCGTCTGCTCCATCCGGGTACTTCTGATCTACTAAGAAGTTTAGATATGGAATTGTCCAATCCGGGTTGACGAGCAAGACTTCGATTGACTCGGAAACGAGAGGATAGTCGACATCTCCACCTTTTATGGATGGTTCGTGGAAATGTTGGACAAACGCACCTGGTGGTAGGGTTTTCACTCTTTCCGAGCCCATGCGGGCTAAAGTTTCCGCGTTCCAGTTTTCTTCCCTTTTGATATGAAGTACTTCAAATCCCAGGAAGCAAATAGCAAACTCGTCCACCGTTCTCCGATATTCAGTCATGATGGGGCTTTTGGCGTCCCATGTTTGGTTGAGCTGATGTTGTACCAAATCTGAATCACCATAGAATAAGATGCGCTTGACACCTATTTCTTTTGCAATGTGCAAGACATGAAGCAAAGCTTCGCATTCTGCCACATTATTGCTGGCGTTGAAGTGTATTTGTAATACATACTCCATTGTGTCTCCCTTTGGGGATTTTAGGACTACACCAGCTCCAGCGCCTTCCTTCATCTTGGATCCATCAAAGTGCATAACCCAGTATTCTGACTCTGGCATTGGTATGTTTTCCATTGCTTCTGTCCAATCAGCGATGAAATCTGCCAACACCTGGGATTTTATTGCCGTCCGGGGTTGGTACTTAATGTCGAACGCAGCCAACTCGATGCCCCTTTTGGCTACTCGGCCTGTTGCATCCGCGTTGTTGATTATATCCCCTAGTGGTGCTTTGCATACCACTGTTATGGAATGTCCTTGGAAATAATGACGGAGTTTTCGAGATGCGAAAAATACGCCATATGCCAGTTTTTGATAATGTGGATACCTTTTCTTGGACTCGGAAAAAACTTCACTTACATAATACACCGGATGTTGATCTGGTATGCTTTGCTCGTCTTTCCGCCTTTCCACAACTATCACTGCGCTGATAACCCTGTTTGTTGTTGTGAGGTACAATAACATGGGTTCTTCGTCTTTTCGTGATGCCAAACTCGGAGCTTTCATCAAGGTTTCTTTTAACTGGGTTAATGCTGCATCTGCCTCTTCTGTCCACACAAATTTGTTGGATTTTTTTAACAATTTGTATAATGGCAGAGCTTTGTCTCCTAGCCGGCTTATAAACCTGCTGACGGCAGCTGCAGAACCCGTCAATCTTTGTACATCTTTTAAGCACGTAGGCCTTGAGATGTTTAGGATTGCCTTGATCTTTTCCGGGTTTACTTCTATTCCTCTGTGAGAAACGATGAAACCCATAAGTTTTCTTGAGGGAACCCCAAATACGCACTTCAATGGATTCAACTTCAGTTTACAAGTGCGCAAATTTTCGAAGGTTTCTCGCAAATCTTCAAGGAGCGTGTCCTTTTCCTTGGAAACGACAGCAATGTCGTCCACGTAAACGTGAACATTTTTGCCAATCTGACTATGCAAACATCGTTGGATGCAACGCTGGTAGGTTGCACCTGCGTTGTTCAGGCCAAAAGGCATGGTTATGTAGTAGTATGTTCCATATGGGGTTATGAAGGAGGTTTTGATTTGGTCTTCTTTCTTTATACGTATTTGATGGTACCCGGAATAAGCGTCCAAAAAGCATAAAAGCTCAGAGCCAGCAGTGGCATCTATTATTTGATCGATTCGCGGTAACACAAATCTATCTTTTGGACACACTTTGTTCAGGCCGGTGTAATCTATACACATCCTAAGAACAGTACTATCTTTCTTTGGGACTAATACTGGGTTTGCAGTACATTTAGTATGTATAACTTCCCGGATAAAATCAGCTGCCAATAATCGGATAACTACCTTGCCAATAGCCTTCCGTCTTCTTCTGTCAAATCGACGGAGACCTTGTTTGACGGGTTTAGATCCTAGAATCACCTTGAGTTGGTGCTCAACAAGTTCCCTGGGTACGCCTGGCATGTCCGCTGGACACCATGCAAAAATATCCTAGTTCTCACGGAGGAACTTGATGAGCTCGCTTTCCTATTTGTCGGTCATAAAAGTTCCTACTACGACAAATTTTGTCGGATCTTTGGGATCTAGGTTAACCTGTCTTGTATTCTCAGAAGCTTTGAAGCTGTCTGCCGGCTTCCAGCTTTCTTTTCCTGTCGGCATTTCTGTCGGCGATACTTCTTTTGCGAGCTCCTTCAGTTCTACCTTTGCTATCACTTTTTCTATGCAAAGGGCGTTTTATTTTCCAGCTCGTTTGCCAATTTGAAGTCTCCCTTTATGGTGATTACTCCTCCCTTTGGGACTGGCATCTTCAGCTTGTTATAGATAAAACATGATCTTGCCATGAACTTGGCAAAACCTGGACGTCCAAGTATTGCGTGATACACACTTTCGAACGGCACAACCTCGAAGGATACTTTTTCCTAACGGAAATGTTCTTTCTCTCCAAAGGTTACGTCTAGGTAAATTTCTCCTAGGGATTGTGCTTGCCTTCCAGGAATGATGCTGTGAAAACGTATGTTGCTATGATTGAGCTAGGTCTCACAGATTCGCAGATGCTTCAGTGTATCTAGATACATTATGTTGATACTGGATCCTCCAACCATCAACACTCTTTTTAGCCTAGTGTTTTGAACAATAGGACTTACAACTAGAGCGTGTGTGCCGGGTTCTGGGATATTTTCGGGATGATCAGACTGATCCCAGGTAATTGGTGTATTTGAGTACTTCAAGAATTTTTGGGTTTGTGGGACAACCGCGTTTATTTACGAAGTATTCTCTTTGCCACCTTTGCTGAGGGAGTTGCCAGGAAAGTTAGGTTGCATTCTCCGTCAACTCTCGGAAACTTAGGCTCGCCTTTTCGCTGTTGTTCCTGGATTTTTTCATCAGTGTTTGATTCACTGTCTTCTTTTTCAGCTTCTAGCTTTTGCTTGGAGAATTTCCTCTTGGAACTCTTCCCTTTGCTTCCGGATCCTGCACTGCCTTTCATAGCTTGTTGAGCCGGCATTGTGTGTTAGTATGGGTGGGTTTCCCAAATTGTGAATGGTGGTCATAGTTTTCCGACTTGATTCTTTCCCGCTATTCTTTTGTGTAGGCGATCGGTTCTGTTCTTCGTCCTTTCCATTTGCTCCCATTTTCTCTTCCAAAGGCTATGTTAACTTCCTTGGGATTTTGCTGTGCTTCCGGAGTTGATTTTTTCTCAGGACGAGGGGTCTTTTTTGGCTTGAATCAAAGTGCCAATATTTCCACCTCTCACTCTGATGTCGTCTTCGGCCGCTACGTGCCCATTTGCGATTGTAAGCATAGATCCGAGATCTTTGTGCTTTTTTTAACCAATCATGAACGGTACGAGTACGGATTTAAACCATTGACGAAAGCATGCATTGCTTGTACATAAGTTACTCCAGAGAAGCTATTTTTCATTGCAGTCCATCTTGAGATAAAGTCCACGTATGGTTCATCTTCAAACTGGGTGCAGCGGTTTAGCTGGTTGATGTTGTTGGGGCGTTTGTAAGTTCCCCGAAAATGCTGAGTAAAAACTCTAGCCATATCATCCCAGCTATCAACAGTTCTTGACGGAAGCCCGTTGATCTAATCTCTCGCCCCATCCAGTAACATAAGAGGGAGGAATTTTACTGCCTCAAGGTCTGTCCCATTGTTAATCTGGACGGCTGTATAATAGTCTGAGAGCCAGATATCCGGGTTTGTACTGCCGGTATATTTTTGATATGTTGGACCAACTTTCGCGAAGCCAGAATGTAGAGTTATTCTTCGAATCCTGTCAGTGAAACACTTAGGTCCAAAGTACAAATCATCTCTTTCCGCTCTATCGGCGTGTACGGAATATCTACCGGCTGAATGGATAGAAGGGGATCTGATCCTTTCTTTTCCAGTGTTGCGTGAATGCGCTTTTCCGGGATTGTCTCTATATTACTCCGTTATCGTGCCCTTTGGGATAAGGTGGAGTTCTACTCCTGTGTCTTTCCTTATTCCTAGGGGGTGTATGGGATCTCTCACGCCTTTGAGAAATGTCATGTCTTCCGGATTTTTCTGCGGGGCGTCTCGGAGGCGGCATTACTTTTCCGTCCTTCCGGTTTTGTTCTTCCCGATCTCGGGGATTAATTCCATCTTTCGGCAGATGGGATCCGGTTCTGGACGTTGCATCCTTATTATCGGGCTTTTTCTTGTCCTTTCTAGGATCTGCTTTCTTCTCTTTCGAATTACTTGAATCTCCAGGTTCTTCAGGTCCAGGTGCTCCAGCGGCGCATGTAGCTGGGCTGAGTCGTTATGCAACTTCCCTGATCTTGCTTGT
Source organism: Alopecurus myosuroides (assembly GCA_028641055.1). Taxonomy (NCBI): domain Eukaryota; kingdom Viridiplantae; phylum Streptophyta; class Magnoliopsida; order Poales; family Poaceae; genus Alopecurus; species Alopecurus myosuroides. The sequence continues at coordinate 305,623,489 of CM054063.1, read as the reverse complement.
CCTCGCTGTTGCTGTTGCAATGCCTTTCCTAAGAAAGCATACACCCCTTGAAGTTTTTCGCCATTGGAGTACATGTCATTGTTAAGGATGGCGAACGCGGCCTCCGTGTTTTCTGCTGCCGTTTTGTATATAGGATTGCCCCTGGCATCTGTGCCGTTTACTTGCTTTTGCCAGGACGGGTTTTGAAACTGTTCCTTTGGCAGCAGTACTTCCGGTCTTGCGATTTCGGGTAACCGTGTAGGTTTAATGCCAGATCTATTCCTTCTCTCGTATACCTCGATTTCTTCCTGCTTCAACTTAATGTCAGCTTGGGTTTTTTGGAGATGTTCCCGAGTTCTGAATAGATGTTGCTATTGCCTTTGGAGTGCTTGTCTCCTGGCTTCCATCACTTCAGGGGGTTCGTTGGGTCCCACTGGTGTTTTAAGTAGATCCTGTTCGTCTTGTTCGGACATTGGCGGAACAGAGATTTCCTTTGCTTTCTTCTCCACAGGCTTAACTCCACGTCTTCCTCCTGCTTCCGGGTTTTTGTTGGCTGGATCAACCAGTTTTTTCTTCCAGAGCTTGTAATGGAGTTTCTTGGAAGCTTTGTCTTTTTTCTTGGAATAGGGAGGTTTTTACCATGTTCGTCCTCTGTCAATTCCTTGACATCTGGGTATGTTGGAGTGGTTTCCCCCTCTTCTCTCTCTTCCTCTGGCGAAGGTGTTTTAGGGCTTTCCTGACTTTCGGCATCCGTGTTTTCAGCCGGTTTTGCCATAAGTACCTCATGGAATCCCTCTTGAAGATATTTGACCTTTCTTTCGAAAGTGTCTTTGTCTTCATCTTCGGAATCGAATTCATCTGATCCGGGTTCTGATTCCAATCTCGCCTCAATGGCGGCTAATACGGAGTCAGTTTCCGAGTTCGTCGTTATATTGACGGGTGTCGGGTCTTCCACCTCTATTGTGGGATTGTTGTTTTCTACCTCTTCCACGGGATTGTTTTCATCCGTGTTTTCGGCGATCTCTGATTGCACCATACCGATAAAGTGCGATTTAGCGTGACATCGGCGATCTGAGCAAAATCAGGTGTTATAGTCTTCTTCGACTGGGTATAGGACGGGTGGGATAAATTTTCTTCCACCACAGAATCCCATTGCCTCTGCCGTTAATCCGATAAAGAATTTTGTATATCCAATCGGTAAACGCAGGTACTTTCCAGATGATTCCGTGCTGGCATGTACGATCCGTTGTCGAGGAAGCACCCGACGTCGTTGTCGAGTTCCATACTTCCGATAGTTATGGTATTTCCAATTCCGCCGAGTATCCCCGATCGAAACATAACGCCTGACGTCGCTGGCCCCACGGTGGGTGCCAACTGTCGAGAAATCGTAGTAGAATTCATAGACAGGGGTGTCATGAGACTACTGATAGAGATGTGGGGGGACGTGGTAGTATGGCGAACAATGACACCAAGGTTTTACCCAGGTTCGGTACATCGCAACTAGACGGCGTTCCTACTCCTGCAATCTCACTAAACCAGGGTTGAAGCCTGAAGTATACAAAGTACAATGTGAGTTGGGTTTAGCTACTCGACAAAGATCAACCTCTTGGCGAGTTAGCCTCTAGCTTACTCTCTATATGTTTCTTATCACCCGTCCGGCTTTATATAATAGCCGGGTTAGGGCTTACAGAATAGTAAACCTAGAATACTACGGTAATTTCTAACTTGGAAGGCAAGAATCCACCTTCTACTCCAAGCCGTACCACGTGGGGCCGTGGTCCGGGTTCTTCTAGAATCTGCCTTCTGCGCGTCAGCTTACTGGGCCGCCTAATGGACCGTAATCCATTGCCATTTAGGCCACCCTGGTAATCCGGCACTTTAGTACACCATCTGATATACCCCTAATTGGTAATATATCCGACACGCCCCGTACAAAAAAAAGAGCTGACCATAAAGAGATCGCTAGCTCATTAACAAACAACTGATCGATCTTATTTATCCAGGAGAAAAACTAGGTCTAGACTAGGTTGCTTGCCCAGCAACAGCAAAAACCCTACCAGTTGTTCTCCACGCAAAGATCCCCCAACTCCCCCTCCCACCCCACCCCACATGATCATGTTGCTCACGCCAAAACCCCACCAATGTCGCCGCTTTCTCTGTAAAGGCTGCAAGGAGGAGGGGGAATAGCACAGAGAGAAACCCACATTCATTCTTATAGATCTAAAGAAAGGAATGCACACGCTTTTAGGTGATGATGGACGGGGATGAAGAATACATCAATGTGTTCAGGAGAGAGATGTCGGATGATGTACGCACACACACACGCACACACACACACACACACGAGCACCTTGCCCCAGGCACTGCGTCCTATACCCCTCTCTTCGATTTTGTGATGCTTAGGCTGTGTTTAGGGTGTTGTGCAGACACACACACGAGGACCTTGCCCCCAAGTAGAAAAAAAGTACAGAGCATACTTCTTGGATGTGTGCCTGCAAAAAGGTTGAACTAGAACCTGCACAAAAAGCAAAATGAAGTTGAAAAAGAAAAAGTGATTAATTCATTTGGCTAAAAAAGGGACCAGTGTGCCGAATTCCCTGCATTATTGTCTATTTTCTGAAAATATGCTTCACCCCTTTTGCATTGTTTGCTTGTGATGTGATTTGTGCAGGCGATTTTGATCTTTTAAAAAAATATCAAAGAAAAGGTTCAGTTATGTATCATACATTACTTACATTTTATAAAGAAAAAAGAGTTGTTCTACACTCTTGCATTGTTTTATCTACGGTCAGAGGTGGTGGTCAAGCATAGAATGGATTTAGAAATGCAGTTCACTCCTCATGGGGACTGAGAGGATGGTGACTATCTTTGTTTTCTATAAAAAAAATTTAGGAGCTACACTCAGGAGTGTACTGGCTACTCTTTTCGAGGGCGATTGACGTCAACGATTCCTACTCTGCACAAGTATGGAAAATCCACCGATAAAAAAATAACTAAAAAATGTCCTTACTCATACATTTGAAGAAAAATAACACAAAAAAGGTTAACTGACGGAGCTTACACTGGTGTGAGAAACTGATACAAAACAGAAATTTCACAAAATGCAGGAAGGATTTTCATAGACCGATTTCCTCCTTAGTGCTCTCGAGGATCCTCCGCCTTTTCGAGCAACAAATGCTCAGGTGAGGCATTCCCCCTTATGATTTACAATGTTGCAAACAATAAAGAAGGGACCAAAATTTGTGAGAACACAAACAAATTTGGAAAAAGTGTTCGATGATTGTATAACAATGCAGGTTGGTTCTCATATTTATACAAACCCCCTAGATGGTGGTGGATCATGAGAACCAAATGATAATGCCAACACCGAGAAACCTATGACCAACGGTCCATATAACTTTCAGGTTTTTTCTTGTGTTTCTGAAGAAAATCAATAACTGAACATTGGACCCTCCTTACTAATTATGGTTTTTAAACCTATTGCAGGCAAACAACCTAAATAACTCATCTAGAAATCTTGGAGATGATGATGTTAATCCGTGGGATGTCAACATTTTCTATGACATTGAGCTAGACAAGGTGTGTTATACATGCTTAATGGAGAATTCTTTTCTGATAAAAAACGAGGCAAACAACCTAGATAACTCATCTAGAAATCTTGGAGATGATGATGTTAATCCGTGGGATGTTAACGTTTTCGATGACATTGAGCTAGACAAGGCGTGTTATACATGCTTAATGGAGAATTATTTTCTGATGAAAAACTACGTGAATCTCTGATAAAGAAAGCTTAATTCCGTAATGTGCAGCAGATTTCTGATGAAAACTCCACTGTTGAGGATGTGAGTTCAACAATCCCCATGGCGAGGGACCCGGAATTTAGTAAAGGAAGAGGGCGCTGGTGAACTACTAACCTTGGGCAAGACTCGAAGCGAGATTTACCCAGGTTCAAGGCTTTTTGAAGAAGATAACACCCCTACTCCTGCCTATCTGGTTGTTATTCCGGCGAGATAAACATATTACACGGGTTGGCGGCGCAGATTTTATGTAGCGCGTGCCGCATCTAGAGTTTCTATCTAGTTGTGGCCTGTCTATTCTATCTCTAGTTGTGATTGTATGACCGGTGACGTGGGGATGATTCCAGGACGTATCGGGTGAGCCTACCCGGTTCAAGGCCCAAGATCTAGGCCCAAAGACAGGTGATATCCTGCGGTTCTAGAAGGCCCAACAGAATCCCACCCGCAAGACTTGCGGGTCAAGACAAGAACTTTTATACGTAGTCTATCAGGACTCATGTAACCCCATCCTGGCTCCATATATAAAGCCAGGAGGGAGGAGAGAAAAGGAGATCCAATCTAGACAAGAGAAGAGGAAGATACAAGCCACGACTAGATGCAATTCTAGACTAGACAATACACGGGATACCCTGTACACACCACCACGGCATCGCCGTTGTAACAACTCGACTATCTCGCCATAATACATATCAGACAAGCAGGAGTAAGGGTTTTACCTCTACGAGGGCCCCGAACCTAGGTAAATCTTGCTCCTTGTTAGCCGTCGAGATCACCAACATGTACATCGTTCCTCTACTTGAAACCCTACCGGATCATCCGAGGGACTTGTTGATACGACTCATCGACAACCGGTCCCTCCCTCCCCCTCCCCTTTTCTCTCCACCCTCCTAGCTTTATATATGCAGCCAAGCAGGGTTTATATGAGTCCTAGTAGATTACAGATTCAAGTCCTTGTCTTGTACTCCAAGGAGTTGCTAGCAGCTATGTGGGCTTCAGGAGTATTGATGGGCCTTCGTGTATATTGCTTGAGGAGTCTCACATTACCCCTTAATGGGACGCACCGTGTACCCCCACAACATTAGCCCCCGAGTGTCTAGGCGAGTCGCGGACTCGGCTAGAGACTCAAACCTGAATCGTTCAAATCGTCTTCTTGAATCGTCCGAGTCTTATTCTTGATCCCTTTGAGTCCTCTTTTTGAATCGTTCGAGTACTCTTCTTTAATTGTTTGAGTCTTCACAGTTTGGAAGTGCATCGAGTTGACTCGTTCCGCACGGTTAGGTGGAGCCTCTTGATAAAGTCCATCTTCTTGTCGGGTGCACGATGAGTTCTCATCGGATGTGTGACCAACACTTGTTGGGTAGGGTATCTCTTCTTGTCGGGTACTCGATGGGAGTAGCCCCCGAGGCTATGTTAGACTCATAGAGTAGGGCATAGGCTCAACTTGTTCTGAAGGTAACCACATGTCTTTTATCTTCAGTTGGTTCTCGGAGGAGGACATGTTTCGACTCCTGAAGGGGCAGCCGATAAAGTAGTTCCTGCATTACAACCATACAAACAGATGTGGTTAAACAATGTAATAAGAATGTTGTCTATAGCAAGATGTATGGAACAAACCGTTGTTCAGATTTATCCTGGTTGTGAACCAACGGTCTTTCGACTCGCGGAGTCAGATATGGCCTGTTCGTAGAAAGTGCTTCGACTCTACGCGACACTTTTGTACCGTACACTATGCCTTTTCGTTAGCCTGACAACCATTGTCTCTCCTTCTTGCCGAACTGTCAATTGGTGCTGCAACCGGGTGGGACTTCAAGGGTCGACGTGTCAGGCAATATCAACTACTCGGGTCATTGCATCTAATGTTGTAATGTAACGTGTAGCATAACGGGTGTCGAGCACATAGGTAGTTTAAGAGGCGCAGCCCCCGAGCATCAGACGTAGCCGAAGTAGGCTAAAATCATGAACCTGGAATTTTTCAACTCGTACCAGAGGAACTCATCTTTGCGTGTTCCTGGCGCAGATGTAGTTGTAGATTTGGATTCTAGTGACAAGGAGGAGCCGACAAGGCATAGTCGACTGCAGCGAAGGGCAACCCCGAGTATCCAAGGCGACTGTTTCCAGGTACAGCCCCCGAGTGTCGGGTGAGGCTGCTTCGTGGCACAACCCCCGAGTGTCTGGTGCGGCTCCTTCGCGGCACAGTCCCCTTGTGTCGGGTGTGGCTGCGGTGAAGGACATCCCCCTAGTCATTTAGCGGGAAGTGGTCGATGCAGCAGATGGAGATGAAGCCACAGAGTCACGGTATTTTTGCTGAAAGGACTCAACGAGGCGGTGTCATCATGTTTAACAGCATCAGACGGAGTCGACGCGGTGGACTCACGTTGTTTAGCCGGAAGGACTCGACACGGTGGACGAAGTCGACTCGTCGGACTCGAATTGTTTAGCTGAAAGTACTCGACGCGGACGGAGTCGACGCAGCGGAGTCGAGTTGTTATCCAAAAAGACTCGACGCCGTGGATTGAGTCGACGTGGCGGAGTCGAGTTTTTTAGCCAAAAGGACTCGATGCGGCGGACAGAGTCAACGTGGTGGAGCCGAGTTGTTACCGAAAGGACTCGATGCGGCGGCGTCAAGTTGTTTAGCTGAAAGGACTCGATGCGGAGAATTCGATTTGTTTGGCCAAAAGTACTTGACGTGACAGACGGACTCAACGCGGCGGAGTCGAGTTGTTTGGACGAAAGGACTCGACGCGGAGGACGGAGTCGATCCAGCGGATTCGAGTTATTTCGCTGAAAGGACTCGATGCGAAGGACGAAGTCGACGCGGCGGAGTCGAGTTGTTTCGCCGAAAGGACTCGAAATGGCGGACGGAGTCAACACAGCGGAGTCGTTTTTGCCGAGTGTACGCGAAGGGTGATGTCGATGTTGAGCCCCTGGGTGCTCGTACGGTGAGTCTTCCACGGTGTAGATCGATGTTGCAGCTGATGTTGGAGATGTTTAGGTTGACTTTAGTCTTTGTGTTGACTCACAACATCAACGAAATGGTATTTGAGTCTGGATCCGCGATTTGAATTCACGGACTCGAAGAGATCCAAAAACATGTTGTAGTGCGCGAGCCACTGACGGAAATCTAACCGTTGGAATTAGATTAAAAAAAGACGTGCTGGTGCAAGATTATATTCCGTTGGAAATCTAACGGTGTGATCTTCGATTGATGTCCGAGTCGAGCTTGATAGTTATTCTCCCAAAGTTGCGTGGAGTTCCGTCAGATTCTTATAGGTCTTCACACTAGTAGAAACCATACCTTTCATTCTGAGCCAGAAATGGCATTAGTCTCGGTTGCACCAAAAACCGGGACCAATGCTATGCATTCGTCCCGGTTTTTGCAGGCGGGGCAGCGTATATCGCCCCAGGGGCATTCGTCCCAGTTGTTTAGGAGGCATTCGTCCCGACTCCTAGCAAAAACCGGGACTAATGCCTTGTCGTGCTATTGGTCATGGTTCTTGCCAGGAACCGGGAAGAATTCCCTCTTTCCTATATATACTGCATGCTAGCCCCCCTCCCTCTGTTTTTTTTTTGTCTTGGAGAAGTGAGAGAAATGTCGTGGTGAGGTAAAGACAGATACCATGGGATGGCTAAAGTGTTGGGGCCGATGGACGCTGTAGGTATTCGGGGAGTGATCGCACGGCGAGTAGCCGCGCTCAGGAACACTACAAACACAAGAATCTACCCAGGTTCAGGGCCCTCGTGTGGAGGTAACACCCCTACTCCTGCCTATCTCTCTGTATGTATGTTTTCTGAGTAGCCACAGTACAATATTTGTCTCTCAGCCGAGTAGCCACTCGGCTGCTGTCTCTAGCTCTAGTGCTGGCTCTTGCAATAAATGCGATCTGAGGAAACGTCCCTCACGCAGGAGGGGGCAGGGCACCTTATATACTGGTGCCCAGCCGAGTAATCAACTAATAAAAGGTACAACTAATGTGACTTAAGCACTGTGACGTAGATGTCAGACCCCGGACCCAGAGATATACATACTGTTATGTGCTCCTAGCCATGGACTCACAAGGGCTTCAGGGTTACCAGCCCCGGCCGCAACAAACAACGGCAGGCAGACCGGATTCATCGGCACGTAGTCCGGATCCCCGATCTACTACTCCTTGTATCCACGCTAGTCATAACCAATTATGCATACCCAAGCGTCCACGAGTCGGATGAAACCGAAGGAACGGGACCAAAGTTATACAGAGCTGCTATGTGTCCAGAAAGTGCAACAACAATCGAGGGTTACCGGGGTTACCTCGCCTCAGGCCGAATCACATCGGCAGGCGGGCTCGGACATGGATCATCGGCTCCACAACCCCTCGACTGCGACAACTATGCAGGCATGGCCAAAACTGTATAACAATGGGCGCGAAACCAACAACTGATCAAAGCAACACTCTAGACATGGAAGCTGTATTGGACAGGTATTACTAGAGTATAGCTTTACAAACAGAGGTCACATGACCCAACATTACATCAGACAACGAAAAGCAAATTATGTTGCTAATCAACAAGAACCAAAAAGGCCTAAGAGGCCGCAACATAAGGCGACGTCCCAGCCCATAGATTCCAGGCTGCTACCTGGGAACCCCAAACTACTCGTCGATGTCCACGTTGAAACACCACCGAACTGAGGAACTCCACCTGAACCAAGTTGAAGCAAACATGAGTACGGAAGGTACTCAACAAGACTTAGTTAACCTATTATATATCTGCTTCTTTTAGAAAGAGTTATGAAGGTTATTTTGCGTAAAGCCATCTTTGTTTTCCAAGTTGAGGGAGGAATAGCACGTCTCATGGAGTATTTTAAAAACAGATAAGGAAGCTACTCAACTACTGATATCATCATCTTTTTAATCCACCAAATTTCAGCACCTCGTGCTTCAAAGATCACCACCTCAAGTTGTTCCAGTAACTCATGCTACAAGGTAACCCCTCTCGGCATCTCCGAGGAGGCATCCTTCATTCGTTATCAACAAGTTTTAATCATTCCTGTCGTGGGATAATCACGGCAGATGTTACCAGGGGTAACTGATCTTGGGGCAAGTCGACACAGGCGTTCGGGAGAGGGTTTAGCTCAAGGGAAGACATGGTACAACTTGATCTGACAGCCGGCAATCGAAGTCGCCGGATCTCTATTCTCGATACAATAACTCGATTAGGGTTTACACTGGATACTCGATGCCACACGATATTGCCAGGGTTCTTAGATTTCTCTCTCTAAAACTATACCTGAGGGTCGGTTTATAAAGCACCCGTACCCCCTAACTTATTCGGCAAGGCACGCCCGGGTCCTACCCATACACGGCGTGCTAACCCTAATTTTCCTTTACAATATCCATAATCCGGGCCATTAGGCCCACGAGCCTGGGCCTCCACGAACATCTTTACCACAGCCGGATCCTGTATACCATCCTTTGGGCCGGGTTATTCCCCGGAGCCTGGCATACCGGGTTAGCATCCCCCCGTCAGTAGTCCCCAGAATAGCCTGGGCTTCACGGATCTCCTTGAAGCGCTTGCTATTCCTGAAAAGATATCAATCACACGGGCACATGGAAACCGGGTTAAGATGTTTCAACATTCAGCTAGGCCTTGCTCCTCGGTGGCCATGCGATAATTCAGGTTTTTCCCTCCAAACACCTTGGTTCAAACTTCTGGGTCCAAATCATAGTAGCAACGCCAAGATCCTATGCTTGACAGTTAATCCCATCATCGCGGGACGAATCCCCTTCTTTCTTTATCCGGATGCTTTACTCAATACTGGGCGCATATCTCTCAGGAACTTTAAATAAATAGCCGTTTTACCCCCACAATTCCCGGCCTCCACTCACCGAACCGGGCTTATCCAGTCGCACTATAAAAAAGCTCCTTAGGAGTGACTCGAACCCTAACGGCTCATTTCCCCCACTCCATTCCTTTCTCCCCTTGAGCTCTCTTTCTTCCTGAGCGCCACCACGGACCTTCCACGCACGTCACCGGAACCCATTGCCCGAAGGCTACGCTCCGCCACCGGTCACTCTGCGCCGCCGCCAAGATCCGCCGGCGAATTCTCATCCGGCCCACCAAGAACCGCGAAAGGACACCAGGCCTGCGCCATCTGCCTCCGCAAGGCCTCCCTCGGATCTCCTCCGGTAAGCCTTTTGCGTTCATCAACTTTCCCTCGCAACCTCTGATTTTTTTCCTCAGATTAGATCTAGATCCGTCCGCCTCAGATTTCTTGGCTAGACCGGATTAGGCTACCCATAGTCTCTTTTAGTTCGCACAAAGGATAAAGCGCATACTCCAACCAACTCGCCTACTGCCCACAATCATTACCCTCGCCACAAATTTGAAAATAAAACTTCCAATCTAGGCTCGTACTGCCCAAGATTTCCGCCTCTGCATCAATCACTCGGCTGGACTGCTTCTTTTTAATCCCCTTTATTCACGTTTGGCGCTTAAACCACTGCCCATTGTTTTCAAAAAGCTTCTTTACCATTTAGACCCCATAAATTTCTCCATAATACGCGATACCCGGAACTTCCGAACTTGATTCTACGGGCTAACACCCGGATCTCCTGCCATACCTCAATACCATCCGGCTGATACTTGACCGTTTCGTAACTTCCATGTCTTAATCTTCTTCTTATTTGGTGCCTTGCAGGTAAACCACATGGCTCCCAAAAAACAGGTGAAAACCCCAACCAAGGCTAAAGCCACCAACACCATTTCCGCCAACTGGGGGCGGTCTATGGTCACGAAGGCCAAGTTGGAGGAGCTAGTGGAGCTGGGCGTTCTCCCTCCTCAGGAGAATATCCAATGGAGGGTGCCGGGTAAGGAGACCCGGCCCACCCCTACAAAAGACGAGGTAATCTGCTTCGTGGAACATGTGACCCGGGGTTTTCGCCCACCCGGTCATCCTTTTTTCCGTGACATTCTTAGTCACTATGGCCTTCACGTCTTCGACATCGGGCCCAATTCCGTGCTAAATATTACCCACTTTATTGTCCTTTCTGAATCCTATTTATGCACTCCACCAAACCTAGCTCTTTTTATCGAGCTTTATCAATGCAAACCATGCCGCGAAAGTGGTGATGGGGCGCTTCTCACTTGCGGCGGGGTTTCGATCCAGCGCCGCAAGAACTCTCTGATGCCATCCCTCACCCTTAATTCTCATGTCAAACACTGGCAGCTTTCTTATTTCTACTGCCAGGACACTTCCCCATCCGGCCAAAAGAAACTGCCGGGTTATTCTGATGGTCTTCTTGACATCTCTGATAAATTTAGTGCCTTTGCCCCTGACTCAGATAGGGAGGCAATCCAACCTCTGCTAGCCAAACTCGCCACTCTTAGAGCCCAGGGCCTCATTGGGCTCAACCTAGTGAAGACCTGGGTCGACTTCAGAATTCAACCCAACTCCATCCGCACAAAGCTGATGTGCGAGTATTCTGGGGAACCTTCTGATCCACTACGATACTCTGACAACATCTTCGCAGCCGGCGACACTCTCAAGACCATCAAGGGTTTTCTTACGGAAAAGCTCGAGGTAATCCGGAACATATCCGGGTTAGAGCCCTTCACACTTGAAAACCCGGCCCCCCAGGTAAAAACCCGACTCTGACGCCTTTACTTTCGCTCTTTCCACTTGATGCAACTGATAACCCGTACTTTAACGCCTTTCAGGATGATGACGACTTTTGGAACACCAATACCCCCCTAGCTCCGAAGGTCCAGAGGAGCAAGAAGCTGTTCACTCAGACGAAGGTACTCTTTGAGTTTTACTTGATTCGTTTGGACTCACCGTAACCCCTTTATTTCCAACCGTAATCTTGATGACATTCAGAACAAGAAGATGACGAGGAAGAAGATTCGGACGGCAAGGTAGAATCCGCCAGTGATGAGGAAGAACCGGAGCCGGCAACCAAAGCCGGATCTAAAAGAAAAGCTCAAGGAGCCACCTCCAAGGTTTCATACCCCCTTCACACATTCAATTTGTATTACCGTAATGATATTCTTGAACCTTTCTTGACGTTATTCCACTGGTCAATCTTGAAGGGGTCGCCCATGCCTAAGCGCAGGTCGACTCGAAATCACCCGGGTAACGACGCCCTTAACCCGGGTTCTTCACCGCTCCCCACTCGGCAAGCTGGTACTTGCTCTATCTTTTCTTGGTTAGCACGGTTTCCTCGAAGCATTCTCGCATAATATTTAACTTGACATTTTCCAGCCTCCCCCGGGTCTGACGATGGATTTCCTTGTGACTTTGCGGTGAATGCCGGGTAAAATCCCCTTCCAGATACTTTCCGGTACTTCGTCATCTTTTCCTGACTGCATATTTAGCTGCTTTGTGATAACATCTACAGGGCCACGGTCGTTGTCAGTGATCAAGAGGATTCGGAAGATAAGGGCCCGGGTAAGGGGAACCCGGCTGATAAAACTGCAACCGCGTCTGGCGATGAAGAACAAACATCGCCGACTAAACCGGACCAGCAGGAAACCGAATATCCAATTGCTTCTCATGCCAGCAAGAGAAAGACCACCGCCTTAGGTGCAGAAGGAGTGTCGGATTCCAACGTGCAAATGACCCGGGTTCCACCTCCTTCTAAGAAGAAAACCTCTTCTAGGAAATTCCAAGGACCCGGGTCTTCTGACACGAATAAAGATACTTTCGAACAATTGATGGACAAGCTTCTCACCATGAAGGCTTCGGAGAGCGAGACTTTAGAGCGCATGGCTGCAGAGCACCAGGTAAGAGCGCTTGTTATCTTATATTTCCTATCTAGTCCCCAAGTTCCGAGTATAACTTGCAAAAGTTATGCTTGGTACTTCTCACCATATTTTTCTTGCCATAACACTCAGCTGGTTCTTGCACCCTTTTACACTTACAGGCACAGGTAACTCGGTCTGATGAAACCTTGCTGAAGACTGAACAGCTCCTTCTTGCCGAGATAAAACGCCGAGAAATCCTTGAGGATAATATGAAAACTTTGAAGAAGGATGTCTCCAAATACAAGGAGAAGTGCCTCGCCGCTCAGGCCGTTTTGAAGAAGTTATCGGATCAAGTCTCCGATACTTATCAGATCTTACTTAGTAAGTGTTTGCCTGCCGACTAAGTTTTTGCCTGCCGCCTGATTTTTGCCTGCCGACTAATTTCATACCCGGCTGCTACTGATACGTTCTTGCTTCTGTTTCCACTATAGGTGCGAACCTTGCAGCTCCAGAGGAAGATGCTATTGTCAAGGTTAGGACCCTGAAGACTGTGCTCCGGACTTTCTTTGCCGGCACAAAATTTATATTGAATGCCATTAATTGGCCCACGGAAGCCTATCCGGGTGAAGAGAACCTTGTCCAAGCCTGCTCCACTGTACCCGACTGGATTGAACTCTGGAAGCGTTCGTCCTGCCGTACTGGTATAGTGCGGGCTTTGACCTTGGCCAAAGCCTACTTTCCGAAGCTTGACCCGGCGAAGATAATCTCCGGGTTTCCTGAGTTCAAGGCGGATGGCGCCAAATTTACGCCTAAGGATTTCAAGGCCATTCAGTCGGCAGTGCGCTCCTCTGCCACCACTCTAGCCGATAGCTTGAACCTTAATACACTAATGACTGCGTATGACGCTGATGACAAGATTATCACAGAGGAAGCACCCCCGCCCTTTGACCTCTTGGAGAAGTGGGCTGATTACTCAGCTAAGAAGAAGGAGGCAACTGCGAAGAGGGAGGCCGACTTAAAATCAGGGCCGTCCGCCTCTACACTGTCCGTCCTTCCTCCTATCCGCCCTGGCGCGGTGAGTCCGGGTGGCTCTGCCAAAAAAGCTAAGAAGCAGGTCCAGGAGCAAGACCCGGAAGATCGCGCTCAGGAGGCCGAGTAGAGTAAGGATGTCATAATACCTTAGTCACGTGGGACCTTTTTGTTTGAGCTATTTTATTCTGTTAATGGTGCGCCTGTGCACTTCTGATACCGATGCAAAAACTTGTAATATACTTCTATTAGGTGACATATTTTCGCGGCTTTCCCAGCCTTTTGATAATCGTACTTTTTGCTGTTCTTCTGAACTTGTTCTTGATACCCATCTCTCTTTTTAGCTCCCTTCATAAGACTCGTTTTTTCCGAGACCAGGGGCTTTGATAAGTGAAATTCTCTTGAAGTTCCCAAGACTCGGATGATAGGGCCGTTTTGAACCTTGGTATCAAAGTGGTTTGTTTCTGTTGCGAAGTCCCCAGTCCCCATGACCCAAAGGACGAATCATGGGGGTGTGGCCTTTCTCAGAGGACAAATCATTCCCTACCAAGGCAAAACCCTAAAACCATCTCATGTAAATACTGAAGTTATGCTTGATAATCACTGAGTTTCCGGCTTATCAGCCTTGTACTCTGCATAAACTTGTGGTTTAGATGACCCTTTTGACTATCTTATACTATAAGCCGGCTTTCGCGTGGATACCATGTTGTTACATCTGTATGAAAACAGAGTCAGGCGAGTCCCATTGGGCTTCACGGCTGATTGTAATCATAAGCGAACGAATCATGCCACTTTTAGTGCGAGTCACATCGAGCTTAAGTAAGAAAAGTCAAGAAAAGTTGGCTCCTCTGCCCAGTCATAAGATTGCAGCCGTACCCGTTTGCGAGTAGTCGGCCCTTACAACTTATAGACACCAATGCCGGGTCATTTGGGTTAGCGGATGGTTACTTGGGCAACCAACCCCCCGAGACCTACATGCACTTGATGCTTTTGATGATGATACTGAATTACTGATGTCGTATGGATACTACTTACTTGTGATAAAGGCGAAAAGACATAGGACTTGATAACCATCTCTTTATTGATACCAGAAATTTTGGGTCAACAGGCCGCCTCATTAAAAACCTTCCAGTCCCCTTAGGTACCCTGGGTAGGAAAAGAGCGCGTCTGAAACCTGCCGCCCGTTACATTACTCAGTTCTTTGTAAGCACTGGTCCTGATCCGGCTTGACCAATGCACATCCTCCATAAGTTGGACTTTTTCCTGATGAGTACCGGGTTTGCCAGCCAACCCGGGTGGGGTGTCTCCATGACTTTGCTGGTTGTGGGCGGCCGTGTAACTTCTTCCTTTACAGCAGACTGCTTGGGAGAGTCAACTTCGATTAAGGCCACCATTTTAGCATCTTGCGTTACCTTGGACTTTGCCTTTTCGCCTTCAGTATTTGGCTTCTTTGATGTAGTTCTGTCCTCCGGGTCTGCTTGAGACCGATAGTGCTTGAGTTCTTCCTTTCTGCAAGCTTGCTCGGCCATTGCTGCATCTCCTTCGTCGCATTCAGCGGCTATGTCTCGATTTCCGTGTATGGTTATAGTCTTCTTGGGACCCGGGATTTTTAGCTGTAGATATACGTAACACGGCCTAGCCATGAATTTGGCATAAGCCGGCCTTCCAAACAGCGCGTGATAGGGGCTGCGTAATTTCACTACCTCAAAGGTGAGCCACTCAATTCGATAGTTATCCTTTGATTCTCCGAAAGCTACCTCCAATGCGATTTTTCCCTCGGGGCATGCCGAATGACCCGGCACTATTCCATGAAAAACTGTTGAGCTTTTTTGCAGTTGAGATTCCTTGAGACCCATGCGTAGGAAGGTTTCCCAATACAGTATATTGATGCTGCTTCCACCATCCATTAAAACCTTCTTTAGTTCGTACCCATTAACTTGCGGTGCGACTACTAGTGCCAAGACTCCTGGGTGTTCCACTCTTTCTGGGTGATCCCTTCTGCTCCATGTTACCTCCTGTTCTGACCATCTCAAGTATCTCGGAACGGCTAACGAAACTGAGTTGACTGCTTGCTTCAGTATCTTTTTGTCCTTGTTAGATCCTCCTGTGGTATGCACATGATATTGACCCAATTGTTTGGGGTTAGCCTGGAAGCCTCCTGCCCCCCCTTGGTTATTGCCTTGATTTCCAGCCGCCGGGTTACCAGCTGGGGGTGGGCCGTTGCCCGGGTTTGCCCCTGGACCCGGTCCTCCTCCCCGCCCTGCACCTCGCATAGCTCTGTGCACTTCCTCATTTTTCCATCTTTGCAAATCGGCGCATTGTTCTAGGGAGTGGTTAGCCGGCCTGCCATTCCTGCTGTGCTTCGGACATGCCATTCTGAATATGTCCCAATTGTTACCCGGCCTTGGTGGACCTTGATAGTTTCCTCCATGGTGGTTACCTCCGTTGAAATTTCCTTTTGCTCTTGGCCTTGAAGACCCGGCTTCGGTGTTAGCGACAAACTCGGAGCCTCCTTCGAAGGGACGCTTGTTCTGACTATTTCCATTGTTTCCTGACGCTGTTCCGTTGCCGGTTCTTCCATTACCGCTTGTGTTTGCTTTTGTCTTCTTGTCATCAGCTTCTTCTTCTGTGGTATCTGTCGCAGCGTGTTTGTTGCACGCATCCATCAATTCTCCCATTGTGACTTCTGACGCATTTCGACTGGACTTCATGCGAGTTAACTTTTGCACTAAAGGTATATACTTGCATGTTTTTGCCATGGCTTGTAGTGCATCCTTAGGCTGGATGTCTGTGGATGAGTGAAGTATCTCCATAACCCGGCGCACCCAACTGCGCGCCGATTCTCCCTTCTTTTGGACGCATCGCTCTAGATCATCAATGGTGAATAATTTCCTGCAGGTCCCGTGAAAGTGCTTGATAAACGCGGTCTTCAATTCCTCCCAAGACTTGATCGATCCCTCTGGTAGATTGGTGAACCACAATTTTGCTGCTCCTTCAGACATCATCAGATACATGAATTTGGCTTGGAGGTTCTCGGACGCGTTGCGGATTGACATTGCCATCTCGTAACTGCTTAGCCACGTTTCAGGATCCATGGTTGGCTCATAATTCACTACTTTCCCTGGCTCTTTGAACTTTTCCGGGTAAGGTTCAGCTCTAATATTGTCCGAGAGACACTTGGGCCCCGCAAGAATGATTGAAGCCGGCCTTGCCCTGGAAACGTGTGATGCCGCGGGGGGCGCGTCTGGGCGCTGTGCTGCGGGAGGTCCATGCGCTGCAGACCCGGCCGCGGCCCTCCGAGCCCTAGAACTGTCCACGACGGCCTGTGTTGCTGATACTGCCTGAGCGCGGGGAGGAGGCGGCATTTGCTGCTGCTCTTCCCTCCGCCGCGCCGAACTCGTTTGTAAATTCCCTTGCTGCTGGCTGACATATGGCGTCCCGTGCATTCCGCTTCTGTGATCCGGGTAATTGGCTTGCTGTGCCACCGCAGTGTGCAACAGCTCGATGGCTTGCCGAGTCTTCTCTGCATGGGGCGACTCTCCCACAGGTCTTTGATTCAATGCGAGTGTCGCCGCATATACGTTGTCCATAGGATTGTTGTAGTGGCCGGCTGGCGTGCGGAATCGTGATGGTGGCGGCGGCAGTAGATCGTTGCCGGTTGTGACTCTAGTTTGCGGTGGGGGTAGCCCGGTCCGTTCATTCGCCGGATGTGTCGCTGCTGTTGTCGGTTGGGGTGCGGTTCCCTGGTTCACCACTGGTATCGGTTGGTCCTGAGGCGTGATGAACAAATTAGCCGGATTAATAACCCCGCCCGTTGCTGGCAACCTGGTGTGGTGCCTTTGATGTATCCTGGACGTTTCCTCTCGAAGCCGGGTTTCCAACGCGTCTAGCTCGCGTCGTCGGGTGGCCATCCCCTGTCTATCTGCTTCCACTTGCCTTCTTTGCTGTTCCAATGCACGACGAGCCACGTCCAGATCTCTAACACGCTCTGCCGCGTTTTCTGGGGTGATAACAGTGGCGAGGACTGTAGGATCCAAAATCAAATTATTATCGAACAGGGCCGGGTGACGCGGATTCGAGGGACCCGCCCCTGGTGTCCGATTGGCTTGAAACCCGAACATGTTGGCGTGTTGCTCCTCATCTGCTGCGCGACTGGTGACTGATGCTGACTCTCCATCGACCCGGGTCAAGACCGGGTCTCCGTTAACCGCGCCCTGTTGCTGGGCCACTGCCTGAGCCGCCCCGACTGGTGCCGCGGCTGTGTTTCCTTGGTTGGCCGCGGGGGCTGCACAGACTGCAACTCGGCGCGCGATATCCGGTGTAAATTCAGGCTGTTCCTCCTCACCGTTCTCCTCATACCGGTTTTCCAGTAGATCCAGGATAGACCCGGTGTCATCTTCTCCTTGGACCCGGTCGCGTGGGGTCCATGCCGGCTCCTCCGGCTGTTCCCACTCCGCGATGGGTTCTTCTGCCGGATATGTCGTTCCCGTTGATTCTTCATCATCTGATCGGATAGACGTGGCTTTTCCTGGCATAGAATCAGATCCAACGTTGTCAGGGACCGAATTGGAAGCACATACCATACCGATGAAGACGTTGATCCGGCCGATTGTTACGACGGATCCGGTTTCGAGGTGATCCGACTCCTGCCCCCAGCCGGAATCGTCCACCACCTTTTCTCCTTCGTGGTTGATGTAGATCTCGCCGATGACAAGATTCTCCATGCCCTTCCGAGCTTCTCCCGTGATGTAGACACCTTTGGACGCAGGCCCCACGGTGGGCGCCAACTGTCGTGGGATAATCACGGCAGATGTTACCAGGGGTAACTGATCTTGGGGCAAGTCGACACAGGCGTTCGGGAGAGGGTTTAGCTCAAGGGAAGACATGGTACAACTTGATCTGACAGCCGGCAATCGAAGTCGCCGGATCTCTATTCTCGATACAATAACTCGATTAGGGTTTACACTGGATACTCGATGCCACACGATATTGCCAGGGTTCTTAGATTTCTCTCTCTAAAACTATACCTGAGGGTCGGTTTATAAAGCACCCGTACCCCCTAACTTATTCGGCAAGGCACGCCCGGGTCCTACCCATACACGGCGTGCTAACCCTAATTTTCCTTTACAATATCCATAATCCGGGCCATTAGGCCCACGAGCCTGGGCCTCCACGAACATCTTTACCACAGCCGGATCCTGTATACCATCCTTTGGGCCGGGTTATTCCCCGGAGCCTGGCATACCGGGTTAGCATCCCCCCGTCAATTCCGTTTAAGTTGTCTATGATCACAGAATCCGTCACCAAGTCGTCCTTAACCGCGGACACGGCTTTTCGAAAAGATTAAACCCTGCAGGGGTTTACAACTTTAACCACATGTACCAACCAACTCTTAATGCCAGATCATTAGCACTATTCCGGGAAGTGCCGGCAGATGAAGGTCGACCATGACCTTTCCCTTGCTTCGCCTATTCCATGAGTCGCTCCGAGTAGAGATGGACCGCCAATAGGGAGTGGCCATCTCCTGCCTGGTCTCTATCGTTGTGAGCGGTGCTTCAACTACTGTCTCGCCACAGGCTGTTGCACCGCCACGTCCTAGTTTTGCAAACGTTTTTAATATCCCCGAAAATTCAAATGGAACTCCTGAACTAGGCAACTCATGGAACAAGCTAGGCAAGTTGAGATCGAGGGGAATCTAAGCCCCGTGTGGATGCACGCTCAGTCTTGGCTCGAAGAAGAGAACTCTCTCCTAGGGGCATGAACGAGACAACCACCACAGACCCTCTGTGGTCTCGTCATCCACACCTTTAAGTCATGTTAATCAAACATCTCTTAATTTACCACTACTTCCTGCCATACTAGATTATTTCGTAACTCTGATTCATCAACCGGATGGAGCAGAGATAACAGGCATGTATGACTAAGCACAGCATATTTCAGGCTTTGGCGATGAACACAATCAAACCTATGGCTTCTAGGAGTAGTGGATCAGGATAATTAGGCTATGCATAATATAGGACAACTCTAACTGCTGACACAAGATAGATTGGAATCGAATGCATGTACGAGAATCAAAACTCTTTCAAAATCATATATGGGCAGATAAGAGGTTATGCTTGCCTTGCTTCAAGAAAACCAGAGAAAGTCTTCAGGGATAAGTGCTTGACTTGTCGGTTAGGATCAAGTATTCACCATTGGGGTTGTTGGCCTTCTCTTCGGAGTCACGTTCTACCGAGGGGAACAACATCGAAAAGAAGAACAACAATCAACACATGGCATCGATGCAACGCACAACATGTATGCATGAGCAGGTTAATGCACTGAAATAAAGCCCTAAACATGTCCGTTGGGTTGGTAGGGTTCGTATGTCAGTTATGCAGTTTCTCTGAAATTAACCCGAAATAGACCCCGGAGGGGCAATTCGGACGATACTGAAAGTGGATACAATTTTAAAAGCTCAAATGGGTTTGAAAACACCATAACTAGATTGCATTTGTCATTTTGATCAATTTGGTATATAACTTTTAATTTTCTAATTTTATTGAATAAAAACTTATTTTTTATTTTTAAATGAATAAACAATATTAAATAAAGCTCAAAATTGAAGTGTGTCAAACATGTATGAAAGTGACATTTTTTGGGTTCCAAATAATTTTCTGAACATTTTGATATCTTGAACATATTTCTGATTAATAATTTAGGAGATATTAAAGTTACAATTTTAAGTCATTTTCTGGAATTTCCTGAGGTTTCTGAAAAAAAGGACTTATGACGCCAGCTTGACGCGATGATGACGTCACCAAGCCTTGATCTTCACAGAAGCCTTCAAATTCGACGAAATCCGCGCGGGATTTCAAAATCAAACCCCACCACGGGGTGGAGGGGTGCGTTGGGATGCTAGGGGTGGCCGCCGCTGACCAAATGGTCGCCGGAGCTCACGCCGGCGAGTTGGGGCGCGGCGGCGGACAGAGGATGACGGCGCGGGGACGGTACACTGGGAGAGGAAGGGATTGGAGGGTACCGGGAGACTCACCACGACACCGTGAATCTTGTGGAGTGGTCGGGGTGGCGAGGAGAGGCCGGAGATGGCGGCTCCGTGCGGTTTCCCGCGGCGGCCGGAGACGGGATGGACGCCGCGATTCCTATGATTGAGGCCATCCCGGGAAACAATACTCGACTGGGAGGTAGAGGAGCACCGGGCGCAGCTCCTGGTGTCTTCCAATCGTCAGGGGATGGCCGGAGACAGCGGCAATCGGCGATGGCCGGAGACAGTAGGGTTTCGAGTACCGCGGGGTAGCAGAGGGAGAGGAAGAGGGAGAGGAGGCGCTCGGGTGGGATTTCTGCGAGGGACAGATCAATCCAGACGGCTCCCGTGGTCCTCATCCCCTCGAAGTCGGGAAGCAGGAGGTGGCAAGGTTGCGCCGACGTCCTCCTTGTCCTTCTGGCAGGAGGTTGAAGAAAGGGAGAAAAAGGATTTTCTCCAAAACCCCCTGGTACCTTTGAAATTTATAGATAAGCAGAAAGGGAGAAAAAGGATTTTCTCCAAAACCCCCTGGTACCTTTGAAATTTATAGATAAGCCCATTTTCTATTTAAAAATAGAACAGAAACCACTATTTTGAGGGCCTTTTTGTAAAGCTAAAATTAGGCAAAAATACGTTTTGGAAACCTTGTAAAATTTCCAACCTCACCATGTGTTTCTTGGGTGAAATTGAATTATTTTTCAACACAAAATTTTGGGAACCAAAATAAGTACTATTTGTGGTATTTTTCTCAAACCATTTGAATTCACAACTTAAATTGGTTTCAATTTTTGTTTCCATGCATGTATGGGATGAACACACACCACACACCCTAGTTTAGCAAAAATGGGATGTTACAAATCTACCCCCCTTACAAGAATCTCGTCCTAAGATTCCCGAAGGAGAAGAAAGAAGCAACACCGGTTTTGAACGATCTTCTTGAACCTTACGGTTCTCTTCTCGAAGAGGTTGATCCGTAGCACTTGCGAAGATATCCAGCGGCTACACCTTAGGTAAGAGGGAAAACTCTTAAGATTTGATCTTCACGAAGATCGAGTATTTTATGGCTAACTCAAGACATAAATGTTCACAAAGAAGTGTTGAGTTAACAGGCATGAAACACATCACGATAACAGAGCGAATAGGAGATGGTTTCAAGGTTGCGGACGATTGGTCTTGAAAGGATTTAGAATATGAGCTTTGCACAAGACTTTAAATCCTTTTGGAAAAGATAGGTTGAATAACTTGTGACACCGAGGTTTATTTAAACAGAAAACCAAGATGGAGAGGATTGTCTTGGATACCAAAACATAATGTCCACAGACGAGGAAAAACACGAAAAAAAACACTGTAATCGTGCGTTAGAGAGAATTTGATACATGATCATGTTCTCTCTTCGGAGTGGACACAGAAGATAACAGAACTTTCATTCTGTTAAAGT
Source organism: Alopecurus myosuroides (assembly GCA_028641055.1). Classification (NCBI taxonomy): domain Eukaryota; kingdom Viridiplantae; phylum Streptophyta; class Magnoliopsida; order Poales; family Poaceae; genus Alopecurus; species Alopecurus myosuroides. The sequence goes on along the minus strand of CM054063.1, from coordinate 305,601,501 downwards.
TTGTCGAAAACCTTGTCAAGGATCGGGATGTTACTTCACTGCAGAAGATGAGTGACCAAAGGATGTTGGAACACCGTAATTAGGGAAGAATTCTTGGTCACACCATAAGGCTGGTGAACCAACGAGGATTGAAACACCAGAAGGAATAGGGAATCTCTTTCCTATTGTGGATTTGACGTAGCAATACGTTTACCACCTAGTTAGGATCCCATGGCTGAAGTGACTGAGAAATTCACACAATGTGTCAGATGAACATAACTTCAAGTACAAACAACTTGAGAAAGGGAACTGATCAATGGAGGTTACAAAACACCACGAGATGGTTCTTGTGATGAACTTGTTTCCACTAAAAGAAAGGTTTGCAGGATTGACGAAGAGACACTGGACAATACAACTTCCAAGTTCTCCGGATGTTCTAGATACCAATATCAGGCTTATGCAATCCTTCTATAGGTAATCAAGTGAAAATAGAACTCCGATTTTGGAAGAACGGTGAGAAAAAAAACTTGTTAGAATAAGCCACTCAAGAATTCTCATGGAGAGTGGTTATTCTTACAGATTCAAAGAGATATGACATTAGACCTTCCGGCTAATTGTGTCAACCACAACATCAATCATGCCGGATTTTGTAAAGGACCTAAGTCAATACCCTTGAGGAAACACCAGCCATCGTTGCTGCTTGAGATTCAGCTCTGGTTAGTGGATTTATAGCTCAGGATCGGTATGTTTGAGCGAAGAGATTGCACCGATTACAATTGAGGTACATTTACTAGATTCTCAAGATATGGACTATTATTCCACGCTCCACAAGATGAGCGAGATTGCAGAACTCATGTATTAGCAACTTGCGAAAGGCGGTTGCACCTACATGGACTACTGGAAATGAAACACATCGGAGTCCTTGTTGGGGAAATGATACAAAGATAACGGAGTTCTTAGACTTCTTTTTTTCCACGAACGATCATTCAGTGGCTTAGTGTGGATGCAAACTTCTTCAAGGAATGGAGGTAACAACCAACCATCTCAAGAATAGTCCACACATGTATGACCGACTTGATGTTATTCCCGAGGGAACAAGAAAACTTTACTTGGATCCATGGCGGCAACTTTCACCAAAAGCACATGAACCCGAGAAAGTCACTTCGAACATCCAGAACACAACTTCGTGATGACACAAAGATGGTTCTCGAAAGTTTCCAACATTAGTGCCCAGTGTTCAACATGAACCTCTTGCAATTCGGAGATATAAGAATGTCGTTGATGGGCTCAACAACAGCCTTATCAAGTTACTCCAAGAAGAGGGATACATGAACATGGCATAATATTGGCCAGACTAAAGGACATGAGGGTGTACCCGGCAAAACACCATGAGTAGAAACACCATCAAGACAGTCCTTGGAGATGAACTTGATTTGACGATATCCCAACTCAAACCAAGAGGTAGAGTGATAGCATTTCCGCAAAGGAGGTACTATCCTGCTTCAACACGAGGAAAACTAGACATCCCTTATCAAAGGAACAAGTTGGGAAGAGATCGTGTCTTTCAACTCTCCAAGTTGTTGTTTAAGCTCAACCAACTAGTCCAGGGTATCCAGCAAGGTTTCTTGGAGAAAGGAGGGATTCAAACTACCCCTCGTTTAGACATCACGGTCAGGTAACCACCTGGTGATACTTCTAGAAAGACAACCAGAATATCACAACCTACCGATATGTCTTGGAGTTCGAAAAGGAAACTTGCTTTTCAAAGCAACCAATAAGATCTTGGGAGCTTCGGCATGAACCCAACTCTTTGACTGAGAAGGTGCACCAGAATGAACGGATTTGGTAACACGGTCAACTTCAAGTAGAGACCGGGTGACCAATAGTGCTAAGAAGGATACAGATGTTTCTTAGATTTTTCCAAAACAATAAGGGTTACTAAGAATATCTGATACACACCTCAATACACACCCAACCTTCTCGGGCATTTCAGACTTCGAGGAAGGGTGAGTGAAGACGTGTAAGAGCATCACTTCATCAATGAGGCCATGAAACACAACACAAGCTCTTGATATATAAGAGTGTGATACTCGGAAGTGGAACAGAACAGAAGCTAACGAAACTTCTTGAATCCGCGAATTACAAAACTTTGACCTGGTCCTAGAGATGAACGAGGTACTGGAGTTTGTTTCTTCTGACATTCCAAGGTGGAATGTTCTGACGGAACACCAGAGCAAATGTATTTGGAAGAATCCAACACACTTGAGAAAGTTGGTTTCCATACAATGGACGAAGTTCGGAAAGCAACCAAAGAGTAGAGACGTGCTCAGAAGAATCCCGAGATCACGTTGAATGCACAGGTATTACTCAGTTGTAGAACCCATGCTGAAAGATTGGTATAGACGAATCAAGAACAAAGATGCGGGGTTCAAAATGATCACTCTTGTTGTGACTCCTTTTGATTCCAAAGAAAACCTATGGCTATTGGAGTTGAAACTACCTAGCCATCCTGAGGTAGAAGATATTCCTCAGGATCCAAAGAAGCAGAACTTGGGTTAAATATCAGGATCCTGTACTGATGGCATGAGCATCACGTGGTTAAGAAACCACACGATTCCACCCGCTGCAATTCAGCACATTCCAGGACCTTCGGTTCAAGTCCAAGGGTTAGGAACTTAAAGAGATGAGCAACAACTATCTGAGTGCCTTGAAGGACACTATGAGTAGCAATCACGGAGTATCTTTCCAAGAGGACAACTTAGCTCCGGAAGAACTTGAGCAGAGGATAACGGATACATTCGAGATGGAAAGCAGATCTTGAGGTTCAGAATTTAGAACTTTGAAACATGTAAGAATGTGGAATCCGGACAACTTTGGAAGATTAGGATGGAAAGAAATCTCCCAGTTTAAGAGATAACGAACACGGAACACACACGACTCTAGAAACTCATAACTAGGTCAACATGGGTAAAAGACGTCCTTGCCAGAGAAGGCACCTAGGTTTTGAATGACTAGAAGAGATAGCAAAACCTTTTCAAATCCAAAACAGGTAAGGAGACCCAAAGTTAGAGCGATACCAGATAAGGAGTAAAAAGAATCCTATGAAAGTTTTTCACAATCCATTTTGGAGTTTCAAAGTAGTTTTCACAAACTCTAGACTCGACATCGACCAAGCAATAAGGTTTTCCTACATGCAGTCCTGCTCTGATACCAACTTTTGTCAGACCTCGGACCCAGAGATATACATACTGTTATGTGATCCTAGCCATGGACTCACAAGGGCTTCAGGGTTACCAGCCCCGGCCGCAACAAACAACGGCAGGCAAACCGGATTCATCGGCACGTAGTCCGGATCCCCGATCTACTACTCCTTGTATCCATGCTAGTCATAACCAATTATGCATACCCAAGCGTCCACGAGTCGGATGAAACCGAAGGAACGGGACCAAAGTTATACAGAGCTGCTATGTGTCCAGAAAGTGCAACAACAATCGAGGGTTACTGGGGTTACCTCGCCCCAGGCCGAATCACATCGGCAGGCGGGCTCGGACATGGATCATCGGCTCCACAACCCCTCGACTGCGACAACTATGCAGGCATAGCCAAAACTGTATAACAATGGGCTCGAAACCAACAACCGATCAAAGCAACACTCTAGACATGGAAGCTGTATTGGACAGGTATTACTAGAGTATAGCTTTACAAACAGAGGTCACATGACCCAACATTACATCAGACGACTGAAAGCAAATTATGTTGCTAATCAACAAGAACCAAAAAGGCCTAAGAGGCCGCAACATAAGGCGACGTCCCAGCCCATAGATTCCAGGCTGCTACCTGGGAACCCCAAACTACTCGTCGATGTCCACGTTGAAACACCACCGAACTGAGGAACTCCACCTGGGAACCCCAAACTACTCAACAAGACTTAGTTAACCTATTTTATATCTGCTTCTTTTAGAAAGATTTATGAAGGTTATTTTGCGTAAAGCCATCTTTGTTTTCCAAGTTGAGGGAGGAATAGCACGTCTCATGGAGTATTTTGAAAACAGATAAGGAAGCTACTCAACTACTGATATCATCATCTTTTTAATCCACCAAATTTCAGCACCTCGTGCTTCAAAGATCACTACCTCAAGTTGTTCCAGTAACTCATGCTACAAGGTAACCCCTCTCGGCATCTCCGAGGAGGCATCCTTCATTCGTTATCAACAATTTTTAATCATTCCGTTTAAGTTGTCTATGATCACAGAATCCGTCACCAAGTCTTCCTTAACCGCGGACATGACTTTTCGAAAAGATTAAACCCTGCAGGGGTGTACAACTTTAACCACACGTACCAACCAACTCTTAATGCCAGATCATTAGCACTATTCCGGGAAGTGCCGGCAGATGAAGGTCGACCACGACCTTTCCCTTGCTTCGCCTATTCCATGAGTCGCTCCGAGTAGAGATGGACTGCCAATAGGGAGTGGCCATCTCCTGCCGGGTCTCTATTGTTGTGAGCAGTGTTTCAACTACTGTCTCGCCACAGGCTGTTGCACCGCCACGTCCTAGTTTTGCAAACGTTTTTAATATCCCCGCAAATTCAAATGGAACTCCTGAACCAGGCAACTCATGGAACAAGCAAGGAAAGTTGAGATCGAGGGGAATCTAAGCCCCGTGTGGATGCACGCTCAGTCTTGGCTCGAAGACGAGAACTCGCTCCTAGGGGCATGAACGAGACAACCACCACAGACCCTCTGTGGTCTCGTCATCCACACCTTTAAGTCATGTTAATCAAACATCTCTTAACTTACCACTACTTCCTGCCATACTAGATTATTTCGTAACTCTGATTCATCAACCGGATGGAGCAGAGATAACATGCATGTATGACTAAGCACAGCATATTTCAGGCTTTGGCGATGAACACAATCAAACCTATGGCTGCTAGGAGTAGTGGATCAGGATAATTAGGCTATGCATAATATAGGACAACTCTAACTACGGACACAAGATAGATTGGAATCGAATGCATGTACGAGAATCAAAAGTCTTTCAAAATCATATATGGGCAGATAAGAGGTTATGCTTGCCTTGCTTCAAGAAAACCAGAGAAAGTCTTCAGGGATAAGTGCTTGACTTGTCGGTTAGGATCAAGTATTCACCATTGGGGTTGTTGGCCTTCTCTTCGAAGTCACGTTCTACCGAGGGGGAACAACATCGAAAAGAAGAACAACAATCAACACATGGCATCGATGCAATGCACAACATGTATGCATGAGCAGGTTAATGCACTGAAATAAAGCCCTAAACATGTCCGTTGGGTTGCTAGGGTTCGTATGTCAGTTATGTCGTTTCTCTGAAATTAGCCCGAAATAGACCCCGGAGGGGCAATTCGGACGATACTGAAAGTGGGTACAATTTTAAAAGCTCAAATGGGTTTGAAAACACCATAACTAGATTGCATTTGTCATTTTGATCAATTTGGTATATAACTTTTAATTTTCTAATTTTATTGAATAAAAACTTATTTTTTTGTTTTTAAATGAATAAACAATATTAAATAAAGCTCAAAAATGAAGTGTGTCAAACATGTATGAAACTGACATTTTTGGGTTCCAAATAATTTTCTGAACATTTTGATATCTTGAACATATTTCTGATTAATAATTTAGGAGATATTAAAGTTACAATTTTAAGTCATTTTCTGGAATTTCCTGGGGTTTCTGAAAAATAGGACTTATGACGTCAGCTTGACGCGATGATGACGTCACCAAGCCTTGATCTTCACAGAAGCCTTCAAATTCGACGAAATCCGCGCGGGATTTCAAAATCAAACCCCACCACGGGGTGGAGGGGTGCGTTGGGATGCTAGGGGTGGCCGCCGCTGACCAAATGGTCGCCGAAGCTCACGCCGGCGAGCTGGGGCGCGGCGGCGGACAGAGGATGGCGGCGCGGGGACGGTACAGTGGGAGAGGAAGGGATTGGAGGGTACCGGGAGACTCACCACGACGCCATGAATCTTGTGGAGTGGTCGGGGTGGCGAGGAGAGGCCGGAGATGGCGGCGCCGTGCGGTTTCCCGCGGCGGCCGGAGACGGGATGGACGCCGCGATTCCTCTAATTGAGGCCATCCCGGGAAACAATACTCGACTGGGAGGTAGAGGAGCACCGGGCGCAGCTCCTGGTGTCTTCCAATCGTCAGGGGGTGGCCGGAGACAGCGGCAATCGGCGATGGCCGGAGACAGTAGGGTTTCGGGTACCGCGGGGTAGCAGAGGGAGAGGAAGAGGGAGAGGAGGCGCTCGGGTGGGATTTCTGCGAGGGACAGATCGATCCAGACGGCTCCCGGGGTCCTCATCCCCTCGAAGTCGGGAAGCAGGAGGTGGCAAGGTTGCGCCGACGTCTCCAAAACCCCCTGGTACCTTTGAAATTTACAGATAAACCCCTTTTCTATTTAAAAACAGAACAGAAACCACTGTTTTGAGGGCCTTTTGTAAAGATAAAATTAGGCAAAAATAGGTTTTGGAAACCTTGTAAAATTTCCAACCTCACCATGTGTTTCTTTGGTGAAATTGAATTATTTTTCAACACAAAATTTTGGGAACCAAAATAAGTACTAATTGTGGTATTTTTCTCAAACCATTTGAATTCACAACTTAAATTGGTTTCAATTTTTGTTTCCATGCATGTATGGGATGAACACACACCACACACCCTAGTTTAGCAAAAATGGGATGTTACAGTAGAGCACGCTTCCGGGATCTCGCGCTGACGCCTGCGCGAGAAGCCGCCGCGCTGTACGGCTGACAGGACATGTCCACTCTGTCAGCCACACAGTGTAGGCCCCCATCCTGTCCTGTCCCCCCTGTCAGTGACAAGACAAGACAGGTGCCCACCTCTCTGTCTCCACGCCGCGTCACTGATGATCACATACCTAGTAAGTTGAACCGCACGCCGGTACGGCTGCGGGATACGCGGGATCTCTGTCAGAACGGCTCCATTGACTTCTGGCCCGAGTAGGATCGTTGTCCATCTACTCGGACCATAACTTCCCTATTCGGACGAGTACAATCTTCGTCAATATCTTCTTTTGGCCTTCAATGAGTATGTCCGGATAGAACCTACCGGCTAGCAGGTACCCAGGTAGCCGTCTACCCGGTCAACAGCACTTTGACCTTCATTTTAACACTTGCCTTACCCCTACTCGGGGGTAGCCCCCCCGACATTAGTCCCCAAAGCTGGTGGAGTCCGGCGAACTTGTTAGTTGGGCCCTGCCAGCTTAAAAACAAAACGTGTCTTCCTGAAGGAATGAGGCCGAGTTGCACCGCAACTCGGACCCATAACCTCCTACTCGAACCACCCCAGCTGTGGTTATTGGAAGAATTTCTTCAACTCCGAGTAGAACATGCTCTGCAGAGTGCTGCCGAGTATATTCACTTAGCCAAATTTCTAACTCACTCCCGCTCGATCTCGATGAAAACCAGCTTCTCGTGTCACTGTGAGGCACGTGTCGTGTACCAGTGATCCCAACGCCTCGGTGCTGCCGCAGGCCACGCGCCAGCCACTGCTCGCAGGGCTCACAGCCCGTTAGGTCACATTGAACGGGTACTCGAGAGCCCATGATTCAGGACGTGGGATTAACTGCGCCCATTACGCGCGCGTTTCGCGCTGTGTGCGTTTCTAACGGGCAGTTAATCCACGCCGCACGATCTCAGCGCACGATTAATCCATCAGTAACTGCAGCCCGCGGGGAGGGATAAATTTCCCCGCGGCGCCTACCTTTTCTCTTTCCTCCTCACTTTCCAATCTTGTGGTCTCGTCGCCTCTGTCGCCGCCGTTGAGCACTGCGCCACCGTGAGTACTCACCGTGCCCCCACCGTGAGAACTGAGAGCAAGAATCTTGGTGCGCCACCTCCGTCATTCTCACCCTCAACTCCGACGAGCTCTTCCTCTCCAACAGCAAGCTCACTTCCATGGCTCGGCATGGAGGCGAGATGGTTGCCGCCCGAGCCGGCTGGGAGGGCTCGGACGTCACCGCCGATGACTGCCAATGGCTGGTGAACACCCGCCAAGTCCCTCCCGGCGTTGTCTGCCGGCCTCCCGGCACCGAGCTCGTCCCGACACCAGAACCGGGTGAGTTTGTGGTGTTCCTCTCCCACTTCAAATGCGGCTTCGGCCTTCCCATCTCTAAGTTCTTTTCAGACTTTCTCCGCCACTTCGGCCTTCAACCACACCACCTTCCACCAAATGCCATTGTTATGCTCTCCACACATGCCACCGTGTGTGAAGCTTTACTGGGTGTCTACCCGACAGTTCAAACATGGGCAAAATACTTCTTCCTCCGCAAGCAGAGTGTTCCCGATCCTGGCAACACTGAAGCCCCCCGCGTGATGACCCAGACGGGTAGCGCGATGATGCTGCAGCTCAAGACCGGGCACCATCCGAGGGTGCTTGGACTGGACACCATGCGCAAGTGGCAGCGCGGCTTCCTGTACGTGAAGAACGTTCTCGCCGAGAAGGGAAAGCCCATCAAAGACCGGATAGGGCTCCCTAAGTTTTGAATGCGCTGCCCACCGGGCAGAACTGGGGATACAACCCAAAGAAGACCGTGCCAGACGTCGTCCAAGTCGAGAAGCGCTTGACCGAGTTGGCAGCGGAAGGGCTCCTTCAGGTCGATCCAATCGCTTGCTGGATCTCGCGCCGGGTACTCCCGCTCCAGGACCTAGTACACAAGATGTGCCACATGGGAGGTCCTCGGGATTGTACCAGGACGATAACCTTCGAGCTCAGCAAGGCTGAGGTGGCCATCTGGGCCAGGTCTATTATGCAGACCACGCTCACCGAGAACTGGGCTTACGGCTTCGTGCCATATAGCCGCACCAAACGCATCACCCAGGTTAGTGTTCTATTGCGTATGCTCTGTGTTTGCATGCCTAACCGAATAGTTAGCTTCTTAGCTTTGTATGCTTGATGTTTGCATGCTGCACCGAGTAGGTCCTCATACTTCTCTCTTTGGCTCCATATGCTTTGTGTTTGCATGACGTGCCGGGTAGAATTACTTAGCCTGACATGCTTTGTGTTTGCATGCTAATCCGAGTAGTATCCCTTAGCTTGATATGCTTCGTGTTTGCATGCTAAACCGAGTAGTATCCCTTAGCTTGATATGTTTTTTGTTTGCATGCTAAACCGAGTAGTATCCCTTAGCTTGATATGCTTTGTGTTTGCATGCTAAACCATGTAGTACCACTTATCCGAAATTCAACTCATTGTGCTTTATGTTTGCATCAACAGCACATCAACCGTCAGAGAAAAGAGGACAGTGAACTCTTTGAGGGCAACTGACCAAGGATAGAGATGAAGACGACAAGACCGCCTACGATACCCAAGATACCTTGTGTATCCCTCACGCCAATCAGCCCGGTAAGTCCCGAGCTGATTCCTCTATTCGGGATTGGTCCGAAGACGACGAAGGTGACTCGGTTCACCTTTCCGCTTGCTAGTAGAATGCTTTGATTCCCTTCTCTCTTGCTTGTTCTGAACTCCCCCTTCTTTTCTGCAGAGGAACCTGAGTTGGATGACAGGGAGGAACCCCTGATTGTTGATCCTCTATCCGTGGCAGCTCCCAAAGCTCGGAAGAGGGTTGGCAGCGGTGCCCAGGCACCTCCTCCCAAGAGGACCAAGAAGAAGCCAGCGAACAAAGCCGTCACTTCCCGCAAGAGGAAGGCCCCCACCATCGACGGGTAAGTGTTCTTCGAGTAAACCTTGACTTATTGTCGTTTTATTTGGTTTCCTTCTCTGCTTTCTTTCTGATCGTGCACTCTCTTCTCGTGTTTTCTTCCAGCGACGCACTTGATGCCGACGCCACCACTTCGCCAATTCCTCAGACGCGGACAGCCCCGCCCCGAGAGCATACTGTTGAGCTCTCGGATGATGATGAAAACCAAGAGCCACGGGAAAGGGCGTGTGCGCCCTCCCTAGTTGTTGAAGTACACGACTCTGACGCCGAGAACACTGGCACAGAGAATGACGCAAACCTTGGCTCCGAGCAGCCGCAACCTACTGCGCAACCCGATGCGCAGCCTGACGTGCAGCCAGCTGCGCGGCCAGACGTCCAGACCACCAACTCCTCCGAGAGACCGTCAACTCCTCCGGCTACATCAGCCGAGGAGAACATTGAAAACGCTGCCGATCAGCAGCAAGAAGACGCTGCCGAGCAGCAGCCAGACAACGTTGCATAGTGGCAGCACGACCCCGCGGCCGAGCCGCGGGTAGAAGATAATGTCGCCGAAAGGCCGGATCCCGCTGCCGCGCAGTGGGTAGAAAGCTCAGAGGTGGAGCCTCCGCGCCAAGTCCAAGCGCAACCCGACGCTGCACCGGGTAGCCAGCCACCTGTGCCGCCTACTCCGCAGGTGACTTTACCCACTAAGCACGTGGCGCCACCACCTCGACAACCACCTGCACCCATTCGCCAGCTGCCTCCCTCTTCTCCGCAAGTCTTTCCGTCCACCACCAAGAAAACCGCCAAGTCCGGCGCGGAGCCATCCCCGCTGCAACCAAAGCGCACTGCTTCGCAAACTGGGCAGCAGATGCCGCCCCCCAAGCCGCTAGGCGGACAGCCTGGGAAGCAAGTCAAGAGCACCCAGTTGACGCTTACTTAGAACAAGACTTCGTCAGCTCCAAGCGTCAACTCGGTTCCCTCCGGGATCACCTTTGGTAGTGTTGAGAAGCTGAGTACTGGAGCTGGAGCCAGCGTGCAGAGCCAGTATCCCGAGTACTGGACGGACCTGCAGGAGCGCCACAAAATCCACCTGTCCAAGGAGGAGCAGAGGCTAGCCGCTCTCAAAGAGCGCAAAGCTGCGAGCATCTCTAAATCCAAGGGAAATCAAGCCTCCTTGGTGATCAAGAAAATCTCTTCCCGGGGCGAGGACGACGAAGTGCTTCCCGAAGAAGGCCTCGCAGCCATCTTGGACCGGGTAGGCTACATCGAGAAAGCCTGGGACAGCAAGGCGCACGGCAACACCTCCTGGGATGGCACCGAGTTGGGCAAGCTCGACCATTACCGGACAGACTGGAACAAGGCCGACATTGGCCCTGTTGGAATGTCCGTGGCCAGCCCTTGCAGCACTCTAGTCGGGAAGCTGTTTGTCCTGCGCAAGAACATTGAGGATATCGAGCAGAGCTACGTGGTAAGTGTTTCTCTTCATTCTGCATTTTCTGAGTTGCCAGTTTCTTCTTTCTCTTCTCTTCTTCGCTTAGCCATTCCCCAGTCCCCGAGATCCGGCCGAGTAGGTGAGACTCCACCGAGTTGAAATCTACTCGGGCCAAATCTTCAAAAAACTTACACGTTTTCCTTCGTCTCTCTAGGATAGCGTCCAGAAAAGGACAAAGATCTTCCGGCAGCTTCTCTGGAACCATCGCCAAACCAGAGACCGGAACCAGGCTTTGGAGGACGACAAGACGGACAGGGATGCCCTGGAGCAGCAGACCCTGGACCGCACTCTCCATCTCTCTGCAATGGAAGGTAAGCTTTTAGCATCTTGGTTTGTGCATTTCGTACTTACGCCCTTTTTTTGCTTTTTTCTCAATCGCTATCTTCTCTGCAGGCGAGCTCAAGGCTCTGCTGGACAGGCACCGAGACTGCGAAGTTTTCGCTGCCTCTGCCCAGAGCAAAATCTCTACTCTGGAAGGTGAGCCTCCCTCTTTCTTCTCTGCACTTTTCTTTTCTTGCTTGGCTACCTTGCTGATAATGTTTTTCTTCTCGCAGAGCAAAATTTCTGGGAGCAGCACTTGCACTGCCTCACCCCTGCTGAGGTAGAGCAGCAGATGCAGGCCCGAGAAGCAGAGTTGGAGCAAGAGCACACAGCCGAGAGGGCGGAGTTTTAAAAACTCCAAATTGATCTCAAGGATGCCCTACAGACTACCATCAACCACGCCAACGATAAGCAGGAGTTCGAGAGGACAGCCAATGCCGAGAAGCGGGCACTTGAGCTGGATATCCAGGTGCTGAAGGACCGGAACTCGGCTCTCGAGACCCAAATCTGGGAATCGCGCTGTATCCAAGACAGGCACATTACCGATGAGACCGACTGGCAGAAGAAGCTAGGGGCAATTGTCCTTGAGATGGAATGTAAGTTGCCACTATCCGCTAGCATGTTTGTCATTTTTCTTTCTTCCTTCTTCTATTTTGTTTTTCTTCTTCCCGGTTTCTGACCCAACTTAGGTCCTGCTGATTTAGATGTCTTCCCGGAACTTCGTGCCGCTGGCGCAACTGCTGTGGATAAAGCAAGGAAAGCCAGGGCAGTAGCCGGTCTTGGCCTTGATGATGGATCCAGCATGTCGGACCTTCTTGCCAACCTGAAGACGCAAGTGCACTCCCTCAAGGGCCTGGGCTCCTCCATGGTGACCACATCTATCAACTTGCATACTCTGTTCTGGCCAGGAAATAAGGTCCCGGAAACATTCCGCGGAATTGCTGAGAACTTGGATAAAATCAAGGCGGAGCTCAAGAAGTGGCGTGCCTCCGCAGCTGGGGCAGGGGCTGACGAGGTGCTGCGCTTCATTCTCTCTTGGTACGAGAATCTGGATGTCGACAGGATCAGCAGCCGCCGCAATGACTCCAAATGGACCAAGGATCCGGACTGCATCACTTGCCGGAAAGAGGTAGCTTACGAGATCGCCTCCTAAGTTGAAATGAGCATCTACATCGACAGCCTCACCGAGCCTGACACTGATGTCGGTGAAGAACATGACGACGAGGATGACAGCATTGATGACAAGGACTTGGCCGAGTTCGAGGAGGGTGATGAAGAGGAGGCATCCGAGCAGGAGGAGGCCAAGGAGACTGAGGGGACCGAGCAGCAGGGAAACACGGAGGATTCCGAGTTGGCAACCACCACAGTGGCCGAGCAGCCGCAACCCACCGCGCAGGAGGCCACCATCACCACCGAGATGGTAATCGACGAGCCAGCTCCCGAGTTGGGTGCGACTGGGGCTGCGCCATCTGGCGTCTACCCTCTGCCCAGCACTCAGTCTACTCCGTCCTCCAACTCTGCAACGGATCCAGTCTCCGCGGCTACAGCAACTTCCACAGCTACTGCCTCCGAGTCGACTGCGCCTACTAACACTGACGCGGACAACACTGCTTCTACTCCTGTGTAATTCCTGCATGCTTTATCTCCAAACTTTTATCAGATCCCCGGGATGCCGGGTGCATATGTAACCGAAACAATTATGTCTGTTCGTACTCAGTTTTTAGTTTGATCATTACTTAGCAATTCTGGCTCAATGCCGGATTGCGTTAATATGCAAGTCTCCGAGTTGCATTTTTTATCCACTCATTCCCTTTGTCTTAGCTCTTACCTGCCACTTGTGGCTTTTTTGGTAGTCGAGTCACAAGATTTCAAAGTTTGAGTTTCAAATACTTAGCCACTAAGAAAAAGCATGGTAACGCTACCCACCACTTAGCCTAAAAGAGGGAAAACAGTAAAGAACACCCTACTCGGTTGCTGCACTTTTCTTTTCCTTAGCAGTTTTTCATGTGTTCATTGACCTTTGGCTTGTTCTCTTGCTTGCCATTAAACCGGGTTACGGACATCAGCAGAGTCGAAGAGTTGGCCCTTGGGTTTAAACACATTACTATGTATGCCTATGACATTCTAAGTGAATCAACCGAGTAGACAAAGTAAAACAGAGTAGAAAGACACAGAGCAAATTGGACAAGGGCAGTCCCCGAGTTTGAATTCGGAGTGCCGACTAGAATTTTAACTCGGTTGGAGAGATACATACAAAGTTTGATCACGAATGAAAACGGCGGAGTAGAGCTACATTCCAGGGGCGTTTGGATTCCTCTCCTGCTCTATCCGGTCTGTTCTTCTAGGGTGCATGGGCGTCAAGTAGATAGTATGCATCATTGTGCAAAGCTTTACTCACGATGAAAGGCCCTTCCCACGGAGGGGATAGCTGGTGCATCCCGGTTGTGCGTTGCACGAGCCCAAGGATCATGTCTCCTTCTCGTAAAACCCGTGGGTTCACCTTCCGGCTGTGATAACGCCTCAAGCTTTGTTGATATATGGCAGAACGTGACAGAGTTAACTCTCTTGTTTCTTCTAGCAGGTCAACGTCATTTTCTCGAGCATCTCGGGCCTCTTTTTTAGTATAGAGCGTTACCCTTGGTGAGTCATGATCTAGGTCAGTGGGCAACACGGCCTCAACTCCATATACCAGGAAGAATGGTGTGTATCCGGTTGATCGGTTAGGGGTAGTCCTTAGACTCCACAACACCGTCGGCAACTCGTCCAGCCAACAACTAGGGGTTCGCTGTAATGGCTCAATCAGCCTTGGCTTTATGCCGGATAGCACCATGCCATTTGCTCTTTCATCTTGTCCATTGGACGCAGGATGTGCGACTGATGCAACATCTAGTCGGATGCGCTTTTCCTTGCAGAATCTTGCAAAGGCCCCCTCAGCAAAGTTGGTACCATTGTCAGTGATGATGCTGTGCGGGTAGCCGTATCTCAGAATGACATCTTTCAGGAAACTCACAGCAGTGACTGTCGTGGTGGTATCACGGCAGATGCCATAGGATGGCTAATTGTTTGGGGTCGATGGACGCTGGAGGTGCTCGGGGAGGGATCATGCAGCGAGTAACCGCGTGTGGGGTGAATCAAGCACTGCAAACAACATGATCTACCCAGGTTCAGGGCCTTCGTGAGGAGGTAAAACCCCAACTCCTGCCTTTCTGTCTTTATATGTGTGTCACCGAGTAGCCACAGTAAAATTTGCCCTACAGCCGAGTAGCCACTCTTCTCTCTACGTGATGTGAATGCTGAGTGAAGCAACGTAACGTTCCAACGTCCCTCGCGCAGGAGGGGGCAGGGCACCTTATATACTGGTGCCCAGCCGAATACATCCAAGATGGAAAGTACAGACAAGTGTCGACATAGTGTGCACACTGCACACTTCCGGCTTCTCGCTGACAGCTTTGGCTTCCTAGTTTGTCTTGTGTACAAAGTCGTTGTGCAAAACCAAGTCCGTGTCCTGTTTCCACTGTCACGGCCACAGGGTAGGCCCCCTAACCTGCGCCGCCCTTCTGACACCCTGGCGCGGATAAGCACGCGCTCTGCAGATGAACAGTGCGCCGGTACGGACCCAGGATACGCGGGATCCTGTGTCAGAACGGCTCCTTTGACTTCTGGCCCGAGTAGGAACTCACACCCTCTACTCGGACCACTTCCTCTACTCGGAAGAATATCACTTCCTTGATTTTTCCCCTTGGCCATTGGTAGTTACGGCCGGATAGCAGTCGACCGGGTAGCGAGTACTGGGTAGCCTAGCTACTCAGACAAAACTCTCCTTTGATCTTGCCTTTAGTACTTGCTTTACCCCTACTCGGGGGTAACCCCCCCACATTAGTCCCCGAAGCTGGTAGAGTCCTGCGAACTTGTTCACTGGGCTCTTCCAGCTTAAGAAACAAACCTTGCTCTTGAACTGTAGGATGCCGAGCTACGTCTCTGGGTAGCCTTCAATTCTTGCTTGAGTCTCTTCTTTTCCGAGTAGCACCATCCCTCTTCTATGACGTCGAGTAGAAATACTTAGCGAATTTTCGAATAGAATCTTGCTGTGCTAGAGCAAATCCATCTCTCCGCGTTGCTATTGGGCACGTGTCACGCTCTCGTGCCCCCGACGCCTCGGTGCCTCGGATGTGACAGGCCAGACGCCCATCACTGCGACCAGGGCCCACCGGCCCGTTAGGTCACTTCAACTGCATCTATCAGCCCACGATCTCGAGTGGGATTAACTGCGCCCGTTACGCGCGCAATATGCGCTGTGTGCGTTTCTAACCGCTTCGCTTCCCACGCCGCACGATCTCACTAACTCTGCTGGTAACGGCAACTCGAGGGGAGAGATAAATACCCCCTCGATAACTCCTTCTTCTCTTTCCTGCTCACTTCCATCTTCTGCCCCTTCGTCTCTCCGCCTCCGCAGAGCACGCCGCCACCGCAAATCTTTGCTGCGCCACCGCTCCTTGCGCCGCCGGAAAGACACAAAACACTTCCTCCACCCATATCTCCCACAAATCTTCCAACAACCCTTTTCTTCTCCATGGCCCGCGGAGATGATGACGCCCACGCCGGCTGGGAGGCATCCGACGTCACGGCGGAAGACTGCCGGTGGCTGGTCAATACCCGCCGTGTCCCTCCCGACGTGCGATGCCGGCATCCGGACGGCAAAACCGGCCCCGTGCCGGAGGAGGACGAGTTCGTCGTCTTCCTCGCGCACTTCAAGCGGGGATTCGGCCTCCCGGTGTCGGACTTCTTCAAGGACTTCCTCAACCACTTCAGTCTGCAGCCGCATCACCTCCCCCCAATGCCATGGTGATGCTCGCCTTCCATGCCGTGGTCTGCGAGGCGTTCCTCGGCGTGCGCCCAACTATCCATCGTTGGGCGCGTTACTTCTTCTTCCGAAAGCAAAGCATCCCCAAGCCCGGCAGCACGGAGAGCTCCCGCACGATGACGAAGACGGGAAGTGCCATGATGCTGCAGCGCAACACCGGCAGCCACCCGCGCATCAAGGGGCTTGACACGGTACACAAATGGCAGCGCTCCTTCCTCTACGTCAAGAACGTTCCCGCCGAAGAAGGAGCGCAGATCACGGACCGGATAGGGCTCCCGAAGTGGACGAACACGCTGCCAACCAAGCAGAATTGGGGGTACAAGCCGAAGAACCACGACGACATCCTTCAGATCGAGAAGCGCCTCGCCGAGCTGAAGAAGCTAGGATTCAAGCGCGATGATCCCACCGCGTGCTGGATCTCACGCCGAGTGCTCCCGCTTCAGCGCCGCTCCCACAAGATGTGCCACATGGGAGGCAGCCGGGACTGCACGAGGATGTAACATCCCAAGTCTGAAAAATGGCCATTAGAATGTTTGCTCTCTGTTATTTTATGTTTTGCATCATGGCATCATGTTGATTGCATTTGTTTTATTTGTTTTCCATTTGTTTTCATCTGTTTTCATTTGTTTTCCTTTGTTTTCTATTTGAATTTCAACTCAAATTTCAAGCCTTTTTGTTTCATCCTTGTGAGGTTACAATTTCTAAAAAGATATTTCAAAATAAAACAATTGTTTGTTTCCATTAAAGTGTGATTTCAAAACTGTTGTGTTGTTTCTATCAAAAATTCATTGAATATCAAACCCTTTTCAAATTCAATTTGTTTTCCATTTGAAATTCCAAACCAACATCCAAATAGTTGTTTCCAAATAAAAACCTTAATTGTTTCCAATTATCCCATAATGTTCAACTAATAAAATGGTGTTATAAATTCCACTAAGTCATCCCAAATTGGTTTTCAAATTCAAAGCAAACCATCAACAACACCTCCTTTGGAAATTGTAAAATATCAAACCATTCCAATAATTCTAATCCAACTAATAATAGGGTTCACCCTATTAAATTGTGGTTTCTATTTTAATTAACCAAATATTCCAATTTCAAATCAAATTCTTTCAAACAGCACACAAGTTGAGTTATAACCAATTTATAAACATTATCACTTCAATCAACTAATTTTAATCTTTTAATTCATAGGGGCTACCCTATCAAAATGCTTTTATTTCATAATGTTGACTTAATATGAAAATTCATTCAAAATTGGTTTTAATACCAAACAACAATTTATTTTCAAACCTTCTGTAAAACAAAAACTTGGCAGTGTTTTCTTTTAATCAAATTAGCTTAACCTAATTTTCCTACAATTTTACTAACCTAAAATATCTCCTTTTTCTTCCATTTGGTTTTCAGCAAAAAAAAAAAACCAGAAAACAGGAAAATAGAAAAGAGAGAGGGAGAAAGCCAGCCCAGCCCATCTTTTCACTTAAGCCCACCAACCACATGGCCCAGTACCCCCTTCTTCCTCGCTGGCGTCACCCTCCTCTGTACGAACACCTTCATCACCGCACGATCGCTTCCTCCACCACCGATGGCCTCCGTACCTTGCTCCTCTGCCCCATAAAACCACCTCCCTCTGCCCTAGACTCAAACCCTAGACCCTAGCTACCCCTCCATCGCCGCCGTCTTTTTTTTTCCCTTCCCCTGCTCCCTGTTCTTCCTCTGAACCTGCACCACCCCGAAAAAAGGCCTCTCCTTTCACCGGCGATCGCCGCCGGTAGCTTCTCCCTCCGGCCAGGGCGGGTGCGGGAATGGAATCCCCGCACCGCCCTCTCCCTCCTCGACTTCTCGGCGGCCACCGGGAGACAGCACGGCGCCGCCGCCGTCCGCTCCAAGCCGGCCGTCGCCCCTGCCACCTGCTGCACTGAATCCGCCCCCAACTCCCTCGATGGCTCTCGGGTGAGTTCCCCTCCGGTCCCCTGCCTTCCCCCGCTCTCTCCTCCCTCTGCCGCATCACGCACCCCCCACCACCGCGCCGCAGCCCGGCCACGGCGAGCAGCCGCTGCTGCCATCGCTGCCCCTGTCGATCTTTGTAACTGTCCAGTTTCAGTTAATTTCAGAAAACCATCCGCAGGCCACACCTCTTACCCCCCCCCCCCCCCCCGAGTCCCTTTCTGCCACAACTAAAGCTCCACCCCATCTGGTTCGGGTTCCATTGCGCAGCCAGGAGGTGGGGGGATCGAGTCCCCCCCTCTCCCAATAAAAACAACCTTTTTAATTTCAAATATTTTGGTCACAAAACTTTCTGGTATTCACAGCTAGGCCCCTGGTACTTAAAATCTAGCCCCTGGAAAATATTTTCTAAGTCCCTAGTGCAGTAAAAATGGCAGATTGCACCTCAATTTTGGAAATTGCATAAATAAATCATCCTAACTCCAAATTCAACATTTTTAATATGTTTTCTGTACCAAATTAAATACTCTACCCAAATATAAAATTTGTTTACTGTTTTGAATATTTTAAATTGGTGCAATATTTGAAAGCTTGTCAAATTCACTTAAACTTGCAAAATTCATAACTTGTTCATAAAAATTCCAAATTCCATAAACTAAATATGTTTTCCAATCAACTTTTCATGTACTTTCCAAATATAAATTTTGTTTGCTGTTTTGAATATTTTAAATTGCTGAAAACAACTGTTTCTTAATTATTGCATTTAAAATTGCCAAAATAATAACTTGCTCATTTTAAATCCAATTTCAACAAATGAAATATGTTTTCCATGCAAAATTAAACCACCTTTCCAAATATAAAATTTGTTTCATGTGTTGAATAATTAAACTTGGTTAAATAATTTAAATCTTATTTAATTCATTTAAAATTGCTAAATCCCTAACTTGATCAAAACAAATTCTTCTGGGACATATAAAATATGTTTTCCTACCCTAAAAGTATAAACTTTTCAAATATGAATTTGGTTTAATGCTTTGAACAAATAAAAATTCAAATAAGTTCATGTTTGAATTAATTTCATTTAATTCTTGCTTACACTTGTTTAATTCATAAATAAGTTATTCCAAATCCTTTTTCAACATGTGAAACATGTAATCCAACTAAAATTTGATGTTCTTTTCAAATATAAACTTTGTTATTTGTTTTGAACTCTTTAACTTGTTGAAAACAACAATTACTTGTGTGACATGTTTTAAGTAACCAAACTTTCCAAACTTAATCAATGATTTCCAAAACTTGTTCCAATCCTTTTTCACTTGCATCTATCATTGTTATTTGTTTTGTTGTTATCATCATGCATGCATCATGCTAACAACTCTCACATAATAATTAATTGTAAATCATTTGTTTCCACTTAATTCATGGACCCTTGCCATATGCAATCCAATTGCATATGGGTCCAATTAAATTGTGTTATCTTGTCAAGTAGTTTATTTTGATGCATCTATTAACATGACATGCATCATCCCATGTTTGTGCACCTATGCCATTATATTGATTGTTTATCTTTCTGCAATGTTTGTTTGCTTCTTCCCGGATATACGACGACGTTGAGACCGACGATACTTACGACACCCCTTCTAAGGATTTAACTCAGTACCAGGCTACTGGGTTTGCAGGCAAGTTATCACTCACATGAACCACTGTGTTCCTTTCAACATTGGTTACCGATACTTTCCGTTGTTCTTTTCTGCTAGCCTTAGTAGTAGTTGTTCTGTTACGAACCTATCACATGAATCCCTTAAAACCTGATATTGCCTCATCTCCCTTCCTACAACCCATTGTTTGAGCCAGTGTCTCACTAGCATGCTTAGGTTGCTTTTGCTCGAGTCTGTTATCCGTTACTTTCTGTTACTACTCTATTACGTTGTGGGGGCTCGATGTTTAATCAATCAATCATGCTAATGTTACTATTAATAATAAATTTGATGATAAGGCACCGGCAGGAGGCCCATGAGAGGTTTTGAAGCCTGCTAGTGTCGACCCTAATAGGAAAAGGGTCTTGTCTACTGATCCATGATGAGCGCACTAACCGCATGTGGGAAGCGAGTATGGGCGCCCCCCTCAACTTGACCTGATTCGCATCTCGTCCAAATCGCCTCATTTAGTTCGTGTTTTCCATTTGCCGCATGCATGTTTTTGCGAGCCCAGGCCAGGGTGGAACTTTTGTAGTCGGCATATAGGGGGACACGGTCTTAGAGTGCTATGAGGGTCCCTTTTCTTCGGGGCTTGATTAGCCGTGCGCCCAAGGTTCTTTGGGCTTGATGCGAAGAATGGTTGGTTGTGTTGAGTGCCCCGCTTGGTGGGGTGATCTCCCATCTGGCGGGTTATTCATACGTGTACGGCCAAATTGGTGCAACCCTGCAGGGATAATCTTCTCGAGAAGCCGTGTTTTCCGCGGTTATTGATTACTTGGTGAAAGTACTGGCTAACAAGTACTCAGAACAACTTAAACATAATGATCAAACATGTTACACCCAATGGTTAATCACTTGACTAGTAATAGGTTGATGACACAATAACTTGATTCACCTTTAATACAACTGTGTGAGTTATCCTCGGATTGCTTCTTTGGATAAGGAGCGAGATCCAGGATGGGTTTGTTTGAAGTTATCTTTCAGTTGGTTACAATACTCGATCTTATCTCCTTTCTGTTAGCCGGAAGTGGTAGAATCTCTGTAGTTGGTTAGCGCAGCCAGTTGCAGCATCTTTTATATCCCCTCTCTTCCGTTGAACCCAAGGCATCTGTGCTTGGTGTTGACGGGTTACACTTTGGTGAACTGTGAGTCTTGCTTGCCAGTACGTTTATGTACTGACCCCTTTGGGGCTGTGGTTTCCGCAGACCTACGTTCCGAGGATCTACATGGTGGCTACTACGTGGAGTATGACGAGACTGCTGACGAGTAGATAGCGGACCCGGGTAGGATCCGAGACTTCGTGGATGGGCTCCGTCTGATCGTTTCCGGCCTCTTAGGCCTATTTGGTTCTTGTCTGTACTCAGACATGTTGAATGCTTCCGCTGTATTGTAATGATGAATTGTTGGGACATGTGTCCTCTGAATGATTGTATTTGCTATCTCTGCTCTAATGAGAGCCAGTTGCAACTTATTTCAATCTTTTGTGTCGTAGAGATCTGTTGTGATATCACTTGTTAAACGCCGTTGACGTACCATGTGTGTATGGTTTGAAGTACGTCGACGGAAGTGCCTTTGATCTCTAGTGGATAGTTTACATCGACGATGGAATAGCAGGGCTTGTGTTGTCGCGCATAAGCGCAGGCCTACCAGGTAGCTGGGACGTGGGAGGAGTTATGCCCCATAATCCAAGCATCTGCTATCCAGTTCGTACGGTGAGTATCCCCTAGAAATCAGGGTGCGACAAATGGTATCAGAGCCTGTCTGCCTGTAGGATCACTTTTTACTGGTCGCAGTTGAGTCTAGAAACTATTTTGTAGCTATATAGGAAAAATGAAACGTGAGAGTAGGAATTCTGTTCTTTTTCTTCTTTTCCCCACCCTCCCTCCCTTTTCTTGTAAGGAAGTGCAACGTTGATTTCTCACTTCTCATCTAAACTTTCAAGTTAGGATTTCACGTGTTTTTGGGTTCTCCGTAGTACCTCAGGAGTTTTGTTCTCGTTTTCCCGGAGTTGCTTCATTATCCTGTTCTTCTCAACATCCTTTTCGTCCGTTGAAATCTTGTTGTTGTTTTCCACTTCAGATCTTCTACCGGCGTCTAATCAAAACTTCCTCGTAAACTCTATTTCAGCTAAATTGATACCGGAGCATCACATTCCTTTGTGTCAAGATCTTTTTATGGTTCCACTAAGCAATCAAATCACCGTTCACTCTTCGGGATCTCAAATGTTGACTTCCAAGATAAGTAAGAACAATCCAATAATAATGGGAGGCCACATATTCCTCGTTACTCTCATGTTGATGATTCTGACATTGATGTTATTCTTGGTGTTGCATTGATGTCAATAACTCTGTTCCACCATTCTAGCCAGATAATCTATTCTACAAATGAATCAAGTTCTATCCAAATATACACCCTCCATACAAAAACCTCTACCTCTACTAATATTGTTCCGGTGGTTTCCAAATTCCCTGATATCTTTCCAGAAGAGTTGCCAGGAATTCCTATTGTTTTGAACTTCCAGGTAAACTATCCAAGGTGCACGATGTGTTTCACGTGTCACAGCTCAAGTGGATCTTCCCAAGGAGTTTCCGGACCCTTTCTTTTCTCAGTAGGAATCTCGGGGCGCGATTCCTTCAAGGGGGGGCGTTTTGTAACATCCCAAGTCTGAAAAATGGCCATTAGAATGTTTGCTCTCTGTTATTTTATGTTTTGCATCATGGCATCATGTTGATTGCATTTGTTTTATTTGTTTTCCATTTGTTTTCATCTGTTTTCATTTGTTTTCCTTTGTTTTCTATTTGAATTTCAACTCAAATTTCAAGCCTTTTTGTTTCATCCTTGTGATGTTACAATTTCTAAAAAGATATTTCAAAATAAAACAATTGTTTGTTTCCATTAAAGTGTGATTTCAAAACTGTTGTGTTGTTTCTATCAAAAATTCATTGAATATCAAACCCTTTTCAAATTCAATTTGTTTTCCATTTGAAATTCCAAACCAACATCCAAATAGTTGTTTCCAAATAAAAACCTTAATTGTTTCCAATTATCCCATAATGTTCAACTAATAAAATGGTGTTATAAATTCCACTAAGTCATCCCAAATTGGTTTTCAAATTCAAAGCAAACCATCAACAACACCTCCTTTGGAAATTGTAAAATATCAAACCATTCCAATAATTCTAATCCAACTAATAATAGGGTTCACCCTATTAAATTGTGGTTTCTATTTTAATTAACCAAATATTCCAATTTCAAATCAAATTCTTTCAAACAGCACACAAGTTGAGTTATAACCAATTTATAAACATTATCACTTCAGTCAACTAATTTTAATCTTTTAATTCATAGGGGCTACCCTATCAAAATGCTTTTATTTCATAATGTTGACTTAATATGAAAATTCATTCAAAATTGGTTTTAATACCAAACAACAATTTATTTTCAAACCTTCTGTAAAACAAAAACTTGGCAGTGTTTTCTTTTAATCAAATTAGCTTAACCTAATTTTCCTACAATTTTACTAACCTAAAATATCTCCTTTTTCTTCCATTTGGTTTTCAGCAAAAAAAAAAACAGAAAACAGGAAAATAGAAAAGAGAGAGGGAGAAAGCCAGCCCAGCCCATCTTTTCACTTAAGCCCACCAACCACATGGCCCAGTACCCCCCTTCTTCCTCGCTGGCGTCACCCTCCTCTGTACGAACACCTTCATCACCGCACGATCGCTTCCTCCACCACCGATGGCCTCCGTACCTTGCTCCTCTGCCCCATAAAACCACCTCCCTCTGCCCTAGACTCAAACCCTAGACCCTAGCTACCCCTCCATCGCCGCCGTCTTCTTTTTTTTCCCTTCCCCTGCTCCCTGTTCTTCCTCTGAACCTGCACCACCCCGAAAAAAGGCCTCTCCTTTCACCGGCGATCGCCGCCGGTAGCTTCTCCCTCCGGCCAGGGCGGGTGCGGGAATGGAATCCCCGCACCGCCCTCTCCCTCCTCGACTTCTCGGCGGCCACCGGGAGACAGCACGGCGCCGCCGCCGTCCGCTCCAAGCCGGCCGTCGCCCCTGCCACCTGCTGCACTGAATCCGCCCCCAACTCCCTCGATGGCTCTCGGGTGAGTTCCCCTCCGGTCCCCTGCCTTCCCTCGCTCTCTCCTCCCTCCGCCGCATCACGCACCCCCCACCACCGCGCCGCAGCCCGGCCACGGCGAGCAGCCGCTGCTGCCATCGCTGCCCCTGTCGATCTCTGTAACTGTCCAGTTTCAGTTAATTTCAGAAAACCATCCGCAGGCCACACCTCTTACCCCCCCCCCCCCCCCCGAGTCCCTTTCTGCCACAACTAAAGCTCCACCCCATCTGGTTCGGGTTCCATTGCGCAGCCAGGAGGTGGGGGGATCGAGTCCCCCCCTCTCCCAATAAAAACAACCTTTTTAATTTCAAATATTTTGGTCACAAAACTTTCTGGTATTCACAGCTAGGCCCCTGGTACTTAAAATCTAGCCCCTGGAAAATATTTTCTAAGTCCCTAGTGCAGTAAAAATGGCAGATTGCACCTGAATTTTGGAAATTGCATAAATAAATCATCCTAACTCCAAATTCAACATTTTTAATATGTTTTCTGTACCAAATTAAATACTCTACCCAAATATAAAATTTGTTTACTGTTTTGAATATTTTAAATTGGTGCAATATTTGAAAGCTTGTCAAATTCACTTAAACTTGCAAAATTCATAACTTGTTCATAAAAATTCCAAATTCCATAAACTAAATATGTTTTCCAATCAACTTTTCATGTACTTTCCAAATATAAATTTTGTTTGCTGTTTTGAATATTTTAAATTGCTGAAAACAACTGTTTCTTAATTATTGCATTTAAAATTGCCAAAATAATAACTTGCTCATTTTAAATCCAATTTCAACAAATGAAATATGTTTTCCATGCAAAATTAAACCACCTTTCCAAATATAAAATTTGTTTCATGTGTTGAATAATTAAACTTGGTTAAATAATTTAAATCTTATTTAATTCATTTAAAATTGCTAAATCCCTAACTTGATCAAAACAAATTCTTCTGGGACATATAAAATATGTTTTCCTACCCTAAAAGTATAAACTTTTCAAATATGAATTTGGTTTAATGCTTTGAACAAATAAAAATTCAAATAAGTTCATGTTTGAATTAATTTCATTTAATTCTTGCTTACACTTGTTTAATTCATAAATAAGTTATTCCAAATCCTTTTTCAACATGTGAAACATGTAATCCAACTAAAATTTGATGTTCTTTTCAAATATAAACTTTGTTATTTGTTTTGAACACTTTAACTTGTTGAAAACAACAATTACTTGTGTGACATGTTTTAAGTAACCAAACTTTCCAAACTTAATCAATGATTTCCAAAACTTGTTCCAATCCTTTTTCACTTGCATCTATCATTGTTATTTGTTTTGTTGTTATCATCATGCATGCATCATGCTAACAACTCTCACATAATAATTAATTGTAAATCATTTGTTTCCACTTAATTCATGGACCCTTGCCATATGCAATCCAATTGCATATGGGTCCAATTAAATTGTGTTATCTTGTCAAGTAGTTTATTTTGATGCATCTATTAACATGACATGCATCATCCCATGTTTGTGCACCTATGCCATTATATTGATTGTTTATCTTTCTGCAATGTTTGTTTGCTTCTTCCCGGATATACGACAACGTTGAGACCGACGATACTTACGACACCCCTTCTAAGGATTTAGCTCAGTACCAGGCTACTGGGTTTGCAGGCAAGTTATCACTCACATGAACCACTGTGTTCCTTTCAACATTGGTTACCGATACTTTCCGTTGTTCTTTTCTGCTAGCCTTAGTAGTAGTTGTTCTGTTACGAACCTATCACATGAATCCCTTAAAACCTGATATTGCCTCATCTCCCTTCCTACAACCCATTGTTTGAGCCAGTGTCTCACTAGCATGCTTAGGTTGCTTTTGCTCGAGTCTGTTATCCGTTACTTTCTGTTACTACTCTATTACGTTGTGGGGGCTCGATGTTTAATCAATCAATCATGCTAATGTTACTATTAATAATAAATTTGATGATAAGGCACCGGCAGGAGGCCCATGAGAGGTTTTGAAGCCTGCTAGTGTCGACCCTAATAGGAAAAGGGTCTTGTCTACTGATCCATGATGAGCGCACTAACCGCATGTGGGAAGCGAGTATGGGCGCCCCCCTCAACTTGACCTGATTCGCATCTCGTCCAAATCGCCTCATTTAGTTCGTGTTTTCCATTTGCCGCATGCATGTTTTTGCGAGCCCAGGCCAGGGTGGAACTTTTGTAGTCGGCATATAGGGGGACACGGTCTTAGAGTGCTATGAGGGTCCCTTTTCTTCGGGGCTTGATTAGCCGTGCGCCCAAGGTTCTTTGGGCTTGATGCGAAGAATGGTTGGTTGTGTTGAGTGCCCCGCTTGGTCGGGTGATCTCCCATCTGGCGGGTTATTCATACGTGTACGGCCAAATTGATGCAACCCTGCAGGGATAATCTTCTCGAGAAGCCGTGTTTTCCGCGGTTATTGATTACTTGGTGAAAGTACTGGCTAACAAGTACTCAGAACAACTTAAACATAATGATCAAACATGTTACACCCAATGGTTAATCACTTGACTAGTAATAGGTTGATGACACAATAACTTGATTCACCTTTAATACAACTGTGTGAGTTATCCTCGGATTGCTTCTTTGGATAAGGGGCGAGATCCAGGATGGGTTTGTTTGAAGTTATCTTTCAGTTGGTTACAATACTCGATCTTATCTCCTTTCTGTTAGCCGGAAGTGGTAGAATCTCTGTAGTTGGTTAGCGCAGCCAGTTGCAGCATCTTTTATATCCCCTCTCTTCCGTTGAACCCAAGGCATCTGTGCTTGGTGTTGACGGGTTACACTTTGGTGAACTGTGAGTCTTGCTTGCCAGTACGTTTATGTACTGACCCCTTTGGGGCTGTGGTTTCCGCAGACCTACGTTTCGAGGATCTACATGGTGGCTACTACGTGGAGTATGACGAGACTGCTGACGAGTAGATAGCGGACCCGGGCAGGATCCGAGACTTCGTGGATGGGCTCCGTCTGTTCGTTTCCGGCCTCTTAGGCCTATTTGGTTCTTGTCTGTACTCAGACATGTTGAATGCTTCCGCTGTATTGTAATGATGAATTGTTGGGACATGTGTCCTCTGAATGATTGTATTTGCTATCTCTGCTCTAATGAGAGCCAGTTGCAACTTATTTCAATCTTTTGTGTCGTAGAGATCTGTTGTGATATCACTTGTTAAACGCCGTTGACGTACCATGTGTGTATGGTTTGAAGTACGTCGACGGAAGTGCCTTTGATCTCTAGTGGATAGTTTACATCGACGATGGAATAGCAGGGCTTGTGTTGTCGCGCATAAGCGCAGGCCTACCAGGTAGCTGGGACGTGGGAGCAGTTATGCCCCATAATCCAAGCATCTGCTATCCAGTTCGTACGGTGAGTATCCCCTAGAAATCAGGGTGCGACAGAGGACCACCACCTTCGAGCTCAGCACCGCCGATATGGCCGTCTGGGCGAGGTCCATCATGAAGACCGATCTCACCGACACTTGGCAGTATGGCTTCTTGCCGTACAGCCGTACTAAGCTCATCGAACAGGTTAGCCCTCTATTCTCTGTCTCTGTACCTTGATACCGAGTAGGTAGCTTTCCAGCTTAGCATGCTTAGTCTCTGCATTTTGATACCGAGTAGAACATCTCCAAAATCCTGTTGGCCTTATGTGCCTTGTGTTTGCACGCCATGTTGAGTAGAACACCACGAGCATCTAGTTGGCTTTATGTGCTTTGTGTTTGCACGCCATGTCGAGTAGAGAACCTTAGCCTAATATGCTTTGTGTTTGCATGCTACTCTGGATAGGAATTTCTGGACTTATATGCTTTGTGTTTGCATTCCGTACCGGGTAGGACCCCTTAGCCTTGTACTCAACTGATTTGCATTATCCGCTTGTCTTTCCAGCATATCGATCGCCAAGCTGTTGAAGATGAGGAGCTCTTCGAGGCCAACTGGAGCAGTGACCGGGAAGAGGATGATGAGACCACCTACGATACCCAGGACACCCTCTGTATTCCTCACGCCGAACAGCCGGGTAAGCATCAAGATGACGCGTCCATTCGGGATTGGTCCGAGGACGAAGAAGGTGACTAAGTTCGCCTCTCTTATTGCGAGTAGCGCAATCCAGTTTCCCTTTCTGTTTCTCAACTCCTTTTTCTCTTCTACTCTGCAGATGACCCTGAGGTGGATGAGGAAGACGAAGATGCCATGGACGTCGATCCTCTCTCTGTAGCGGCTCCCACTACTCGGAAGAGGGTAGGCAGTGGTGCCCAAGAGCCTACCGCCAAGAAGCCCAAGAAGACCGAGAAGAAGAAGAAGGTCGCCACCAGAAGGCAACTCCCCACCCGCAAAGGGTAAGTAATTCTCATCTAAGTTACATTTTGCTGCTGCTTCTCGGTGTTCTCTTCCCTTCCTCTCTGTTTCTGAATTCCCTTTCTCTTCCAGCAATCCTCTGGACGCTGACGCTGCCGCAGCTCCCACCACCTCCAAGAGAAAACCTGTTATCGATGTCGACGAACTTGTGGATCTCTCGGAGGACGAGGGTGAGCCAGCACCACAGGACAGGACGCGTGCACCCTCTCCTGTGAAGGCAGAAGACGAAGACGCCAGCGCCGAGAACACGGGCGCTGGTGACCACGACATGAACCAGGAGCAGCAGGACCGCGCGGACCAGAGCGCGCAGGATGCCGCTCACGAAACAACACCTCCTTCTCCCCCAGCTGCCTCAGCTGGGGAGAATACTGACCAAGAAGCCGAGCACCGCGACCATGCCGCCCTTGAGCGGCAAGACGAGAACCTGGAGCAGCCGGAAGACGAAGCTGCGGTTCAAGACGACCCCGCGGCCACGCCGCTGGTAGAAGAAACAAAAGACGCCAGACCTGATCTCACTGCCGAGCAGCGGGTTGAGACGACTGTGGTGGAGCAAGACCTGCAGGACCAAGCGCAGCCAGGCGTTGCGCCGGGTAGCCGCCCCCCTGTGCCGCCTACCCAGCATGTTACTCCACCCACTGCACCGAGCCATCCACGACCTCGGAAGAAAACCAAGACTGCACCGATCCCTCCAGCAAAGCAGAGCACGCACAAGACCGCGCCAAGCCCTCCTTCTAAACAAGGCACCAAGAAAACTGCATCTCAGCATCCTCCTGCCCAGAAAGCCGCCAAGCCTGACGCCGCAGGTGTTCGCAGGAATCCATCGCGCCAGGCTACGCAGGATTCTGCTCTGATGCCGCCGCCCAAGTCAACCGGGAAGCCGGCTGCAAAGAGCACGCAGCTTACAATTGGTGCTCCTATTGGGTCCGCTGGCGCAGGCGAGGGGTCGAGTGCTAGTCAGGCGCAGGCCAGCTTCCTGCCATATATGCTGCAAATGGCCAAGCAGCACAACATTGAGTTGAGCAGGGGCGAGCAGCGGATCGCCCTTACGAAGGGCGGCCAGGCCAAGGGAGTGGACTCCAAGTTGAAGGAGAAGAAAACCCTTGAGCTCTACTCGCGCGAGGCCAACGAGACTGAGGTTCAATCCGAGGGGCTTCAGCAGATGATAGACCGAGTAGGCTTCATTGACTAGGTGTGGGAAAGCAGCGTCCTTGGCAACAAGACGTGGGATGGCAGCACCGTGGGATCGCTGGACCACTGGCGCATCGACTGGAACAAAGCTGACATGGGCTACAATCCCATGACTATCGCCTCTGGCACGAGCACGCTGGCCGTGAAGCTATTCGTTCTCCGTAAATCCGCCGAGGACGTGGAGCAGACATACGCCGTAAGTTTCTTTTGCTTGCTCTGAGTTGCGATTTTTCTTCTCTTCTGTCCTTTTTTTTCTTCTTATCCTCTACCCAGTCCCCGAGATTCGGGCCGAGTAGACGGGTGCTCAACTGAGTTGCCGTCTTCTCGGGCCAAATCTTCACAAAATTGCCTAACTCCTTTTCTTTCTTTCTCACAGAATAGCCTCTTGAAGAGGACCAACTTATTCCAGCGGCTGCTCTGGAATCATAGCATCGCCACCAAACGCCTCACGGCCTTGGAAAAAGAGCGCAAGACTGATGCCGAAATGGAGCAAGCGGCCGTGGACCGTGCCCTTCAACTCTCTGCAATCGAAAGTAAGCCTTTAGCTATTCGGTTAGTGTGTTTTGTGTTTACGCCCAGATTTGCTCTTTGCTCTAACTCCTTTCTACTCTGCAGGCAAATTCAATGAGTTGGCGAAGGAGCACGAGCACTGCCATGTCTTTGTTGCCTCCGCCGAAAGAACAATCAAGAAATTGGAAGGTGAGTTGCCGTCTGCTCTGCTTGTTTTTTCTCCTTTTCCTTTGTTATTCTGCTAACCGTGCTATTCTTTCCGCAGAAGAGAACAAGAAGTTCCGTGAGGAACATCTCAATTGTCTGATGCCTGCCGAAGTGCAGCAGCAGCTGGCTAGCCGAGAAGCAGAACTGAAGAAGGAACGCGACGCCGAGCGCGCCGAGTTCGAAGATATGTAAGTGAAGCTGAAGGCAGCTCTCGAGGATGGCTTGGGGACCAGGACAACGAGCAAAGCCAAAGAGAAGACGCTCGAGACGGAGATCGAGGTGCTGAAGAAGTGCAATGCGGACCTCATGCTCCAGCTTTCCAACGCACGCCAAGTCGAAGATAGGCACATTGCCGATGAGGAGGCCTGGAAGAGAAAGCTGGACGCGCTACTCGTCGATCTCAACAGTAAGTTTGCGCTTCTCTGCTCTTGTCTGTTTCCTTCTTCTTCCGTTTGGCTTGATTTGCATCTCTTTTCTGCCTCCGTTTCTGACCCTTTCTGATAGCACTCTCAGAAATTTTCCCTGATCTCTGCGCGGCTAGCACACCCGCTCTGGCTAAGGCGCAAGAAGTTCGAGCTGAGGAAGGATTTCCCATGAACACCAAATCTTCAATTGATGACAATCTGACCAACATCCAGTCGCAGCTCCGCCAGCTTAGTGGCTTGGGCACCACCCTGGTGTCCACAGCCTTCAAGCTTCACGATCTGTTCTGGCCTCACGAAACTGCGCCCAAAACTCTTCGCGCACTCTCCGAGAAGCTCAATGGTGCAAAGGCCGAGCTGAAGAAGTGGCGTGCATCCTCATCTCGGGCAGGGGCCGATCTGCTGCTTCGCTTCATATGCAGCTGGTATGAAAACCTAAACCTTGACACAATCCTTGAGGTGCGCGAGGGCTCCAAGTGGTCCGACGATCCCGACTACGTCGCGCGTCGCAAGGCAGTTGCGTACGAGATTGCCTCCTACGCGGACACCGCCCTCTTCGTCGACGGCCACACCGAGCCCGACACCGAGGTGGAAAGCGAGGATGAGGATGAAGACGAGGACACCGAGTCGGAGGACTTGAGTGTCTTCGAAAACACTTGTGCCGAGGAGGGATCCGGGAAGGGAAAGGGCAAGGTCGCTGAAGACGCCGAAGATCTGGAAGCCGAGTCCCAGGATGCCACCATCACGACCGAGATGGTGATCCGAGATGCGGCTCCCGAGTTGGGCTCGTCCTCCGGCACGACACTTGACGACTCGACGCTACGCCGCACTCGGTCCACTGCTTCTACCTTAGCCACCGACCCCATCTCGGTAGCCACTGCCACTTCTGATGCTGCCAACGCCAACATTGAAGCTGATGCTGCCAACGCCAACCTGGACAACACTGCTACCTCCAACCATTGATCTCCTGAAAACACTTATGCTCCACAACTTTTATCAGATCCCCGGGATGCCGGGTGCATATGTATAAAACAATTATCATTCTCGTTGCCACTCTGTTTTATTTCAGTTTGAGGTTCGCTACTTAATGTTTGAGCAACTCTGGCTCGACGTCGGGTTGCGTTATTATGCAAGTCCCCGAGTTGCATTTTTTATCCGCTCTTCCTTTTTATCTCAGCTCTTACCTGAAACTTGTTGCTTTTTTGGTAGTCGAGTCACAAAAGTTCCAAGTTGGAGTTTCAAATACTTAGCCACTTAGAAACATTCATAGTAACGCTGCCCACCACTTAGCCAAAAAGAAAAGACGGTAAAGAGCGCTCTACTCGGTTCCTTCACTCCTCTTTTCTTTAGTCATTTTTCTTGTGTTCATTGACTTCTAGCTTGTTCTCTTGCTTGCCATGAAGCCGGGTTTCAAACAGCAGCAGAGTCGAAGAGTTGGCTTTTAGGTTTAAACACAGTACTAAATGTACCCATGAAATTCTAAGCAGAGCAACCGAGTAGACAAAGTAAAGCAGAATAGAAACACACAGAGCAAGTTGGACGAGCGCAGTCCCCGAGTTCAATTTCAGATTGCCGAAATAGAAGTTTAACTCGGATGAGAGAGTACATACATAGTTTTTGCTCACGAATGAAAGCGACGGAGTAGAGCTACATTCCAGGGGCGCTTAGATTCCTCTCCAGCTTTATCCGGCCTGTTCTTCTGTGATGGTTTTACGTCAACAAGATAATAGGCATCATTGTGTAGAGCCTTGCTCACAATGAAAGGCCCTTCCCACGGAGGAGATAGCTTGTGCATCCCGGCCGTGCGGTGCACGAGCCTAAGCACCATGTCTCCTTCTCGGAAAACCCTTGGGTTCACTTCCCGGCTATGATAACGCCTCAAGTTTTGCTGGTAAATAGCTGAATGTGACAGAGTAAGCTCTCTTGCTTCTTCTAGCAGGTCAACGTCATCTTCTCGAGCTTCTCTCGCCTCCGCCTCAGTGTAGAGGGTTACTCGGGGGGAGTCATGCTCTAGGTCAATTGGCAACACGGCCTCAGCCCCATAAACCAAGAAGAATGGTGTGTAGCCGGTTGACCGGTTAGGGGTAGTCCTTAGACTCCACAACACCGCTGGCAACTCGTCTAACCAACACCCAGGTGTTTTCAACAGTGGCTCAATCAGCCTTGGCTTTATGCCTGACAGCAACATGCCATTCGCTCTTTCAACTTGCCCATTGGAGGCGGGATGCGCGACAGATGCGACATCTAGCCGGATGTGCTTATCTCTGCAGAACCTTACCATGGCACCCTCATCAAAATTTGTGCCATTATCCGTGATGATGCTATGCGGGTAGCCGTATCTCAGGATCACATCCTTCAAGAAACTCACAGCTGTGGCTCCATCACACTTCCGAATAGGCTTCACTTCAATCCACTTGGTGAACTTATCAACCATGACCAAAATGTGAGTCATGTTGCCTCTAGCCGACTTGAAGGGACCAACCATATCCAAACACCAAACAGCAAATTGCCAAGTAATTGGAATGGTTTTCAACTCGGAAGCAGGCATGTGGATCTTACTTGCAAATCTCTGGCAGCCGTTGCACTTCCTCACGATATCTTCAGCTTGCTTCAAGGCAGTAAGCCAAAAGAAGCCATGCCGAAAAGCCTTCTTGACCAAAGCCCGAGAAGAGGCGTGGTGTCCGCATTCTCCTTGATGTATTTCCACCAGAATTTCTTCTCCTTCTTCCGGTTCCACACAGCGTTGCAACACGCCTGTGGGACTTCTTTTATGCAGCACTTCTCTGAAAATGGTGTAGCCCTTGGATCTTCTATGAACTTTCCTTGCGGTTACCTAATCATCGGGTATGGTGCCGTCCCTTAGAAAGGATAATATGGGCATGGCCCAACTCGGTGTTTCCCGCGTGGGAAACACTGGTTCGTCCAATTCCATCGGAACGGCCGTCACTGCATCTTCTTCTGAGTTGGGGTTGATTCTCTGAAGCCCCGAACGGTTTGCAAGGACTTCCTCAATGAATGCGACGGTCCCCGAGTTGAGAGGGGCAGTCCCCGAGTAAGGAGGGGCAGTCCCCGGGTTGAAGGCGCCAGTCCCCGGGATGGAGACTGCAGTCCCCGGGTTCTCTTTTGCACCTTCCCAGTCAATCTCCATTGGAACAGCTTCTTCACTAGGCAGAGAAGGAACGAAGATGAACTCCGAGTTGGGGGATTGCTTTATGGATGGCTTTCTCAAATGCTCCAAGGCAATCCCAGCCGGAATGTATTGCCGAGAAGACCCCAACTTGGACAGCTTGTCAGCCGCCTCGTTCTCCGCTCGATGGATGTGTTGGAACTCGCATCCTTCAAAGAATCCCGTCATGGTTTGCACCAGGAAGCGGTATGAAGCCATGTTGGCATCCAGAGCATCCCAAGTACCAGAAACTTGCTGCACAAATAGATTCGAGTCGCCATAGCATATGACGCGCTGCACTCCAACTTCCTTTGCCACCTTCAAACCGTGTACTACGGCCTCATACTCTGCCACATTGTTGGATGCCTTGAAGTGGATTTGCAGCACGTACTTGAGTTGATCTCGCTTGGGTGACGTAAGCACTACGCTAGCGCCAAGGCCTTCCTTCACTTTGGAGCCATCAAAATGCATCCTCCAGTAGTTGGATACCGGAGTAGGCGGCTCATACTGCACCTCAGCCCAATCCACCGGAAATTCCTCCAGAATCTGAGACTTGATGGCTTCTCTTCTCGCATACGCGGGAGCGTACGCGGCCAGCTCGATTGCCCACTTGGCTACTCTGCCACTTGCTTCCTTGTTGCCCATTATATCCGAGATGGGAGCTGAACTCACCACGGTGATGGGATGCTCTTGGAAATAGTGCTTCAGCTTCTTGGCGCCCAGGTACACGCCGTAAGTCATCTTCTGGTAGTGCGGGTAGTTCTGCTTGGAGCTGGACAGCACCTCCCTGAGATAATATACTGGCCGCTGCACACTCTTGCCTTCCTCTTCTCGCTCCACCACAATCACCACACTGACTACTCGATTGGTAGCAGCAATATATAACAGCATAGGCTCCTTGGGTAGCGGACTAGCCAAGATGGGAGCGCTACCCAGCATCGCCTTCAGCTCATTGAATGCCACATCCGCTTGCGGTGTCCAGACGAATTTGTCACTTTTCTTCATCAATTGATACAGAGGCAGGGCCTTCTCGCCCATTCTGCCCAAGAAACGGCTCAGAGATGCCAAGCAGCCAGTGAATTTTTGCACATCCTTCAGGGATCTCGGCAAAGACATGCTCTCAATAGCTTTTATCTTTGAAGGATTAGCCTCAATGCCCCGACTGGATACCAAGAAGCCGAGCAGCTTGCCAGCCGGGACGCCAAAGGTGCATTTACTCGGGTTCAGCTTCATCTTGTACTTCCGCAAGTTAGCAAAAGTTTCCTCAAGGTCACTAAGCAGAGTATATGTTTTATTCGTTTTGATGACAATGTCATCTACGTACACCTGCACATTCTTGCCGAGTTGATCATGCAAACTTTTCTGCATGCATCTCTGATAAGTAGCACCAGCATTCCGCAACCCAAAGCACATGACACGATAGCAATAAGCCCCATACGGGGTAATGAAAGCGGTCTTTATTTGATCAGCAGGGTTGAGAGCTATCTGATGAAAACCAGAGTAGGCATCTATGAAAGACAAAAGCTCACAACCAGCAGTGGAATCGATCACCTGATCGATGCGGGGTAGCGGAAAGGGGTCCTTGGGGCAAGCCTTGTTCAAGTCGGTGTAGTCGACGCACATGCACCACGCGGTAGCGGCCTTGGGGTCCTCCTTCTTCTTCTCGACCATGACCGGGTTGGCTAGCCAATCCGGATGCAACACCTCCATGATGAAGTTGCTTATCAGCAATTTGGTGATCTGATCACCTATGGCCTTCCTTCTCTCATCTCCGAAGCGGCGCATAGCCTGCTTCACTGGTTTGGCGTCAGGGCGCACATGTAGCGAGTGCTCAACCAACTCCCTCGAGACACCTAGTAAATCCTCATTGGACCAGGCAAACACGTCCCGATTCTCACGGAGGAAGTGGATGAGCTCGCTTTCCTATTTCTCCTCCAACCCTGCGCCGATGATGGCAACACGGTCGGGGAACTCGGGGTCAACTTGAACCTTCTTTGTCTCCTGGGACGCCTGGAACGCCGTCCCGTACTGGGAACTCGGCATGCCAGGCGCGCCACCTTGCGCGGATTGCGCCATATCCACCACCTCGTACATCTTCTTCTTCTCGGCAGCAATTACCATGGACTCCGCCAACTGAGAACCAGCAGAGGCACATTCCATAGATTTCTTGTAATCACCAGAGATGGTGATGACTCCATGGGGACCAGGGATCTTCATCTTCAGGTAGGCAGCATGGGTAGAGGCCATGAACTTGCGGAGAGCAGGCCTGCCGAGTAGGGCGTGGTAGGGGCTCTGGTGATCAACTACCTCGAACTGCAGGCTCTCAGTGCGGCAGTTCTCCCTGGTGCCGAATAGAACGTCTATCCACACGCGGCCAATCGGAGAACAAGAAACTCCTGGCACAATGCCGTGGAAAGTGGTCTTGCTGGGCAGCAGCATGTTCTCGGCCATACCGAGTTTCTCAAGTGTGTCTCTGTACACAATGTTGATGTTGCTGCCGTTGTCGATCAGCACCTTGCTGAACCTCACGTTCTTATGAGTACCCAAGAAGGTGGGATCCACCACCAAGGCGTAGCTACCCGGGTTGGGCATCAATCTTGGATGATCAGCTCTGGACCACGTGATCTCTTGGTTGCACCAGTGCAGGTAGTGAGGAACAGCAGGGATCACAACATTGACCTCCATGGCACGCCTGTGCTGAGTCTGCTTGTCGACGGGCTCAGAGGTGAAGATCATATAGCTCTCGTGATGCTCCTGTTACTGGTTGCGGCCTCCATCGCCATTGCCACCATTGTTGTTGCCTTGGTTGTTGTTGTTGCCTCTGTTGTTGTTGCGGGTATAGAAGTTGCGGTTGCGGTCGTTGTTGTTGTTGTGGTAGCCATCGTTGGTCAAGTAGCGGTTGGCTCCTAAGGCCACCTGATTCACATTTTCTCTTCACGGGAAAGTTGGAGGCCGGGCAGCAGGAGGAGGAGGAGGAGGCAGGCCCTCGTTCTTGATCTCTTCCCACCAACTGCACTGTCGAGTAGTGTGGTTGGCAGGTCTAGCGGGATGCCGAGTATGGAAGCTGCACGGGCCATCCTTCATGTCCTTGAAGACAAAGTTCTGAACAGGACCCGAGTTGCCGCTACCCTACTGGGGAGCATTGTATGGCTTCTTGATGCCTTGGCCCTGATTCTGGTTCTGCCCGTACTGGGCTCCAGCAGTTTTTGGCCTCTGGCTACTCCCAGCTCCGGTAGCCACAGCATTCACCTCCTCAGGATCGTACCGGGTATCAAGCCGGTCACCTCTGCGCTTGTTGCGGAAATCATTGCGCTTGTTGTTGTTGTAGTTCCTTCTCGGCTCAGCAGCATCAAGCAGAGGCTGAGTTGGGTCGCCGAGTGCGTACTGATCCGCAATCCGGAAGGTCTCAGCGAGAGTACTCGGCATCTCTCTCTGCAGCCTCTGCCACAACATGCTGCCATGCCTGCAGCCTTGTGCAAACCACGTGATGGCCTGGGCCTCATTCACACCTTCACAGGTGTCCCTCAGAGTGCTCCACCGAGTAAGATACTCTCGGTCTATCTCCTCTTCCCGCTGCCTGCAAGCGGATAGCTGCTGCGGCCTATTCGGCCTCTGGTAAGTACTGGTGAAGTTGCTGACAAAGGCTTCCGCAAAGTCAAGCCAGCAGTTGATGTTGTGCTTGGGCAGGTTGTTGAGCCAAGTCCTTGCTGGTCCTTCTAGCATCTGCGGGATGTACCGCACGGCCCATCTCCGGTTGCCGCCTGCAATGTGCACGGCTGTGACATAGTCATTGAGCCAATCTTCCGGTTTGGTGCTCCGTTGTAACACTTGGTCCCCCTAGCGAGCTGGAACTGCTTCACGGATGGCTCAGTCATGATGCGATGACCAAAGCACTCTGGGCCAGGCGGCCCCTTGCTCTCGAGTTGCGCGGATCGATTGATCCGGTCCAGCGTGTACCTGGCATCACTGGGCTCCAGCACGTGTTCCCCACGCAATCAGTGATATCTCTTGGGTCAACATAGCCAGCCAGCCCCATAGTTGAGTAGCCGTCATCATATATGTCCACCTGCACGACTGCAGGTTGCTCCACCGGGTTGGCTGCTGGCATGATCGCACGCAGCTGCGCGGCAGCTGTCTGTTGTGGCCTCTGCCGAGTAGGATGAGCAACCTGATGCCGAGAAGGGCCTGGGCGATCTCCATCTCGCGTCTGGCTGTGAGCTTTATGGGCTTGATAGCCTGCTCCTGGTGTATTGTGTTTTTGACCGGACTGCCGCGGCACAGCGTGCTGTTTCGCAGCGACAGCCGGGTCGTACACCTGCATCTGCCTGTCTCTGCCAGAGTACCCACTCCGGTCCCTCTCACGGCTGGGATGCGGTGATGAGGCCTGATCGTTAGATCTGACCGCATGCGAGTGCACCACCTGAGAAGCCCCAGCACCCGGATTGGCTTTCCGGAACACCTCGTTCTGCCTAGCAGCCTCTAGCACTAGCTCATTAAGCCTTTCCTGCTGCCTAACGCGCGCGTCGCCAGCGAGATGCGGCAACTCAGCAGCTACAGCCTCAACAACTCTAAGGGTTTTGGCGGGGGGTGTTGTATTTGGGTCTGGTGGTAGCGGTGTTGTGGCTATCAGCTTGGCCAGCAGTCTCACCAACTGCTGCCATCTCAGTGCCTAGGTTGCGACGAGTAGTGCCTGCCTTGGCAGGCCTCCTAAACACCAGCGTAAAGCCGTGAGCCCTGTTGTACTCGTTCTGGTCCAGGTTAAGCTCGAGCCTAACCTTCTCCAACTCCACCTGCTCCGCGAGTAGCGCCTGGCGCTGTTGGTCGAGCTGCGCCTTCATGGACATGAGCTCGAGCTCGGTGGGAGGCGGCATGCCCACCCGCACGGCGGATGCCGGTATCGTTGATGTCGTGGAAGGAGGGATGTAGCCCGGGATGTTCTGGGGCAGCTCGTAGGGCTTGTGCGTTCTCGGGAGCTCGCTCGGGCCAGCAAGCTCCTCAACGACTGCAGCGGACGCAGCTGTGCCCTTCCCGGCAGCGATAGCCGGGCCGGTCATCAGCACTTCCACGCTGTCCGCAGAACAGCCAGTTGGCTTTCCGCGGGCAGCGATGACGGCAGGGGGATCTTCCGAGACGTGCACCTGCTCGGGGTACCCGCGGACGATGGTAGTGGCGACGTAGACGAGGTGCGAGCCAAAGGAGAGCACCAAGCCGCCCTCCGGCATGGCCCTGCCGCCGAAATCGCCGGCGTTGTCGATGACGAAGTCGAAGGAGCCGAATCTGTGGACAAGGCCACAGACTACGTACGCGCTCCCCAGTAGCAGAAACGGATCCCGTCCGAACATGAACTCCAGCCAGCGCTGCTGGTTGCCCCACGGGGTTGATGGACGCTGGAGGTGCTCGGGGAGGGATCATGCAGCGAGTAACCGCGTGTGGGGTGAATCAAGCACTGCAAACAACAAGATCTATCCAGGTTCAGGGCCCTCGTGAGGAGGTAAAACCCCAACTCCTGCCTTTCTGTCTTTATATGTGTGTCACCGAGTAGCCACAGTACAATTTGGCCTACAGCCGAGTAGCCACTCTTCTCTCTACGTGATGTGAATGCTGAGTGAAGCAACGTAACGTTCCAACGTCCCTTGCGCAGGAGGGGGCAAGGCACCTTATATACTGGTGCCCAGCCGAATACATCCAAGATGGAAAGTACAGACAAGTGTCGACATAGTGTGCACACTGCACACTTCCGGCTTCTCGCTGACAGCTTTGGCTTCCTAGTTTGTCTTGTGTACAAAGTCGTT
Source organism: Alopecurus myosuroides (assembly GCA_028641055.1). NCBI lineage: Eukaryota > Viridiplantae > Streptophyta > Magnoliopsida > Poales > Poaceae > Alopecurus > Alopecurus myosuroides. The sequence continues at coordinate 305,561,720 of CM054063.1, read as the reverse complement.
GTGCAAAACCAAGTCCGTGTCCTGTTTCCACTGTCACGGACACAGGGTAGGCCCCCTAACCTGCGCCGCCCTGCTGACACCCTGGCGCAGATAAGCACGCGCTCTACAGATGAATAGTGCGCCGGTACGGACCCAGGATACGCGGGATCCTGTGTCAGAACGGCTCCTTTGACTTCTGGCCCGAGTAGGAACTCACACCCTCTACTCGGACCACTTCCTCTACTCGGAAGAATATCACTTCCTTGATTTTTCCCTTTGGCCATTGGCAGTTACGGCCGGATAGCAGTCGACCGGGTAGCGAGTACCGGGTAGCCTAGCTACTCAGCTAAAACTCTCCTTTGATCTTGACTTTAGTACTTGCTTTACCCCTACTCGGGGGGTAACCCCCCGAGAGTGAATCCATCACACTTCCGAATAGGCTTCACCTCAATCCACTTGGTGAACTTGTCAACCATGACTAGGATGTGTGTCATGTTGCCTCTAGCCGGTTTGAAAGGGCCTACCATGTCCAAGCACCAAACAACAAATGGCCAAGTGATGGGAATGGTCTTCAACTCAGATGCTGGCATATGGATCTTGGTTGCAAATCTTTGGCATCCATTGCACTTTCTCACAATATCTTCATCTTGTTTCAAGGCAGTGAGCCAAAAGAAACCGTGCCGGAAAGCCTTGTTAACCAGAGCCCGAGAAGAGGCGTGATGTCCGCATTCTCCTTGATGTAGAATTTCGTCTCCTTCTCCTGGTTCAACACAGCGTTGCAACACACCAGTAGGGCTCCTTCTGTGTAACTCCTTGTCGATGATCGTGTAGCCCTTGGATCTTCTCTGTATCTGGCGGGCTGTAACCTCGTCACTTGGCAGGGTGCCATCCCTTAGGAAGGACAGAATAGGCACAGCCCAGCTCGGCCTGGGCCGCACAGGGAATACAGGTTCATCCACCTCCATAGAATCCGCCACCATTACTTGCTCCGAGTTGATGACGAGGCCCCGAGTCCCCGAGTACTCGGAAATGACCCACTCACTAGTGGAAACAGGGGCATTAGTCCCGGTTGGTAAGGCCCATTTGTCCCGGTTGTGCAACCGGGATGGGCCGGCCGGGACAAATGGCCCTCCCCCATTGGTCCCGGTTGTGCCAGGACCCGGGATGGGAGGGATGGCCCACGTGGCGAACATGGCCAGGGAGTTCGTCCCGGTTCGTTTTAGGAACCGGGATGGATACCTTTTCTGAAAAAACAAATATCCGGCCCACTTTGCCTGCCGTGCCAGGTTTTTTTTGTTTCAATTTTTTCGCTGATGTCCCGCAATCCCCAACCGGCCTCCCCTTCCCCAACCGCGTCCACTGGCCCACGTATTTAATTAAGCCCACTTGCCACATTTTGGTCAAAGGGCCGACTGGCCCGCTTCTTTTATTATAAGCCCACTGGCTACATTCGGTCAAAGGGGCCACTGGCCAGCGGCCTAGTGGCTGGCTCGCCCGGTCCCTTAAATTAAGACCACAGGCGAGAACATCGTCGAGGACGAGGACCCCGAGCTCCAGGCCGGCTTGGAGGAGGCCTACGAGGCCTCCCGCCGCTCCCTCGTCAAGGACGAGGTCAAGCGGTGGGAGCAGGTCCTGACCGCCGCTGCCGCCGACGGCGAAGCCATGCCGCCCCCTTCGGCGCCTGCCCCTTGGTGGCAGGTAATGAACGCCGAGCTGGAGGCGTCCGAGGACCAACCGCCGCCACAGCCGCTGCCCCCCGGCCTGGAGTACGGGATGACCTGGGCCTGGACCGGCGGCGTATGGTCGCCGGAGGAGCTGCCCCCGCCGCCGCCGCACGCGCCCCCGATGCCTCCGCAGCCACCGGCGGGCCCGCCCAAGCTGCCTGCCCACCTGTGGCAGGCTCCCGCCTACCACTGCATCTCCTCCGACAAGGAGGAGTAGGCCGGCGCCGGTGCGCCCCCCCCCCCCCCAAAATAGACTAAGCTATCCCCCCCCCCCCAAAGAAACGGCCGGCCGCCTGTGGCCGCGCCGCCGCCCCCTATATGTAAGCACGGCCGGCCGCCTGTGGCCGCGCCGCCCCCCTATGTAAGCACGGCCCCCGAGCCTATTTTAATATATATTTGTGTCGAAACAACGCGTCCCTAATTCAACCCCGCTGGCGGAACCAGCGCCGGCGGGATCTTCCTACCCGTTCCCGCCGCCGGCAAGGCTTCGCCAAGGCATGTCCACTGTCCTGGATGGTCGCTCGGCCTGGAGAGAGGGCCGAGATATTTATACAACTGGGCCTCTGGTCCCGGCCCGTGCCACCAACCGGGACTAGAGCCCCTTTGGTCCCGGTTGGTACCACGGGCCGGGACCAAAACTTATTTCGAATTTTGGTGGCACCCTGCGCGCCCAAAAAAATTTTGCGCCAAAATTTGAAAATTGTTTAAGTTTGCACATTAACAACTTCTATATACTTTCGAATTTGACAAAAATTTCAACATGAAAAATACTAGAATTTGCATAACTAATTCAAATCCATTTTTCGTTTAACTAAATAATTATTCTAACTATTGAAACTATTAATTTTTTTACCATTTGCATATAATTTGAATATAAATATCTTACAATTTTTTTTTTCTCTCGTGATCTTCCGAGTGAGTCCAGAGCATAGAAGGCATCCGGGTGATTTATATAAAGTTCGACAAAGCGAGTTGTACCTTATTGACACGGTGAATTTGAGATCTTCGTCTACAACAGAAAAACCATAGTTTTCCTTCGAAGGTTTACTCTTAGCAATCTTTCGCCATCTTTTCAAAACATAGTGTGGTGGAATTTCTTTGATATTTCTGATCTCAAGAACCTTCAGTACCTGGCAACACGGAAGACCTACATTGCAGGAGCGTATGCATTAGCAGCTTGCCAAAGTAACCGCACGGGTGCAACCCTTTGCGTCATTTGAACTCCAAGGTAGTTAGCTTGTTGTTCAGCTACACGTTTCTCCTCCAAAAATTTATCATAACTGTTAAAGAAGTACCGAAGATCTATTTATGTTTTAAGGATAGCTGTCAATATGGTATCCATAATATCACTTCGAAGTCTGGAGGACATGTCCTTCACATAGAATCTCTGCATTTCTATTATTCTTACTACTTCCTCTGCGAGGTTCACTGTTGGTAACATCGTTCTGAACCAGAAAGTGCTCAAGGAAGGTTTGTCATGCAGCTTTGCTTGCAAAATAAGCTCAACTTGCTCCAGGATGGTATCAGTACTATCACTTCGAAGTGTGCCTCCAATATCTGCGCAGAATATATGACGCCCATAAGGCAAAGCCCATATGGCTGCACACAGGGCTGGTTACAGCGGCCCTGTGTGCAAAGCACATCTCAATGGACGATACGGAGGAGAGAGAAACAGAAAAGTGCGTGGGTGGCCACTGGTTGAGATGATAATGAAGTCAGGCTGGTCATAGTTGTCAACCACTCAATGCTTGCCAGCTTTTGACCGGTCAATACAAATTATTGTTCAAACTTGCACCTACTCCGTTCATAATCACAGAATAGGTATAAATATCATTTTGGCTAACAAAATCTCGTTTATTATTACAGAATATTTGTGAACTCTTTTTCAACAGAACTATGATCATGTATTCCGCGTTTACTATTACACATCACCAACAACATCCCTGTTAGTCTTCTGAAATTTCTTCGTGTAGAGATGGTCCATGAACCCTTATCCCTTGCTTATGATCGCTTCGGCCGTAATCATGGAGCATCTTCATTATTTAACGGGATGGTGGGGTCAGCTTTCACTGTGAAGGGTGGAATTTCAACAAACTTATTATAATCTTCTGACATGTCTGTCGTGTCCTCGATTCCCACGATGTTTCTTTTCCCTGAGATAACCATGTGACGCTTCGGCTCATCGTATGATGAATTTGTTTCCTTGTTTTTTGTTTTTTTCGGTCTGGAAGACATGTCCTTCACATAGAAGACCTGAGCCACATCATTGGCTAGGACGAATGGTTCGTCACTGTAACCAATATTGTTGAGATCCACTGTTGTCATTCCATAAAGCGGGTCTACCTTTACCCCTTCTCCATTCAGGTTGACCCATTTGCACTTGAACAAAGGGACCTTAAAAGAAGGTCCATAGTCAAGTTCCCATATCTCCTCTATGTAACCATAGTATGTGTCATTTTTTCCATTCTCGTTTGTTGTATCAAAGCGGACACCACTGTTTTGGTTGGTGCTCTTCTTATCTTGGGAGCTCGTGTAAAATGTATTCCCATTTATCTCGTACCCTTGAAAACTCCCAATAGTCAAAGATGGTGACCCTGCCAACATGTACATCTGATCTTCAACAGTGGTGTCATTTATAAGATGTGTTTGCAACCAACTTCCGAAAGTCTCCATGTGTTTGCATTTAATCCATGAGTCATCCTTCCCCGGGTTTGCAGACCGTACAATATTCTTGTGTTCCTCGAGATACGTAGCCATGAACATAGAATTTTGTAGAACTGTGTAGTGCGCTTTGGTGAAAGAATGCCCGTCCCTAGGTATCATTGTTTTCTTTCCCAGCGTTCCTTTTCCCCTCAGTCTCCCCTCATGCCGCGATTCAGGAACACCAATTTTCTTAAGGTCAGGAATAAAGTCAACACAGAACCCAATGACCACCTCTGTTCCATAGCCCTTCGAGATGCTTCCTTCTGGCCTAGCACGGTTATGAACATATTTCTTCAAGACTCCCATGAACCTCTCAAAGGGGAACATAGTGTGTAGAAATACCAGACCAAGAATATGAATCTCTTCACATAGGTGAACTAGGAGATGAGTCATAATGTTGAAGAAGGATGGTGGGAACACCAACTCAAAACTAACAAGACACTGGACCACATCCCTCTGTAATCTTGTCAGAATTTCTGGATCGATTATCTTCTGAGATATTGCGTTCATGAATGCACATAGCTTCACAATGGGTACTCAAACATTTTCCGGTAGAAGCCCCCTCAATGCAATCGGAAGCAACTGCGTAGTGGCAGTCATGAGACTTCAGGTTTTGGAATTTTTTCTCTGTCATGTTTATTATCCCCTTTATATTCGACGAGAAGCCAGACGGAACCTTGATACTGTAAAGGACTTCAAAGAATATTTCTTTCTCTGTTTTAGTAAGAGCGTAGCTGCTTAAGTAATGGCGCCCTGTATCTGTGTGCTTGTTGCTTGGGTCTTTCATACGTTGCTGGTCCTCCCGTGCTTCTTGCGTATCTTTTGACTTCACATACACGCCCAGGAAGCATAGCAGATTGACACAGAGATTCTTTGTCACGTGCATCACGTCGATCGAAGACCGGACCTCTAAAACTTTCCAATAGGGTAGCTCCCAAAATATAGATTTCTTCTTCCACATGGGTGCACGCTTATCAGGGTTGTACGGAACTGGTTGGCTGCCAGCAGCCTTACCAAAGATTACTTCTAGGTCCTTGACCATATCGAATATATCATTACCACTACGGAGCTCAGGCTTCTTCCGGTTATCTGCCTCACCTCTGAAATGCTTCCCTCCTTTCTTTATTACGGGATGCTTGATCGGAAGAAATCTACGATGCCCCAGGTATACAAACTTTTTACATTTATCCAAAAAACACTGTCAGTCTTATCTAAACAGTGTGTGCATGCATTGTATCCCTTGTTTGTATGTCCTAAAATGTTACTAAGAGCAAGCCAATCATTGATGGTTACGAAAAGCAACGCCCGTAGGTCAAATGGCTTTTGTTCATTCTCATCCCACACACGTACACCTGGTTTGCCCCACAATTGTAAGAGTTCTTCCACTAATGGCCTTAGATACACATCAATGTCGTTGCCAGGTTGCCTCGGGCCTTGGATGAGAACTGGCATCATAATGAACTTGCACTTCATGCACAACCAAGGAGGAAGGTTGTACATACATAGAGTTACAGGCCAAGTGCTATGACTGGAGCTCTGCTCCCCAAAAGGATTAAATTCATCTGTACTTAGACAAAACCATAAGTTTCTCGCCTCTCCTGCAAAGTCTGGAAAGTCTCCCTCGATCTTTCTCCACTGCGATCCATCGGCGGGGTGCCTCAACTTTCCGTCTTTCTTACGGTCTTCTTTGTGCCATCGCAACAACCTAGCATGCTCTTTGTTTCTAAACAGACGTTTCAGCCGTGGTATTATAGGAGCATACCACATCACCTTAGCAGGAACCCTCTTACGGGGGGGCTCGCCGTCAACATCACCAGGGTCATCTGCTCTGATCTTATACCGCAGTGCAGTGCATATCGGACATTCATCCAAATTCTCGTACTTCTCACCGCGGAAGAGGATGCAGTCATTAATGCATGCATGTATCTTCTGCACATCTAATCCTAGAGGGCAGAGAGCTTTCTTTGCTTCGTACGTACTCTCAGGCAATTCGTTATCCTTTGGAAGTTTTGGCTTCATTAGTTGAAGTAAACTCTCAAATGCCTTGTCAGTCACACCGTTCTGTGCCTTCCATTTCAGCAACTCCAGTGTGGTACCGAGCTTTGTGCTACCATCTTCGCAATTTGGGTACAACAATTTTTTGTGATCCTGTAACATGTTGTCCAGCTTCAACCTCTCCAATTTATTTTCACAGTCTTCCCTTGCATCAGCAATAACTCGGCCAAGATCATCATCGGGCTCTTCTGATGCGTGTTCTTGATCACCTCCTTCTTCTGCATTCTCTTCCATTGCAGTATCGTCGTATTCAGGGAACAAAGGATCTTCTTCTTCTTCTTCATCGTCTTCCATCACAACCCCTCTTTCTCCATGCTTGGTCCAGCAATTATAGCTGGGCATGAAACCTCTCCGAAGTAGATGGCCGTGAAGGATTCTTTCGGAAGAGTGCTCTCTGACGTTCCGACAATCAACACATGGGCAACACATGAAGCCATTATCTTTGTTCGCCTGAGCTACAGCAAGAAATGCATTCAGGCCTGCCATATACTCGGAAGTGCGTCGGTCACCATACATCCATCGCTGCCGTGCATCCATCTGCATCGTATAATTAAGTTTATCAAAATACATTACAATAACATATTAATACAGAGATGACCATAGTACATCGACAAATACTACTTTTTTATGTATCAGTTACAGATGAAAAAGATAAGGTTGTTAACCTCTGTCGAAGATACCATTTTTAGTGAGCTTATGTGTGGCTCGGGAATTTCGTCGAACACCTCGTGTGCATAGTAAAATAAAACACACTAACACCACCCTCTCTCACACCTCCAAGCAAAAAAAAGATGGAAGGGGGGCTGGGGCAGTATATATATAGGGGAAGGGGGCATTGGTCCCGGTTCGTGGACTGAACCGGGACAAATGTTCATGCGCGTGCCACGTGGCCTGTGGCTAGGCATTGGTCCCGGTCCGTGGCACGAGCCGGGACCCATATGTCCCCCACGAACCGGGACCAATGCCCCCAGGCGATTCCTGTTGCCCCGGGCACACAAACCGGGACCAATGCATAGCATTTGTCCCGGATTTGGTTGCAACCGGGACAGCTGCTCCCTGGCCCCCTGGACAAGAGGGGTTGTTTCCACTAGTGCCTCAATGAATGCGAAAGTCCCCGAGTTAGGAGGGGCAGTCCCCGAGTAAGAAGGGGCAGTCCCCGGGTTGCAGACGCCAGTTCCCGGGTTGGAGACGGCATTCCCCGAGTTCTGTTTGGCAGCCTCCCAATCAATCTCCATAGGAACAGCTTCAGAATCTGGCAGTGATGGAATGAAGATAGACTCCGAGTTGGGGGATGGCTTGATAGATGGCTTTCTCAAATGCTCCAAGGCAATCCCAGGCGGGATAAACTGGCGAGAAGATCCCAACTTGGACAGAGCATCCGCTGCATCATTATCAGCTCGGCGTATGTGATGAAATTCACAACCATCAAAGAATCCAGTCATGGTTTGCACCAGAAACCGGTAGGAGGCCATATTGGCATCCAGGGCATCCCAAGTGTCGGATACTTGCTGCACCACTAAATCCGAGTCGCCATAGCAGACGATACGCTGCACTCCAATCTCCTTGGCTACTCTCAAGCCGTGTACCACTGCATCATACTCTGCTACATTGTTTGGATGCTTTGAAATGTATCTGCAGCACATACTTGAGTTGGTCATGCTTGGGTGACGTAAGCACTACGCCAGCACCCAATACTTCCTTCACTTTGGAGCCATAAAAATGCATCTTCCAGAAGTTGGTTTCCGGCAAGGGAGGCTCATACTGCACCTCAGCCCAATCCACTAGAAAATCCGCGAGAATTTGTGACTTGATGGCTTCTCTTCTCGCGTACATAGGAGTGTACGTGGCTAGCTCAATCGCCCATTTGGCTACTCTGCCACTAGCATCCTTGTTTCACATGATGTCAGAGATGGGAGCGGAACTCACAACTGTAATGGGATGCTCTTGGAAATAGTGCTTCAGCTTCTTGGCACCCAGGTACACGCCATAGATCATCTTCTGATAGTGCGGGTAGTTCTGCTTGGAGCGTGATAGCACCTCACTGAGATAATACACTGGCCGCTGCACAGTCTTGCCTTCCTCTTCTCGCTCCACCACCATCACCACACTCACTACCCGGTTGGTAGCCGCAATGTAGAGCATCATTGGCTCTTTGGGTAGCGGACTTGCCAAGATGGGTGCGCTACCCAGCATGGTCTTCAGCCCCTTGAATGCCACATCAGCTTGTGGTGTCCTGACAAATTTGTCGCTCTTTTTCATCAGGTGGTAGAGAGGCAAGGCCTTCGCGCACATTCTGCCCAGGAAACGGCTCAGAGAAGCAAGGCATCCGGTAAACTTTTGCACATCCTTCAGTGATCTCGACAATACATGCTCTCTATAGCTTTTATCTTTGAAGGATTGGCCTCAATGCCCCGGCTAGATACCAAGAAGCCGAGTAACTTGCCAGCCGGGACGGCAAAGGTGCATTTAGTCGGATTCAACTTCATCCTGTACTTGCGCAAGTTGGCAAAGGTTTCCTCAATATCACTAAGCAGAGTATGTGTTTTATTCGTTTTGATGACAATGTCATCTACATACACCTGCACATTCTTGCGTATTTTATCATGCAAGCATTTCTGCATGCATCTCTGATAGGTAGCCCCAGCATTCCGCAACCCAAAGCACATAACACGATAGCAATAAGCCCCGTACGGGGTAATAAAGGCAGTTTTTAATTGATCATCCGGGTTGAGAGCTATCTGATGGAAACCAGAGTAGGCACCAATGAAAAACAAAAGCTCGCACCCAGTAGTGGAATGGATCACCTGATCTATGCGGGGTAGCGGAAACGGGTCCTTGGGGCAGGCCTTGTTCAGGTCGGTGTAGTCCACGCACATGCGCCATGCAATCCCGGCCTTGGGGTCCTCCTTCTTCTTCTCAACCATCACCAGATTGGCCAGCCAATCCGGATGCAGTACCTCCATGATAAATCCGCTTATCAGCAACTTGGTGATTTGATCACCGATAGCCTTCCTTCGCTCTGCCGCAAAGCGGCGCATCGCCTGCTTAATCGGCTTGGCGTCTGGGCGTACATGCAGCGAGTGCTCAACCAACTCCCTCGGGACACCCGACAGATCCTCATTGGACCATGCAGAGACATCCCGATTCTCACGGAGGAAGTGGATGAGCTCGCTTTCCTATTTCGCATCCAACCCGGCACCAATGATGGCAACACGGTCTGGGAACTCAGGATCAACCTGGACCTTCTTTGTCTCCTGGGACGCCTGGAAAGCAGTTCCGTACTAGGAACTCGGCATGCCAGGCGCACCACCTTGCGCTGCTTGGGCCATAGCCACCACCTCGTGTATTTTCTTCTTCTCGGCAGCGATGACCAGGGACTCCGCCAGCAGAGATCCAGCAGAGGCACACTCCAAGGAACGCTTGTAATCACCCGAGATAGTGATGACACCATTGGGACCAGGTAGCTTCATCTTCAGGTAGGCTGCATGGGTTGAGGCCATGAACTTGATGAGGGCAGGCCTACCGAGTAGGGCGTGATAGGGGCTCTGAAGATCAACCACTTCGAACTGCAAGCACTCGGTGCGGCAGTTCTCCCTGGTGCCGAATAGCACATCTATCCAGATGCGGCCGATTGGAGCACAAGATACTCCCGACACAATGCCATGGAAAGTGGTCCTTCTGGGTAGCAGCATGTTCTCGGCGAGGCCGAGCTTCTCCAGTGTGTCCCGGTACATGATGTTGATGCTGCTGCCGTTGTCTATCAGGACTTTGCTGAACTTGACATTCTTCTTGGGGCCCAGGGAAGTAGGATCCACCACCAATGCATAGGTACCCGGATTGGACATCACCCTTGGGTGATCCTCCTTGGACCACGTGATATCCTGGTCACACCAATGCAGGTAGTGGGGCACTTCCAGGATCACTGCGTTTACCTCCATTGCGCGCCTGCGCTGCGACTGCTTGTCATCCGGCTCGGTGGTGAAGATCATGTAGCTCTCATGATGTTCCTTGTACTGGTTGCGGTCTCCACCATCATTGTTGTTGTTGTTGTTTCCTTGGTTGTTGTTGTTGTTGTTGTTCCTGTTGTTGTTGTGGGTGTAGAAGTTGTGGTTGTTGTAGTTGCGGTTGGGCCCATGGGCCACTTGGTTAAAATTCTCTCTTCTCGGATTCTCGGCTGGCCTGGGGGCTGCTGCCCGAATAGGCTGCACATGGGCACCCGTAGGTGGCAGAGGAGGAGGAGGGGGCAGCCGACCAAAGCCTTCACTCTTGATGCGGTCCCACCAGCTGCACTGCCGGGTAGTGTGGTTGGCTGGCCTACTCGGATGCCGAGTATGGAAGCTACACGGTCCATCCTTCATGGTCTCAAAGATGAACCTCGCAGCATCTCCAGAATCCGGGTTGCTGGTAACCTGCTGAGGAGAAGGGTACTGCTTCTTGAAGCCTTGGCCCTGGTTCTGGTTTTTCCCAAATTGGGCTCCAGCAGTTTTTTTGTCTTTGGCTACTCCCAGCATTCGCGGTGTTATGGTTCACAACATTCACTTGTTTGGGACCGTACCGAGTATCCGGTCGGTCATCTCTGCGCTTGTTGCGGAAACCATCTCTGTCATGGCGCATGCCGCCATATTGATTTCTCCTTCTCGGCTCAGGAGAGTCGAGCAGAGGCTGAGTAGGGTCGCCGAGTGCATACATATCTGCAATCTTGATCGTCTCGGCGAGCGTACTCGGCATCTCTCGCTGCAGCTTCTGCCATAACATGCTGCCGTGCATGCAGCCCTGTGCAAACCAGGTAATGGCCTAGGCCTCATTCACACCTTCACAGGTGTTCCTCAAAGTGCTCCACCGAGTAAGATACTCTCGGTCTGTCTCTTCTTCTCGCTGCTTGCAAGCCGAGAGCTGCTGCGGCCTATTCGGCCTCTTCTACGTGCTGGTGAAGTTGCTGACGAATGCCTCTGAGAAGTCCAGCCAGCAGTTGATGCTGTCTTTGGGAAAGTTGTTGAGCCAGGTCCGAGCAGGGCCCTCCAGCATCTGCGGAACATACCGCACAGCCCATCTCCTGTTGTTGCCTGCAATGTGCACAACGGTAACATAATCACTCAACCAGTCCTCCGGCTTGGTGCTGCCGTCATAGCACTTGGTCCCTCTAGCCAGCTGAAACTTGTTCACGGAGGGCTCCTCCATGATGCGGCGGCCAAAGCAATCTGGGCCGGGTGGCCCCCTCGTCTCGAGCTGTGCAGACCGGTTGATCTGGTCCAGCTTGTACCTTGCATCTGTGGGCTCCAGCATCCGGTCACGGAGGCGGTCAGTGACGTCTCTTGGATCAGCGTACCCGGCTTGCTCCATCGCCGAGTACCCGTCGTTGTAGCGGTCTTGCTGCACAGCTGCGGGTTGCACAACCGTATTGGCTGCTACCACAACTGCTTGCGGCTGCACCCTCTGTTGAGTTGGCTGGGCAGCATGACGCCGAGATGTTCCCTCTCGGTTTCCTCCTTGCCCCTTGCTGTGAGCTTTTGTGGCTTGATAGCCTGCTCCTGCAGAATTGTGTTTATGGCCGGGCTGCCGCTCTACAGCGTGCTGTTTTGCAGCGACAACCGAGTCGTACACTTGCATCTGTTTGTGTCTCCCAGAGGTCACGCTCTAGGCTCTATCACCACCGGGAAGCGGCGATGACGCCTGATCCATAATCTCAGCCCATGCAAGTGAACAACATGGGAAGCGCCAGCACCCGGATTGGCTTTCCAGAACTCCTCGTTCTGCCTGCCGGCTTCTAGCACTAGCTCATTGAGCCTATCCTGCTGCCTAGCGCGAGCATCACCAGTGAGATGCGGCAACTCAGCAGCAACTGCCTCTGCGGCCCTAAGCGTTTTGGCAGGGGAACTGTATTTTGGCCTAGTAGCAGTGTTCAAACTAGCAGAGTGGCTAACAGCCATACCATCTCTGGCTAACTCATCGCCTAAGTTGCGACGAATGACGCCCGGTTGTAGTCAATTTGGTCTAGGTTAAGCTCAAGCCTAACCTTCTCTAGCTCCTGGGACTCGCCGAGTAGCGCTTGACGCTGTGCTCGAGTTGCGCCCTCAAGGCGGCGAGTTCTGCCTCGTTAGGTCGTGGCATGCCCAGCTGCACGGTTGCGTCTCCGCGAGCAGCTGGTATAGCCGTAGACGTGGAAGGAGGCACGTAACCCGGAATGTTCTGGGGCATCTTGTAGGGCTTGTGGCTCCTAGAAGCCGGCTCGATAACTTCAGCTGCAGTGTTCGTGCCCTTCCCGGCATCGATAGCCGGGCCCGTCATCATCACCTCCACGCTGTCCGTAGAGCAACTGGCTGGCTTCCCGCGGGCAGCGAGTACAACAGGAGGATCATCCGCTACGAGCACCTCCTCCGGGAACTCGCGGATGACGGTGATGGCGACGTAGACCAGATGCGTGCCGAAGGAGAGCACCGAGCCGCCTGCAGGCATGGGACTGCCGCCGAAATCTCCGGCGTTGTCGGAGACGAAGTCGAAGGAGCCGAATCTGTGGACAAGGCCACAGACCATGCGCTCCCCTGAAGCAAAAATCGGTCCCGTCCGAATATGCACCCCAGCCATCGCCTCTGCTGGCCCCACGGTGGGCGCCAACTGCCGTGGTGAGGTAAAGACAGATTCCATGGGATGGCTAAAGTGTTGGGGCCGATGGACGCTGTAGGTATTCGGGGAGGGATCGGACGGCGAGTAGCCGCGCTCAGGAACACTACAAACACAAGATTCTACTCAGGTTCAGGGCCCTCGTGTGGAGGTAACACCCCTACTCCTGCCTATCTCTCTGTATGTATGTTTTCTGAGTAGCCACAGTACAATGTTTGTCTCTCAGCCGACTAGCCACTCGGCTGCTCTCTCTAGCTCTAGTGCTGGCTCTTGCAATAAATGCAATCTGAGGCAACGTCCCTCGCGGAGGAGGGGGCATGGCACCTTATATACTGGTGCCCAGCCGAGTAATCAACTAATAAAAGGTACAAATGATGTGACTTAAGCACTGTGACGTAGAGCAATCTTCCGGTATCTCGCGCTGACGCCTGCGCGAGAAGCCGCCGCGCCGTACGGCTGACACGACATGTCCACTCTGTCAGCCTCACAGTGTAGGCCCCCATCCTGTCCTGTCCCCCTGTCAGTGACAAGACAAGACAGGTGCCCACCTCTCTGTCTCCACGCCGCGTCACTGATGAACACACACCTAGTAAGTTGAACCGCACGCTGATACGGCTGCGGGATACGCGGGATCTCTGTCAGAAAGGCTCCATTGACTTCTGGCCCGAGTAGGATCACTGTCCATCTACTCGGACCATAACTTCCCTATTCAGACGAGTATAATCTTCCTCAATATCTTCTTTTGGCCTTCAATGAGTATGTCCGGATAGAACCTACCGGGTAGCAGGTACCCAGGTAGCCGTCTACCCGGTCAACAGCACTTTGACCTTCATTTTAACACTTGCCTTACCCCTACTCGGGGGTAGCCCCCCGACAAGAGGTGGGTGCTAGTGTGTGTTCTTTTACTATGCACACAAGGTGTTCGAAGAAATACCCGAGCCACACTTAAATTCACAGAAAATGGTATCTTCGACGAGGTTAGCAAACTTGTCGTTTTCATCTTTAATTGATACAAAAAAAAAGTTATATTTCTTGATGTACCGTGATCATTTCTCTATTAAAGATGTTATTGTAATGGTTTTTTGATAAAATTAATTATACGATGGAGATAGATGCACGTCAACGATGGATGTACGGTGAGCGACGCACTTCCGAGTATAGGGCAGGCCTGGATGAATTTATAGGTGTAACTCACACTGGTAGAGAAATGCCATTCTATGGAATGGAATCTGTGGCGCATCAACATGGCGTGCGCCATAGAAATAAACTTTTGTGGCGCACGGCCACAGGTGCGCCACAGAAATTTCCAATTCTGTGGCCCATGGACTAGAGGTGCGCCACAGAAACAACGTGGGCCCCACCCCAATCAGTGGGCTGGGTGTCAGAAGCCTCATTATTATGGCGCACTCCACCTGGTGCGCCACAGAATATGCCACTTCTGTAGCGCACTGCTGTGCTGCGCCACAGAAATGCCATATTCTGTGGCGCATTTTGACAGATGTGCCACAAAATAGGGCATTTTTGCGGCGCAGCACAGCAGTGCGCCACAGAATTATGTGCTGGTGCGCCACAGAATAGGTGCACTGTGCACATAAAGATGGCAGCCCCCTCTCTCTCCCCCCACTCATTTCATTCCAAGTGGATGTTGCTCACTCGCCTCCCCCTTCTCTCCACTCCATTTTTACACGATTAATTCTCCTTTTTTGGTAGGTGAACCTATTTATTCGATGTATAATTGTTGGTGAAGTTTCTTGTTGTTGGGGGGGGGCTAATTACTTCCATCTATACTCCGGTTCCTCCCTCTCCTCGCTCTTTTCGCGTCTCGGTATCGAATCTACTAGGTGAGTATAGTTGGAGGTGCATGTCTCGTGTGGCCATCGATCGATGTGTATGGGTGTTTGTCATGCATGTGCAGGTGGACCGATCGATTTTCGCGCGCGTGTGGGCGGTCATGGTGCATGGATGTTTGCCGAAATGTTGATTCACTTCCATTTCGGCAAACTTTTGCACCCCATATGTCCTACTTATAGGAGAGGTCATGCCGAATTTTTCCGGCGACTATGCATGTTGTGGTTCTAATTTTCTGCTCTCTATGTGTCTGTGCAGGCAACCATGGTACTAGAAATGAGCTCTGCTCGAATCGCTAGATACAAGAAAGACGCGAAGGCGGACATGATTCGGTGCAACAGGCGGCAGATAAGATGTCAGTGTCGATCATGCAAACTCGTGCGCTGGATTGACCCTGATTCCGGACAATTGGAGGAGCACCTTCTCAGACGCGGTTTCTTTGACGACCGCAACCACGTGGCACTGCCGGCAGCAAAAGTTGTGCACGAAGAAGAGGGCGAGCGAGGTGACGAAGGAAATGACGGCGAAGAAGATCATCATGAAGAAGGATATCTCGGCGGAGAAGATCGACATGACGATGAAGGCGTGGACACGGAGACCCTGCTAATTTCGTCCTTGCGGGACTCTCATGTTCAGGATATGCTGCTTAAGGAGACGAGCAACGACATAGCTGCAGCTAGGGAGAAAGCCAAGCTGGCGCAAATGGAGATAGACGGGGTGACTCCGTTGTTTCCTGGGTGCCGCCCCGAGGATACGTGGTTGCATGTAACGCTTGCTGCTCTGAAGATGAAGACGCAAAACAAATGGACCGACTCGAGCTTCAGCAAGACCTTGAAATTCTGGCACGATCGCCTTCCCAAGGGGAACACATTGCCAAGCAGTATCAACGAGGCTAAGAAAGTCGTGTGCCATCTTGACCTACCTCACGAAAAATTTCACGCCTGCATCAATGATTGTGTAATTTATCGGGGGGAGTACAAGGACACAACCACATGTCCGAAGTGCGGCCACGGACGATACAAGTGTGGAACCAACAACAAGAAAATTCCTCGAAAAGTGGTATGGTACTTTCCTATCACTCCCCGTCTTCAACGGTACTACGTGGACCCTAAGGAAGCAAAGCTCATGCAATGGCACGCGAAAAGGGAGAAGCCGGAGGAAGATCCCGAGAAGGGCTATATCATGACACATCCTGCAGACGCTGCCCAGTGGGAAGCATTTGACATAGCTTTCCCGAGTTTTGGGGGCGACGCGAGGAACGTCAGGCTGGGTATGAGCACCGATGGACTCAATCCGTTCGGCAACCAGAGTAGCACACATAGCAGTTGGCCCGTGTTTGTATGGCCTTACAACCTACTCCCGTGGCTGTGCACCAAGCAAAAGTACATACACTTGAGTATTCTCATCCAGGGGCCAAAACAACCAGGTGTCGACATGCATTTGTATCTCGGGCTGCTGAAAGACGAGTTAGACACGTTGTGGAAGACGCCACCCCGTACGTGGGACGCGTACACTAGAGATTATTTACATATGGGAGCCGCGTTGCTGACGACGGCCACAGACTATCCTGGTTACGCGTATGTATCTGCCCAGGTCAGCCACGGATTCTGCGGCTGCGTGAAGTGCATGGACGGGACCCCACATCTCCAGCTACCAAGGGATCCTGGGTCTTCGAAAACCGTGTACCCAGGGGCTCGAAGGTGGCTTCGCCTGGATCACCCGTGGAGAAAACGCGGCGAGTTGTTCAATGGTAAAGACGAGCCCGATGGAGCCCCGCGCACGAGGAGCGGCGAAGAAATCGACGAGCTTCTGAAAAATTGGGACGAGTGCCCTTCGCCGGGAAAGAAGCGACCCAAGCCAGAGCCGCTGCTTGGTGTATGGAAAGCGAGGTCTGTTTTCCACGACTTGGAGTACTGGCCGGTCCTCCACGCGCCTCATAGCCTTGATGTGATGCACATTACGAAGAACGTTACGGAGAGTCTGCTTGGCACTATTTGCAATTCGGAGAAGTCCAAGGATGGGCCGAAAGCAAGATACGATCTAAAACATTTTGGCATTAGGAAAAATCTACAGGTCCCCGCTGATAGTGATGATGATGATGACGATGAGGATAAGACGGAAGGGACTCAACGTCCTCCCCGCAAAAAGGCTAAGAAGAACACCGTGGTGCTTCCCGCTGCCTGCTTCACATTGAGTCCGCCGGAGCTTGAGCAGTTTTTCAGGTGCCTCCTAGAAGTCAAAGTTCCTCACAGATACTCAGGGAGTATAAGCAGATATCTGGACTTAGCGAAGAAGAGGTTCACCGGGATGAAGTCTCACAATTGTCATGTGCTCATGACGCAGATACTTCCTGTTGCGATCCGAGGGATAATGGACGAGCATGTCCGTGATACGTTGTTTGGCCTTTGCAACTTTTTCGACGTTATCACCCGGAAATCGATCGGCGTGAGGCAGCTCAAGATGCTACAGGATGAGATCGTGGTGATACTATGCGACCTCGAGATTTACTTCCCGACGGCATTCTCTGATATATGTGTACATCTCCTTCTCCATGTCGTTGATGACATCAGGCATCTCGGCCCGTCGTTTCTGCACTACATGATGCCGATGGAAAGGCAGAATGGTGTCCTGAAAGGATACGTTCGCAATAGGGCCCGTCCAGACGCAAGCATGGCCAAAGGATTTCTAACCAACGAGTGCATCTCTTTTTGCGACAATTACCTAAGCACCGAAGACGATCAGGATGTCGGTTTGTCCACCAGGACGCACCTTGGCAGGCTCAACGGAGTCGGTCACCGCGAGGGTTGCCGCGACGTCCATGTCGGCATTCAAAAACGACGCGGCGACTCTGAAAGGGCTCACCGGGTCGCGCTACAACACTTAAAATTGATCGAGCCTTTCGTGTAAGAGCACAAAAGCTTAATCAATCAGAATTATATTGAAATGGGCGGGCCGAGGAAGATGAGAGACGTAACCAAAGAGCACAACTCCGGCTTCACGCGTTGGTTCAAGCAAAGTCAACTGATTGAAGCACGGAGAAAAATGCCTTCTACGGAAGATGAAAAACTCATATACATCTTATCACAGGGCCCCGGGCAGAACGTAAGGACCTATCAGGGGTACGACATCTCCGGTTACAGATTCTCCACCGAGGACAAGGACATGAGTAGCGAGAATCAAAACTCAGGAGTAACTATGCTATCATATGGCGATGCCGAGACTAATGTGGAAGAAAGATACTTCGGAAAGATCGAGGAGATATGGGAGCTCAACTACTGCGGAGAGACGGTGGTGCCAATGTTCCGTGTGAGATGGGCCAATAATGTCAAGAAAGAAGGACGGTATTTTAGTGTGTGGCTATACCCGATGCCAAATCGAAGAACGCATCCGCGAAAAATGAGCCATGGGTACTCGCTAGCCAAGTTGACTAATGCTTCTTCATCACCGACCCGTCAAGGCCTAGCCGTGTTGTCGTGAGGAGGGGCAAGAGGAGCATCATCGGAATGGAAGGAGACGCCAACGAGGAAGACTTGGACAAGAACGGTGATCCGAAGATCGAGGAGGAGTTCGACAAGCACTTCGACATGCCTACTACTGGTAAAGTAAGAAGGAAGACATCCCTATCTACCCACGGTTGTCCGTTCACGCGAAGAAATCTCAAGGTGGCCGGCATAAAGTATTCAGTCGCCAACAAAAAGGGCAAGAGACTCTAATTAAGCTAGATCGGAACCGATCGAGACAAATTAAGAAGATTTTTTTGTGTATATACATGCATGTGTATGTGTGTATGTGAGACAAGCACTTCTTTCTCTCTATATATATATGTGCATGTGTATGTGAGACAAGCACTTCTTTATATATGTGCATGTATGTATGTGATTCTTTATATATATGTGCATGTATGTATGTATGTGTATGTGATTCTTTCTTTCTTTATAATTAAATAAAATATTTAAAAAATGTGGGGCAACCAGGATTCGAACCCATGCCATTAGGCTTAAGTACCTCACAGCTAAACCAACTGGGCTAGTAATAAATAACGGTCACATACAGCGTTTCGTTTTATTTATTTATCTACCGACCCAATTCTGTGGCGCACCACTGGAAGCATGCGCCATAGAAATCTCTTGGACTCAATGACATGTGGCCCCGCACATCGTGGCCACAGAATAAGCCAAGGAAATTCTGTGGCGCACTCCTTAGACGATGCGCCATAGAATTCTTACAATTCTGTTGCGCACGAGGTCGTGGTGCACCACAGAATCATCCTCTCAGCCAATGACATGTGGCCCCCATCTCCATCTTCCACACTTAGGCAAATTTCGCATCAGTTTCATCCATCTCTCTCAAGTGCGCGATCGATGACGAACCTCTGGATCCCCTTCTCCCTCGCGCTCGATCGCCACCATGGAGGAACCGTGTGGAGGTGGTAGGTAGGAGGAGGAGCCGCGCCGTCGAAGGAGCATCGAGGAGCGCATCGAGGAGGTGCAGGACCGCGCGCGCCGTGACCTAGGAGAGGAGGAGCCACGCCGTCGCCGTCTGCATCGACCGCCGCCGCTCGACACCGTCTTCCTCGACGCCTTCCACCTAGGGCAGGTAAGCCCCCTCTTCTCCCTCTCAATGCTCGAGGATGGATCCAGCCTCCTCTCGTTTGCAATCAGTGAATTCATCACCAATCAGTGAATTCATCACCAATGCTTTTTTACTGATAGTTCTCCCATGTATCCGAACCAGTTCAATGTTTTTTAGTTCAATGTATCCGAACCAGTCCAATTGCAAGCATTCTCAGGACTCACCCTGCAAATTTAGTAAACACGGCCTCGGCAATTCTGAGCTCCGCAATGGCAGGGCCCAGGTAGCAACTTCTGTCCATAGTCATAGCATAACTCCTCTCCAGCGGCAATCTGCAGAAATAGCAATCACGTTTTGGTTTCACAATGCAATTTACGTAATTGTACGAATACTGAGTTATAACCATGCTGCTTACATCCAGGTTAGCAAACAAGCCAATATGAGCTATCTGGCTCTCCACCACGACTAAACGGGTCGTCAGGTTAGGCCGACAACTGTCACAAAGAAACACACAAGCAAACAAGCCAATATGAGCTAACTGGCTTCTTGAAAGCAATCAATTTGCTCCTAAAATACATTAATAAAGATAGTAGTCTATTACCTATGATTAATAAAGCGAGACACATTCCCATATCTGGTGGCATCAATCATGTACGGGCAAGTCCCACCTCTTTCCCGGTTGTCAATATGTGAAGCCATGTCAATATGCGAAGCCATGTCAAACAAATAGCTGCAACCACTTTTTGCCTCACTAGAACCCAACAACTTTGATGTCAGGTTTACTGATTCTTACAGAATATCAAGTATTTTGAGGTAAGAATATCTATGGATGAAAATTCAATAGCATGTGCCCCACCAAAACAAGAGGAGGCTTACAGTGGCAGTTCTCCCTAGTATCCGAACCAGTTCAATGTTTTTTACTGATAGTTCTCCCATGTATCTGAACCAGTTCAAAGAGATGCCAATGTTTTTTACAGCTAGACTGTTGGATTCCATAGTCAAGGAAATATATGTGCTGGTAGGTTTTTTGTGCAGGTTTTTTCTTTTTGAGATGCCAATGTTTCGCGAGGAAGTTGATTCATTTCCTTCCGAGCGAATTTCTGGCACTCTTAGACATAGGAAAATTAGCAAAGGTCATGCCCAAATTTTCTATGAATTTTATACTTGGTAGATTTTCAAATCAAGCCGTTATTATGGATTTAAGAGACTTAGCAACATTAATAAAAACAAAATTGGATGAAAGTATGTAAATTAGTTTTATGCCTCCAAATATGACAATTGAGCTACCTGTTTGGACAAATTAAGTGTTGCAGCTAGTTCAATCTTAGCTTTCCAATTTGTAGCTATTATTTATTCCAAGATGCAAAAGATAATCACGGGCAATTTTTTTGAGTTGCATCATTAGCTACCCTGTTTTTGTTCACATGCCCCTTGGTTCATCTGTACACCTTGGTTCATGCCCGGTGGGGGCTGTTCATGATTAGGGCCACAATCAGTCGTACTAAAATTACCAGTAATAACTTACCTAAACTTTCTAGCCTTCAACATTTACAACTCAAGTCCTTGAGCAGTTCTACTAGTGCCCACAGAACTTCCTTCTATATATATATGGCGGGGGGGAAAGAAGACGGTCACAAGCTTGATCCACACGAAGCCCTACAAGTTGGTTGTTCATCGAATTCATTCCCGCACTTGTTTCTAGCTGATGAAGCTTGGCCCGGTCGTCTTTATGAAATGTTATAATCCATTGTAGCCCATCGTTAGTCTTCTAGCTTCTAAACTTTCCATCAGAAGGTATTCCTCCAGTCTCGTGCTGAGGATCATCAGCTTACTTTTGAGCAGAGATGTACGATTAGTAGTAGGCACTAAAAAGGGGGTCAAGTGCCACCAGTTCCTTGTTGCTATCTCATGTTGCAGCACCGCGGCTTCCCGGCCTGCAGCTTGTCCCACAAACACAGCATCTGCCGCGGTGATTGGTAGTGCGCCGTGTAGTAGTCGTCTATGCATCCGAATTGACATAACTTGACGCTGTGCACGTATTCGACGCGTTTGGATTTGTTAAAGCGCTCCACCCACATCCCCATGCTCACGTCCTCCATCTTGAAGAGCTGCACAGCAAGCAAATGTGAGTTAGACCCTGACCAGCATCTAGTTTCAGGTTATCTCTTCTGAACCTAGTTGAAGTTATCTTGTGCTAGGAAATCTACAGTGGGTTTCCCACTGATATTTTTAGGAGTGCTCCACGAGAGAGCTCAAAGATGATCTGATAAGGTTCTAAATTATTTCGAAGAACATGCAAATTTTTTACTCCAAAACTTCCAGAACATGCAGGCCATTAAGGCAATCATCTAATCTTACCCTTAATTTATCGTTTGTAAACTCTGATACAATGGAATCTGCGATGTCCGAAGATATAACATATCCAGGACCATTTACATATGTTGGATAAACCTCTTCTGGCCACTCCTGCAAGTTACAATAGATAACATAAGAAATGTGTGCATTTCAAAGGGACTAGTGGTAGCCAAAAGTATTGGTGAAGGCTATAGCCTGGCTGGAACATAAAGTGCAAAAGCGTAAAAGACATATCTAGTGTTGTAATATATCAATTATTTCCACTCTGAATTTCTGACATACTGATTCATACAGAACCATGTGAAGCCGGGGAAAATAGATTTCCACCTCGTAAAATTTCTACATACTTCACATAGTACTTTGGTACTCCTAGCTGTTCAAATTGAGACTGATTGGGTACAGGAATATGTATGGCTTTCAAGATATGATAGGAGGTCCTAGGCAGCAAAAGAACACTTCGAGAGTAAACTGTTTATTGTTCCTACAGATTGAGTGTAATTCTACAAAGCAAACCGTCCAGGTGAAATACCCACAGGAATAAATAACTGCATCTTTCATAGCAAGTAGCAACTTTGGCTCATACAGAGATTACATTGCCATGAATACCTAATTCTATTTTTTAATACATTACAAGAGAAACACTCAAGTGAAGAGAACATTGCTTAATAATCATATTGTATTACTACATTTGCCTTAAGTGGGGAACTAGATCAAACAAATGGTGGTAATGGATGCATATCTCAGTAACATAGAGACATTAATATGAAAACATTGCATGTCCCACATAAATCACCGTGATTCAGTCTTTTTAACATGTCAGCTAATGAAGCAGTAACAGACAAACATCAGATCTTAAAGCAATGGCATGTTCAGTGTTGCTGCATTCGATAACTATCAGCTAATTTTCTTTACAATATTTCATTAAATATAATATAAATGATCCAGAAAATTCCATCAACATGGCATGAACCCATTAGTAATTTAAAGATATTAAATAATCATCTGGTAGGAGAAAGAAAATATAGCTAAAGATGCAGCAAAACTTCAGTACAGATAGGAGTAGCATGTGAACAAAAACAGGGTAGCATCTGATGCAACTCAATTAGCAATGAGGCCCCATCATAGTAGGATAATACACATAGGTAGATCAGGCTACTGGTGTATGAGTACATGCCCCTTGGTTCATCTGTACACCTGCAGCATCTTTGACATTAGGGATGTTTTTCACTAACATCCAGTTATAGGGATTAGGAATCATACCTCATACATGAATGATAACGAAGTAGTTTATATTGAATAATTTGAAATCCAACTCAAAAACTCAAATTTGAATGTTATTACAGAAACATGTCTGGATCTTCCAAGCACGGGTCCGTGCCCGAAGCCGGTGCCGAGGAAGAGGGCTGGGATGCCC
The DNA here is from genome assembly GCA_028641055.1 of Alopecurus myosuroides. Taxonomy (NCBI): domain Eukaryota; kingdom Viridiplantae; phylum Streptophyta; class Magnoliopsida; order Poales; family Poaceae; genus Alopecurus; species Alopecurus myosuroides. The sequence continues at coordinate 305,538,452 of CM054063.1, read as the reverse complement.
ACGCTGCAACCAGAATTGAGGAAGAGGACCGGGAGGACGGCGGTGATAATGATTGGGGGTACTTGGAGGAAGAGGACCAGGATGACAGCACCGATGGTGGCCGCACTGACCGCACGGCGGCTGGTGGTAGCGGCGACGCCGCCCCGACGACCGATAAGAAGAATAAGAAGCCCCGGGCCCCAAGGAAGGATCGTAAGCCGCAAGTGCTCGCGAACGTCACTGATACAATCAACGAGGTCTCGCCGAGTGGCCTACCATTGGCGCCTCGAGCTGTTGTCTCAGGGTACGGCATGCAGCTAGGGTGCATCGTGCGGGAAAGCATGTCGATCAACACGACGGACCTTAGAAGCAGCGACAACAAGGCTTTGGTCGAAATCCTCCTGCAGAAGCTTCACCAGCGATACACGTTCCCGGAGCCGTTCAACAAAATGGTGGACTCTTTAGCCATCACTAAGATGAGCACCGCGTTGAGCAGCTGGAAATCCCGGGTGAAGAAGAAGATTGAAAAAAGGTAAAATCTGGGAGGAGATCAGTCGCACAGACCCGACGCTCGAGAAAGAAGATTTCGACATATTTAAGGCGTACTTGAACACCGAGGAGTGTAAAAAATGGACAAAATGGGGGCAGGATATGCGGGAACAAAACATAGGGGTCCAACATTGCGGAAGCGGTGGTTACCGAGGAAAACATCATGTTTGGGAGAAGGAGGACCGCGAGATGGAACGTCTCGGAAAAGATAACCCCTGGCACAAAATCACGGATATACAAGTTAGGAACTTTGTCCGATCCCGGTACTTCTTAGACTGGAAGACAGGGGAATTCGTGACGAAAGACCAGGACGTGAAGGAATTCGAGAAACATTTGGTAAGGACACATATATCTCAAGTACATGTATATTGCATTGATCTAATAATTAGATAATGGGCTCACCTTAATTTCCTTTTGTCCGAAGGAGAGGGAGTTGCGGAAATCTGACTCGTCCGAAGGGTCGACGAGTCGGTGGGACACGCCTTTCAACAGGGCGACGAACGCATACAAGAATAGGCCGTTGGATGCCCCGCCGACGTCAGCTGGCCGTATCTCCGGCTTTGGGCTAAACATGAAGGTAGCCGAGTACTACGCATCATATGCCAAGTCGTTGAGAAAGAAGAGGAAGACGACATCGACTAAGGATGATGATGAGGTCGCGGAGCTGAAGAAGCAGATGGCGGCTCTAGAGAAGAAACTTGAGAGCAGAGAGGTGGACCCCGACACGCTCAATAGATTAGTGGATGAGAGGCTCAAGGAAGTCATCCCCCCTGGGCTGATGGAGGGGATAGCTTCTTGGAATGCGGGGGGTCAAATTGGACCGATCCATCTGCCCACCTTCGTCAGCAGCAACTCAAGCATGAACCAGCAAGTGCCGCCGCAACAGCTGACCCCCCAGACGCCGGCGCCGCTCCTTCTGGTCACATCGGCGCCCCCTTCCGCAGCAATGCCGAAGAATGATGGGCCGGTCGCCAGCACCGTCTCCCTTGTCTCGACACCCGCCGAGCTCGACGCCATCACCAAGGTAACTAATTAGTTAGTCGTGATCTAACTACGCCTTCTCAAGATGACTGTCATCTCATGATGCCTGGTATGTTGCCCAACAGGACGAACCTTGCGTACTCCTGCATCGTGTGGTGCCCGGCGGAGAGTTGGTGGATGTTGCTACCGGCACTATTATACAACCCATGCAACGCACTATGCACCACTCTCGAATGGACGAGAACGTGATGAAGGTGAAGTTGGCCAATGTAGTGCCGGAGTATCGCGACGTCCTCCCCCCCTTTCAACCTCCAGGCTGCGAAGAGGAGGAGAACTTGGTACTTGGAGACTACACGACTTGGGTGATGAAATGGCCGAAGAGCCAGATTCGTCTTGGGGGGGGGGGGTCTTGTGATCAAGCGCAACACCGGCGCCACATCCCCTATGGCCCCGCTGAATAAGATCGTCCGGCCCACGAAGCAAAGAGCCCTCCAGACAGCACCCAAGGTCGCCACCCCTCAGAAGGAAACGGTAGTCGTCGCCACCACCACCCAGAAGGAACCGGCGGTTGTTGCCACCACCAGAAGGCACAAAGTGTTGTTGGGAAATATGCCGCAACGACCGGCCAAAAGATCATCAAATGCAGTTGTGCCTCAACCGCCGGCATCACAGCCGCCGTCACCACCAAAGGACGTGGACAACCCGTTTGCTGGAGCCGGTGTCGATGACTATCATTACGATGACAATGTCGACATCAATGCCTACCTCAACACGGGCTACAGCCAAGATAGGTACATGCCTGATATGGATCGTGACGATGAAGCCTTCCGCAGTCACGACGATCAACCTAGGCGTACTGAAGTCACGCAGTGCCTGACCTACCCGGAGGGTACAGTATTCAGCCCTGGCACACTGCATAAGACAATCGTAGGGTCGTCCCGAGCACCCGCACCCCCAGCTCCTGCAGCAGATCAGGCCACCGCCAGCAAGAAGATTAGGAAGAGACCTGCTAAAAAGGTCCAGGATACTAAGATCTTGGCCGACGCCATGGTACGACCCCGTAAGGATGGCTTGACCCGCTTGCATGAAGCTGGGAAACCGATACTGGGTCCGGACGAGATACATGGGGCAACTGGACCAATGCTCACATTGCAGAACATTATCGTGATGCTAGAGGGCCTCCTTCTTCAAGACAAGTGTCCAAATTACCCTGCGTTCGTGGTCAAGGTGCCAGAGGGCCCGGACTTCGTCCATGAAGACCCCGCGGGACTGTTCTTCATAGCGTACGAGGCTATCTTCAATCTGTTTCACTCGAGACGGCTGGACTATAACTTGGTCCGCCTATACGCGCTCAATGCTCAGCTGCGGAACCAGCGAGAGTTACCCCCTCACGTTATGGTAGCGGATCCCTACTACCTGCGTGATAGCCAGCTGGAGGAAGGATCAAGTACACGGACCAAGGCAGTGAAGTACCTCGAGAGCTTCATGTTGAGAAACAGTGAGAACAAAGAGGGACATTCTTTTGCCTGTCTTCCCCGAGTAAGTCTCGCGACTGTCATAGCTAATGTTTTTTTTCTAGATTTCATCCATTGCTTATCCTGGATTCAATTGCATGTGTTGAGCAGGGACACATACTGCACACTCATCGTGCTTTGCCCAAAGTGGTCACTTGCCCAGTACTTCGACTCGTCGAATAAGACGAAGAGGAAAGACTACACCAGAATAAGGGGTGTTCTCGATGAGGCTATCAATGGCTACGCCCAAAATGGAGGCACATTCGAAAAGAAACAAGAATGTATCAGGCCGGCTACTGGCAAATACGGGTTCAGGCACGTGACCGAGTTCCCCTGCATCAAGCAGCCGGCTTGGAGCACGAAAGAGGCCTTCTATGCCCTCCATCACCTCAAAGGGATTGTCCGCGATGCAAACAATATGAATCATCCTTCTAGACTCCAAGACTGGTCCAACAAAATGGCGGGGGAAATCTCACAGGAAGATCTTATACAAGATTTTCATCGCATCAAAGTCAAGTTGTCGGAGATAATCATGGAAGATGTCAACAAAAAGGGAGGGTCCTTGCACCAATCTATAGGGTTATGCCAGAGGGATATCCAGGAACGCCTAGAGCGGCAGGCTGATCGTAGGACGTGGATGACGAAGGACTTATATAAGCCGTTTCTGGCGCCGCTCCAGTTGAGGTATCGTTGATCGAGGTGTGCGTAGCTAGATACTATTAGTTTGTTTAACAAAATTTGCTTAACTTATATAAGCCTAGCTACTATATTAGTTTAGCTCTAAACTTAGGCCTAGCTAGCTACTATTAGTTTGCTCTAAACTTAGGCCTAGCTAGCTACTATTAGTTAGCTCTAAACTTAATTAGGCCTAGCTAGCTACTATTAGTTAGCTCTAAACTTAGTCCTAGCTTTATGTTTGTATATCTTTGATGTTTATTTTTGTTTCCTTAGTTGTTTTTTGTGAACATATATGCCTTAGTTGTTTTTTGCATTATACTTACTAATATGCTTTGTGTCTATCTATATAGATGACGTACTACGTGGTGTTCGAGGGTCGGGTTCCAGGAGTCTATGACGAGTGGAAGGACTGTAAAGCATAGGTCGACAAGTTCAGCGGCAACTGCTATAAAGGATACGAGACTAGACACGAGGCGGTTGCGAAGTGGAGGGACCACCAGTCGAAACAGAAGAACAAGATGAAGACCTCCATCAAGCTACCGTTCTTGCTCACCATCGTCGCCGTGCTTGTAGTCTATTTCATCTTAGCTTAGGCCTTATCGAGTAACTATGTGGTGTCATGTTCGATGAACTATGTGGTGGCATGTTCGATGATGTTTGACTATGTATCACTATGTCCGATGATGTTCGATGAACAAAATTTGATACTTTTGCACTATGTATCACTATTGTATATTATGTTATTATCGAGTAATGTGTGACTTATATCTTTGTCAAATATAACTTCTATGTTTATATATTTGTGAAATATCACTGCCTGTGTTCAAACTGTATAAATACTGTAATATACCTGGTATTTGTACCTGGTATTTATACCAGAAACAATTTAAATTTCAAAATACTGCAGATGTTTCTGTGCCGCACCATAAAAAAATTTTGTGGCGCACCTATTTCTGTGGCGCACCAGGAGGGGATGCGCCATAGAATTCACTATTTCTGTGGCGCACTGGCTGGGTGCGCCACAGAATCCATTATTTCTGTGGCGCACGGGTGGGGTGCGCCAAAGAAAATATTTTTATGGCGTGTATTCTGTGGCGCACCCCTATGGCCCCGGGGTGCGCCACAGAATCCTTTTTTGGTGCGCCACAGATGAGGGAATCTGTACTAGTGTCAGGATCCCAAAGAGAATGGCTTTATGTGTTTCCCATGTGTTGACTGTCGGAACGTCAGGGAGCACTCTTCTTTGAGAGTCCTTCACGACCACTTGCTTCGGAGAGGTTTCATGACCAGCTGTAATTGTTAGACCAAGCATGGAGAAAGAGGGGTTGTGATGAAAGAAAATAAAGAAGAAGAACAGGATCCTATGTTCCCCGAATACGGTGATACTGCAATGGAAGACAATGCAGAAGAAGGAGGTGATGAAGAACGTGCATGAGATGAGCCCGATGATGATCTTGGTCGAATTATTGCTGATGCAAGGGAAGACTATGAAAGTGAATTGGAGAGGTTGAAGTTGTACGACATGTTACAGGATCTTAAAAAGTTGTTGTACCCAAATTGGGAATATGGCAACACAAAGGTCGGTACCACACTGGAGTTACTGAAATGGAAGGCACAGAACGGTGTGACTGACAATGCATTTGAGAGTTTACTTGAAATAATGAAGTCAAAGCTTCCAAAGGATAACGAATTGCCTGACAGTACACGCGAAGCAAAGAAGGCTCTCTGTCCTCTAGGATTAGATGTACAGAAGATACATGCATGCATTAATGATTGCATCCTCTACCGCAGTGAGAAGTACGAGAATTTGGATAAATGTCTGGTATGCACTGCACTGCGGTATAAAATCAGACCAGATGATCCTAGCGATATTGACGGCGAGCCGCCCGTATGAGGGTTCCTGCAAAGGTGATGTGGTATGCTCCTATAATACCACGGTTGAAACGACTGTTTATAAACAAAGAGCATGCCATGAAGCGCAAGTTCATTATAATGTCAGTCCTCATCCAGGGTCTGAGGCAACCCCGCAACGACATTGATGTGTACCTAACACCATTAGTGGAAGAACTCTTACAGTTGTGGGGCAAAACAGGTGTACGTGTGTGGGATGAGAACGAACAAAAGCCATTTTACCTACGGGCGTTGCTTTTCGTAACCATCAATGATTGGCCTGCTCTTAGTAACATTTCCGGACATACAAACAAGGGGTACAACGCATGCACACACCGTTTAGATAAGACTGATGGTGTATATTTGGATAAATGTAAGAAGGTTGTATACGTGGGGCATCGTAAATTTCTTTCGATCAAGCATCCCGTAAGAAAGAAAGGAGACAAGCATTTCAGAGGTGAGGCAGATACCCGGAAGAAGCCTGACCTCCATAGTGGTAATGATGTATTCGATATGGTCAAGGACCTAAAAGTAATCTTTGGGAAGGGTGATGGAAGCCGACCTGTTTCGAACGGCCCTGATAAGCGCGCACCCATGTGGAAGAAGAAACTATATTTTGGGAGCTACCCTATTGGAAAGTCCTAGAGGTTCTCTCTTCAATCGACGTGATGCACGTGACGAAGAATCTGCGTCAACCTGCTATGCTTCCTGGAGTGTATGGGAAGTCAAAAGATACGCCAGAAGCACGAGAGGACCAGCAACATACGGAAGACCCAAGCAACAAGCACACGGATACATGGCACCATTACTTAAGAAACTATGCTCTTACCAAAGAAGAGAAGGAAATATTTTTTGAAGTCCTTTACAGTATCAAGGTGCCGCCTGGATTCTCGTCGAATATAAAGGGGATAATAAATATGGCAAATAAAAAATTCCAAAACCTGAAGTCTCATGACTGCCACGTGATTATGACGGGCTTCTACCGAAAATGTTTGACTACCCATTGTGAAACTATGTGTATTCCTCAACGCAATATCTCATAAGGTAATCGATCCAGATAGTCTAGCAAGATTACAGAGGGATGTGGTCCAGTGTCTTGTTAGTTTTGAGTTGGTGTTTCCACCATCCTTCTTCAACATTATGATGCATCTCCTGGTTCACCTATGTGAAGAGATTCATATTCTCGGTCCGGTATTTCTATACAATATGTTCCCCTTTGAGAGGTTCATGGGAGTCTTGAAGAAATATGTTCATAACCGTGCTAGGCCAGAAGGAAGCATCTCCAAGGGCTATGGAACAGAGGAGGCCATTGGGTTCTCTGTTGACTTTATTCCTGACCTTAAGACGATTGGTGTTCCTGAATCGCGACATAAGGGGAGACTGAGAGGAAATAGAACTCTGAGAAAGAAAACAATGATATCCAGGGACGGGAATTCTTTCACTAAACTCAGAAAACACAACTGAAGGGCAGTGTGATAACTGAGAAGTGGAATGAGATATAAAATTACCATAGTACACTTAGTCGCGAATAAGAAGGGAGTTATTGGAGGAAATGATTCAATGGGGCCTGCTTCCTTGACCTGAGTGATTGCACGCAGGAAACCCTCGAGTTCGTTACTCGCGAGCTCTTCTCTGCACAACCGATGGGACGAGTCATCTCTCGAGTACGCCCATATGGGCTGCACTCTGGCCTGGAGCGGCTGCACCCGGCGCTTCAGAAACATCGCAGCGAGGTGGCTCCCGGTGAGCCCGCTGGCCTTCAGAGTGGCTATCTGGGACACTAATTTCTCAGTCTGCTCCATCTCCTGTTTCTGCTGGTTCATCCACGAGCTTCTCTTCACCACTTTTCTCTCTAGATAAACTAGATGGGTGCCTTCAGCATTGGCAAGTCCTTCACGTAGAACCACCGAGTCCTCCACGCGTCGACGGAGTTGACAAAACCCATCTTCATGTAACCCTCCTTCGGGTTAATCTCAATGTTGCAGCCCCAGACTTAGTGAGGATCGCCGATGCTTTGTTGGGCCCTCACGTTGAAGAAGCGCTTGAAAAGTGCCCAGTGTGGTGCTATGCCGAGATAGCACTCGCACAACACAATGAAGTGGGCGATGTGATGGATTGAGTTTGGAGGTACATCATGCAGCTGCACGACGTACACAGCAAGAAGAGCAAGGGGAAAGAGACTCCCCTTGAGATGTGGTTAGTGAACGCAACCCGTTCGTCGTTCTCTGGGGTGGGACAGTTCTGCTGCTGTGACGCCCCGAGATCGGGCACTATGCAGATTTCAGCATTCCCGCCAAAATCCACATAATAACCGATTCCAGGTTGCCACTTGTGATAACATTACAACAGTTCACGAATCATCCACAACAACAACAGAAAGAGATATATACAAGACGACTCAAACGAGTCAAGGATACCACTGATACAATACAAAGATCCAAATAACAGCGGAAGAAACAACATAGCGTCCGGCTACGGACAAGATCCAAATTGGACTAAGAGTCATGAAGATAACCGAGAGCGTCCAATCCCTGCCCAGGCCAAGCCGGAGGGATTCCCAAGCTAACGTCGTCAGACTTCAAACCTGTTGACTGCAATGTTGAATATGCAGCCACGAAAAATATTCGTCGGTCAGTACGGTTAAGTACTGGCAAGTGGATAAACCATACTCACAAGATACCGGCGTAGCCAGTCATCACAAGATACAAATACTTTGGGATCAACGGAAAGGAAGGGATTATTGCAACTAAGCGGCAGCGGGCTGCACTAACTAACTACAGAGACTCGAAACAACTTCCGGCTAAAAGAGGGGGATAAGATAGCGTATTGGAACCAACTACAACTACTCACCAAACAAACCCTTCCAATGTTACCCCCTACTAAGGAAGCAACCCAAGGATAACTCACACTGTTGTATTAATGATGGATCAAGTTATTGTGTCAATAAGACTATTACTAGTCAAGTTATCATTAGTTAGGTGTAAGTTGTTCTGAGTACTTGTTAGCCAGTACTTTCACCAAGTTAACCATAACCGCGGAAAACACGGCTTCTCGAGAAGATTTACCCTACAGGGGTGCACCAATTTGGCCGTACACGTAAGACTAACCCGCCAGACGGGGGATCAACCCACCAAGCGAGGTACTCAACACAACCCAACTCTTCTTCGCATCAAGCCCAAAGCACCATGTGCTGTGCGTGCGCGGCTAATCGAGCCCCCACGAAGAAAAGGGGGACCCTCATAGCACTGGAAGACCACGCCGCCCTAAATGCCGACTACAAAAGTTCCACCCTGGCCTCGGGTTCGCACCTGCATATGCATGCATCAAATGGAAAGCCCGAACTAAGTGTGGCGATTTGGACGAGATGCGAATCGAATCAAGTTGAGGGGGCGCCCATACTCGCTTCCCACATGCTGTTAGTGCGCTCATCATGGATCAGTAGACAAGACCCTTTTCCTAATTAGGGTCGACACTAGCAGGCTTCAAAACCACGCCGGGCCTCCTGCCGGTGCCTTATCATCAAATTATTATTACCCAAAACATTAACATGTTGTTGATTGAATTGAAACCCAAATATCAAACTAAACAGGTGATCAGACGGACAACAAGACTTGAGCGCAAACAACACTAAGCATGCAACTACGACACGAGGGCCAACAGGGTAAACAAACAACAGTTAATAGGAAGTGGAAGGAAGGCTATATCATGGCTGCAAGGTAAACATATAATAGGATCGAGACACAAGCATCGTATCAACAGGCTAGAATAAGAACAACGGAAAGAATCGGTAACAAGTGATGAAAGGCAGCCATTTGGCAGCAAGTGAGTATACTTGCCTGGAATCCAGCAAGTAGAGGTACATCCGTAGAACTTGTCGTTGCTCACATCATCTCAACGTCCTATCCGGGAAGAAGCAACGAACCTCGAACAAACACCGGATGCAACAATTACTACTACGGCAAAAGATCCAGCATGATCAAGATATGGATGCATGACAATTTAATGGATGCATAGAAATAAACTAGCTGACATGATAACATGTTTAAATGGACCCATATGCAATTTGAGTTGCATATGAAAAGCCCATGAATTATGGTTGAAACAATTGTTTTACAACTAACCAATAGGTGAAAGTGGATTAGCATGATGCATGGATGATGAAAACAGAAAAAATAACAACGATAGAAACAATTGGAAATAAGGTTTACCCATTTTGAAATTCACTTATTAAGTTTTGGAATTTTGGTTACTTAAAGGTGTCACACAAGAATTTGTTGTTTTCATCAAGTTTAATTGTTCCAAACAGATAACAAAGTTCATATTTGATTAGAACACAAAATCTTAGGTGGATTACATGTTTCAATTATTGAAAAAGGGATTACAATGATTTAATCATGAATTAAACAAGATTAAACAAGTTTTAATTGAATTTAATTCAAGTTTGAATATTATTTGAATTTTATTTGTTCAAAGCATAAATTCAAATTCATATTTGACAAGGTTATGTTTTTCTGGTTTGAAAACATATTTTATAAGTTCGGAAATAATTTAATTTGAGCAAGTTATGAATTTATCCAATTTAAATGATTTAAACAAGGTTTAAATTATTTAAGCAATTTTAATTATTCAAAACATGAAACAAATTTTATATTTGGAAAGGTGGTTCAAAATAGCATGGAAAACATATTTTATTTGTTGGATTTGGAATTAAAATGACTTAGTTATGAATTTAGCAATTTAAATAGCATTAAATAAGAAACAGTTGTTTTCAGCAATTTAAATTATTAAAAACAGGAAACAAATGTTATTTTTGGAAAGAGTAGGAAATTTTGGTTGGAAAACATATTTTATTTGTTAGTAAACAATTTTAAATGACTTGGTTAAGCATATTACCAATTTAAATGCATTAAACAAGAGGTGAAGCAAATATTCAATTTAAATGTGGCAAACCAGAAAACAAAGTTGATATTCAAGTGTGTCATGTGATTTTGGATGAAATTCATGTTTTGAGTATTTAATTTGGAGCAACCATTTGAAAGTTATTAATTATGCCATTTAGTTTGTCATTTTTAAGGATTATTAAATAACCTTAATTTTAATTGTCCAAATTGCAAAACAAAGTTGATAAACAGAAAGTACATTGAATTTGGACTGAAAAACATATTTTATTTGTGTGATTTGAATTAAATTTGAAATAGTTATGCAATTAATCAAATTTTAAATGAATTGTTTGAATTTGAATTTTGAAACAATTTGAAATGTTCAAAATAGAAAACAAATGATGTAGTTGGATAGAGTATTAAATTTGGGGCAGAAAACATATTTTATTTAAATAATTTGAATTTGGAAAATAAAAGTTATGTGCATATTAATTTTTGGGGACTAATTTGTAAAAACAGGGACCTGAAAAGAAGGAAAAGGAATTGCAGAGGGGCCCCTGGGGCGTTTTACACCCAGTGCCCCCTGGCCTGAGCCGCTGCCGTGCGGGCCCGTGCCTCCGTGGCGGCCACGTGGGCGTGGGTGGAAGGTGACGGGGCTGTGGGGGTGTATGACAAGCGGGCCCGGGCTCTGGCGGAAGAAAATGCGAAAAAGGGGCCCTTTGCGCGGCCGAGGGGGATCGATCCCTCGCCCGCTGGGCGCGCGCTGAGGGAGCAGAGCCACTGCGGTGATGTTTGCTGTTGTGACAGGTAAGGGGCACGACTGAATATGAGGCGAAACAGCGACGCGTTTTTAACTGTCGACTGAAACTCAACAGCGCTCTCTGAAACTGACGGGAACGAGCAGCGAACGCCGGCGTGCTCGAGCTGCTGGTGCTCGACTCGCGCCGTGTGCGTGTGGGCGCAGCAGTGTGGGCGTCGTGCGTGCAACGGGAGGGTGGAGACGGACAGCTAGGAGCGGGAGGGGGAGAGGAAAAGAGGGAGGCGATCACCTCGGTGTCGACGAAGCAGGAGATAGGGAAGCCGACGGCGAGCTCGACGTCGCAGCCTCCCTGGAGTCTCCCGGCTCCCGGCGATGAGACGAGTCAGAAGATGGAACCTCCACGGTCCCATTCCCGCGCTTGGCGCAGCTCGAGGAGGGCCGTGGTGGTCGGGGCGGCGGCGATGTCTGACGGCAAACGGTGGAGGTGCGGTTTCAGAACAGAGAGGGGGAGGTGCTGCGTAGAGGAGAAACGGCGACGAAGGGTGATGGGAGAGGGGGTAGGGTTAGGCTAGGGCGAGGGCTAGCAGGAGGGTGGCTGTTTTATGGGCGTCCGTGCTCGGTACGGCAGACATCGTAGGAGGGGGGAAGGTGATCGTGTGGTGGAGGAGGTGTCGTACTGCTGACGACAGCATCGAGGAGGAAGACGACAACTCGAAGGGGTATCGGGCTGGCTAGGGTGGGCTGTGGGTTGTGGGCTGCATCTCACAGCTCCCCTCTCCTTTATTATTTTTTTTCTTATTATTTTTTGTAAAGGATGAAAGAGAGAGAGAGAAAGGAAAAAGGGTTTGGGGGGCTTCTTTTTATGCAATATTTTTATTAATTTTCAAAACAGAAAATAAAAGCAAGTGTTAGCATTGATTTCAAACTTTGAATTATTAGTTTGATTTTTTTAAATTGTGAGTTGAATTTCAAATAGGGTTTGGGGGTTTTATTTTATAATTAAATTTTATTAAGTTGCAAAACAATGAGTAGAAGCAATGGTGCACCTTAATTCCATAAATTTGAATTATTAATTGGAGTTTTAAGTTGGTATTTGAAATTCCATTAGTTTTCCATAAAGAGTTGATTTTTAACCAATTTTATTCAATGACTCAACAATTATGAAAACATTTGTTTACACAATTGGATCATGCCCATTATGATTGATGGGATTCGAATTTGAATTTGCCATTTAGGGTGTTGATTAAAGGGGTTTTGATTTAACAAACAATTTAAACAAAACAACTTCAAAACTATTGGAAACAATTGAGTTGTTTTAGTTTGCAATTTTTGAATTGGAAATTTTGAACAATGTTTGAAAGTTTAATTTGGTTTGAATTCTTGAGTTGTTTTGAGAAACATGGTGCAATGCATATGATGCATGTGATGCAAAGCAAAAAGAAAACAAACACTTTCTACTTAGGGTAACACCCCAGGTGTTACAGACGACACCACTAACAAGGGATTGCGCCCTCGCAATCCACCTGCTAACCCGGGAGGGGAAAGAAGTTCGACTATCGATTCTTCGTGCTTCCAGTTGATCTCCTCGACACCACTAACAAGGGATTCTTTCTCGGAGTGACGACGATGTTCTTCCACCAGGGATCTTCCGATGATCGAACCTATTAGGTTAAGGGCTCAGAAAACGTCCATCCACGTAGGATCCTAACACTTTGAAAGATAGACAAGAGGGGAGACTCCAAAACAAATAAGATCGGAGGGGAAATAGAATAGGGATAAGGAGAAAAATAAGAATCCTATTGAGATGTTTTTCCCAAAATAGTTTATCAGATATAGTTTTTGACACTCCAGAAACAACAACCGTTAGCGAGGTTAACCTACAGGCTTTGCGGAACCGTTGCTTCGATAACCATTCGTATCGAAACAATATCGGGAATCGGAACCAAGGCTCTGATACCATTTGTGACGCCCCGAGATCGGGCACTATGCAGATTTCAGCATTCCCGCCAAAATCCACATAATAACCGATTCCAGGTTGCCACTTGTGATAACATTACAACAGTTCACGAATCATCCACAACAACAACGGAAAGAGATATATACAAGACGACTCAAACGAGTCAAGGATACCACTGATACAATACAAAGATCCAAATAACAGCGGAAGAAACAACATAGCGTCCGGCTACGGACAAGATCCAAATTGGACTAAGAGTCCTGAAGATAACCGAGAGCGTCCAATCCCTGCCCAGGCCAAGCCGGAGGGATTCCCAAGCTAACGTCGTCAGACTTCAAACCTGTTGACTGCAATGTTGAATATGCAGCCACGAAAAAGATCCGTGGGTCAGTACGGTTAAGTACTGGCAAGTGGATAAACCATACTCACAAGATACCGGCGTAGCCAGTCATCACAAGATACAAATACTTTGGGATCAACGGAAAGGAAGGGATTATTGCAACTAAGCGGCAGCGGGCTGCACTAACTAACTACAGAGACTCGAAACAACTTCCGGCTAAAAGAGGGGGATAAGATAGCGTATTGGAACCAACTACAACTACTCACCAAACAAACCCTTCCAATGTTACCCCCTACTAAGGAAGCAACCCAAGGATAACTCACACTGTTGTATTAATGATGGATCAAGTTATTGTGTCAATAAGACTATTACTAGTCAAGTTATCATTAGTTAGGTGTAAGTTATTCTGAGTACTTGTTAGCCAGTACTTTCACCAAGTTAACCATAACCGCGGAAAACACGGCTTCTCGAGAAGATTTACCCTGCAGGGGTGCACCAATTTGGCCGTACACGTAAGAATAACCCGCCAGACGGGGGATCAACCCACCAAGCGAGGTACTCAACACAACCCAACTCTTCTTCGCATCAAGCCCAAAGCACCACGTGCTGTGCGTGCGCGGCTAATGGAGCCCCCACGAAGAAAAGGGGGACCCTCATAGCACTGGAAGACCACGCCGCCCTAAATACCGACTACAAAAGTTCCACCCTGGCCTCGGGTTCGCACCTGCATATGCATGCATCAAATGGAAAGCCCAAACTAAGTGTGGCGATTTGGACGAGATGCGAATCGAATCAAGTTGAGGGGGGCGCCCATACTCGCTTCCCACATGCGGTTAGTGCGCTCATCATGGATCAGTAGACAAGACCCTTTTCCTAATTAGGGTCGACACTAGCAGTCTTCAAAACCACGCCGGGCCTCCTGCCGGTGCCTTATCAGCAAATTATTATTACCCAAAACATTAACATGTTGTTGATTGAATTGAAACCCAAATATCAAACTAAACAGGTGATCAGACGGACAACAAGACTTGAGCGCAAACAACACTAAGCATGCAACTACGACACGAGGGCCAACAGGGTAAACAAACAACAATTAATAGGAAGTGGAAGGAAGGCTATATCATGGCTGCAAGGTAAACATATAATAGGATCGAGACACAAGCATCGTATCAACAGGCTAGAATAAGAACAACGGAAAGAATCGATAACAAGTGATGAAAGGCAGCCATTTGGCAGCAAGTGAGTATACTTGCCTGGAATCCAGCAAGTAGAGGTAACCATCCGCAGAACTTGTCGTTGCTCACATCATCTCAACGTCCTATCCGGGAAGAAGCAACGAACCTCGAACAAACACCGGATGCAACAATTACTACTACGGCAAAAGATCCAGCATGATCAAGATATGGATGCATGACAATTTAATGGATGCATAGAAATAAACTAGCTGACATGATAACATGTTTAAATGGACCCATATGCAATTTGAGTTGCATATGAAAAGCCCATGAATTATGGTTGAAACAATTGTTTTACAACTAACCAATAGGTGAAAGTGGATTAGCATGATGCATGGATGATGAAAACAGAAAAATAACAACGATAGAAACAATTGGAAATAACGTTTACCCATTTTGAAATTCACTTATTAAGTTTTGGAATTTTGGTTACTTAAAGGTGTCACACAAGAATTTGTTGTTTTCATCAAGTTTAATTGTTCCAAACAGATAACAAAGTTCATATTTGATTAGAACACAAAATCTTAGGTGGATTACATGTTTCAATTATTGAAAAAGGGATTACAATGATTTAATCATGAATTAAACAAGATTAAACAAGTTTTAATTGAATTTAATTCAAGTTTGAATTTTATTTGTTCAAAGCATAAATTCAAATTCATATTTGACAAGGTTATGTTTTTCTGGTTTGAAAACATATTTGATAAGTTAAAAAATAATTTAATTTGAGCAAGTTATGAATTTATCCAATTTAAATGATTTAAACAAGGTTTAAATTATTTAAGCAATTTTAATTATTCAAAACATGAAACAAATTTTATATTTGGAAAGGTGGTTCAAAATAGCATGGAAAACATATTTTATTTGTTGGGTTTGGAATTAAAATGACTTAGTTATGAATTTAGCAATTTAAATTGCATTAAATAAGAAACAGTTGTTTTCAGCAATTTAAATTATTCAAAACAGGAAACAAATGTTATTTTTGGAAAGAGTAGGAAATTTTGGTTGGAAAACATATTTTATTTGTTAGTAAACAATTTTAAATGACTTGGTTAAGCATATTACCAATTTAAATGCATTAAACAAGAGGTGAAGCAAATATTCAATTTAAATGTGGCAAACCAGAAAACAAAGTTGATATTCAAGTGTGGCATGTGATTTTGGATGAAATTCATGTTTTGAGTATTTAATTTGGAGCAACCATTTGAAAGTTATTAACTATGCCATTTAGTTTGTCATTTTTAAGGATTATTAAATAACCTTAATTTTAATTGTCCAAATTGCAAAACAAAGTTGATAAACAGAAAGTACATTGAATTTGGACTGAAAAACATATTTTATTTGTGTGATTTGAATTAAGTTTGAAATAGTTATGCAATTAATCAAATTTTAAATGAATTGTTTGAATTTGAATTTTGAAACAATTTGAAATGTTCAAAATAGAAAACAAATGATGTAGTTGGATAGAGTATTAAATTTAGGGCAGAAAACATATTTTATTTACATTATTTGAATTTGGAAAATAAAAGTTATGTGCATATTAATTTTTGGGGACTAATTTGTAAAAACAGGGACCTGAAAAGAAGGAAAAGGAATTGCAGAGGGGCCCCTGGGGCGTTTTACACCCAGTGCCCCCTGGCCTGAGCCGCTGCCGTGCGGGCCCGTGCCTCCGTGGCGGCCACGTGGGCGTGGGTGGAAGGTGACGGGGCTGTGGGGGTGTATGACAAGCGGGCCCGGGCTCTGGCGGAAGAAAATGCGAAAAAGGGGCCCTTTGCGCGGCCGAGGGGGATCGATCCCTCGCCCGCTGGGCGCGCGCTGAGGGAGCAGAGCCACTGCGGTGATGTTTGCTGTTGTGACAGGTAAGGGGCACGACTGAATATGAGGCGAAACAGCGACGCGTTTTTAACTGTCGACTGAAACTCAACAGCGTGAAACTGACGGGAACGAGCAGCGAACGCCGGCGTGCTCGAGCTGCTGGTGCTCGGCTCGCGCCGTGTGCGTGTGGGCGTCGTTCGTGCAACGGGAGGGTGGAGACGGACAGCTAGGAGCGGGAGGGGGAGAGGAAAAGAGGGAGGCGGTCACCTCGGTGTCGACGAAGCAGGAGCTAGGGAAGCCGACGGCGAGCTCGACGTCGCAGCCTCCCTGGAGTCTCCCGGCTCCCGGCGATGAGACGAGGCAGAAGATGGAACCTCCACGGTCCCATTCCCGCGCTTGGCGCAGCTCGAGGAGGGCCGTGGTGGTCGGGGCGGCGGCGATGTCTGACGGCAAACGGTGGAGGTGCGGTTTCAGAACAGAGAGGGGGAGGTGCTGCGTAGAGGAGAAACGGCGGCGGAGGGTGATGGGAGAGGGGGTAGGGTTAGGCTAGGGCGAGGGCTAGCAGGAGGGTGGATGTTTTATGGGCGTCCGTGCTCGGTACGGCAGACATCGTAGGAGGGGGGAAGGTGATCGTGTGGTGGAGGAGGTGTCGTACTGCTGACGACAGCATCGAGGAGGAAGACGACAACTCGAAGGGGTATCGGGCTGGCTAGGGTGGGCTGTGGGTTGTGGGCTGCATCTCACAGCTCCCCTCTCCTTTATTATTTTTTTCTTATTATTTTTTGTAAAGGATGAAAGAGAGAGAGAGAGAAAGGAAAAAGGGTTTGGGGGGGCTTCTTTTTATGCAATATTTTTATTAATTTTCAAAACAGAAAATAAAAGCAAGTGTTAGCAGTGATTTCAAACTTTGAATTATTAGTTTGATTTTTTAAAATTGTGAGTTGAATTTCAAATAGGGTTTGGGGGTTTTTATTTTATAATTAAATTTTATTAAGTTGCAAAACAATGAGTAGAAGCAATGGTGCACCTTAATTCCAAAAATTTGAATTATTAATTGGAGTTTTAAGTTGGTATTTGAAATTCCATTAGTTTTCCATAAAGAGTTGATTTTTAACCAATTTTATTCAATGACTCAACAATTATGAAAACATTTGTTGACACAATTGTATCATGCCCATTATGATTGATGGGATTCGAATTTGAATTTGCCATTTAGGGTGTTGATTAAAGGGGTTTTGATTTAACAAACAATTTAAACAAATCAACTTCAAAACTATTGGAAACAATTGAGTTGTTTTAGTTTGCAATTTTTGAATTGGAAATTTTGAACAATGTTTGAAAGTTTAATTTGGTTTGAATTCTTGAGTTGTTTTGAGAAACATGGTGCAATGCATATGATGCATGTGATGCAAAGCAAAAAGAAAACAAACACTTTCTACTTAGGGTAACACCCCAGGTGTTACAGCTGCCCTGGGCGCCTCCATGAATTGTCTTGGAGGAGCCCTTCGCGCTCAGCGGCAGTGAGGAGCCTAACGGTCCTGGTGGATTTGCTCCACTTGCCCCTTCCTCCTTTTTCCTTCGGACTGCTGGCTACGAGAGCACCTCCGTACTTGCAGGTGTTCACCATGACGGAAGGAGGAAAGAGATCGAGGAGCCCGGCAATGGAGATGTGGTTTTCTTTGCTGGAGAGAGGGAAGAACTGCAGGCGCGAGGAGGAAGAAGGGGAAAATTTACTTTCCCCTCCACAGTATTTATAGAGAGGTAAAAGTACCCCCACCATCGATGTTCTACGAAACCCTACACGTGGCGCGGGAGGCTAACCGCTACGCCTCCACGCCGCCCACTACACGACGGTATCTAGGCATTTACTGCGAAATCTCTAGATTACCACGCAATGAACGGTCAAAAGTTTGTCAAACCCCACTTGCGCAAGTTATCGTCTGACAGGATAAGTTTTCCACGGGAAACGTCTAGTCCCCTAGCAGCAAAAATAGGGTGGTGCGTTACCGGCTGACATAGGCAGTCGAACGGAAAAGTACTCGAGTGATCAGAAACATCACTCGAGTTCTGTGAGGTCCTTTTCACGAGGAAAAGTTTCTTTGAAAAAGTACAAGTTGGGGTTTCCTCCTTTGTTGCTCAAAAACCCGACTCGAATGAATTGGGCCAGAGAACTCTGTTTTCCAGCTCGCGCAGCTGCATTAAAACTCTGGATGCCATAGTCATTGTATGAAAGTAAGACCAACTGATCTGTTCCAATGGACTGGGAGTTGCACCACAACTGCACTACTTGGTACCTTTCCATGCCAACATGTGTGATGAAAATCCCGACGGGCGCGTTGGCTAAAATAACTGACAACTAGAATTCGACTCGATAAGGCTTCAGCAATGCGAGTCACATTACCCCAGGTTTTTCCAGGTTGGAGCCTATGAACTCGAAGCCTGAGTAGGCGGATAGTGTTTTCTCCCGAGTGAGATTAGTCGACCTCGAGTAGATCGAGCCCATTGAGCCATATCCTTCAGTAATTGATCACAAAAAAGCACCTGAGTCGATCTGTCCTGGGTTTGATTCCCTGGATCGAGTCCTTAACTCCATGAGACACTCGGGGGCTACTGACGTGGGGGTACCCGAGAGACCCCCACGATGGGTGTACCCGATGCGTCCCAGTAAGGGATGCCTTAACAAGCTCCTCGAGTAGCTACATGGTGGCCCACGAAAGAAGCCTACATAGGAACAAAACATGGACAGACTTAGACAGAAAGAATAGGAAAAGGTGGTAACCGACTCAGAAACGAGTCCAACTCATGTACGACCCCTAGGACCCGGCTACCCCTATAAAGTACGGGAAGGGGTCACAAACGGGACAGACAACCCTAGATTAAGAGCAGTGTCAGATTCAATATGAAAACAACATCCCCTATAATCGATAGTTTTCACCTCATCGGAATAAAATCCGGCGGGCAACAACCCGTCGAGTTGAGTAGCCCACCATCGTCTTTTCCTTCATGAAACCCAGAACCCTCACCATGGGGATGGTTGAGGTCACTCCCTCTTCACTAAGAAAAACGTCTTGTAACATAGTTCAAGTTTTAATGTAGTCAAGCAGTACAGTCTATCGTTTCATGATCTAGACAATTGTACCACTACTTTGTTATCATGTGTTTCACCTGTGTCCTATGGTAATCTGGAAATACCGTTTACGCGGATTACCGCAGAATTTCTACAGCGCTCATTGGTCACCAAGAGTTTGTCTAGTTGTAGGAAAAAATTGTCAAGTATTCTCTCAATTCTAAAATATTTGACTCACAAATGAGTTTATCTAGATAAAGAACTTGTTTAGATACACTCACTTGAAAATCAAGTATTTTGATAGTAAAACCGAGTTGATTGAATGGTACTATCATGACAAGGATGACTCGCGAGCCAAAAATTGAGGCTGTTCTATCATCAATCAGTGAAGATTGCGGCAGGACATTCCAATGTTTACAAGGCTTCATCGAATTTAGGCGAGGCTTGCAGATTGACTTTACTTGGTCTCACGATGAGCAGGATTCATGCGAGGCGGGGAAATAAAGGAGAAGTTGGTCCTTGGAACTGATCGGGTCATCTGGACCATCGCCATGTAAAAACTAAAAACATCAGTGTATGCCAGCAGACTGTTGGGATCCAGCATTTTTTCTGTTTTTTTAGGTAAATATTATCTCCGTTCCACAGTGTAAGACTTATTAGGAAACCAGTAAGTTGAAGTATCAGCCAATCTGTGAGCGACTTCCCGAACCCATATGGACTCGGATTCCTCTTTCCATATAGCTCTATGCTTTCTACTCCTATATTAACTTGGCCCAGCTCACGTATTCGACGATCTCACATTGCCAGCATGCACCAATCGAGCTTCATGGCTTCACCAACACGTCAGTCACGTCGGATCAAGATGCTTCCCGGCGGCGACGGCGAGGACCTTCTCAGCGCACTCCCGGACGACATGCTCCACCTCCTACTCCGCCGCCTCGACACCCGCTCCGCGCTCGCCACCGCCACGCTCTCCAGGCGCTGGGCGCGCCTCCCTCGCGACCTCCCCGTGCTCGAGTTCAATGTCACACACGTGCTCCCGGAGAGCTACCGTCGGCACCTCCGCCGCCGCCTCGACGCGGCGAGCCGACCCGGAAATCCCTGGCCGGCCAGCAAGCTCGCCAGTCTCGATATTGTCCTCGCCCGGTACGAACGCCGGGGCATGCCCTTGCTGGCCGAGTCCCTCCGCGGCTTCTTGGACGCGGACGACGCCGCCGAGGCTCGCCGGTGCGTGCACAGGCTGAGCCTCGTGATCTCCCCTAACAAGGACTCCGGCAGCCTGAACCGCCTCATCGCCACGGCCGTCGGCGGCTGGGGAGTAGAGGACCTTGAGGTCGTCGTCCTCAACCGTTACCGGCGGGAGGTGCACGCGCGTCACGGCTCGGGCTACAGGTTCCCCCACCTTTGCCTCGACCAGAAATTCCCCGGCACCGTCGTCAAGCTGAAACGACTAAAACTAAGCAACTGCGACCCGCGCGCCGTCGGGCCGGCGCGCGCGTTCAGCGCCCTCACCGTGCTCGTCCTGCAGGACATGCCGACGTCGACGCGTAGCCGCGTCTACGAGGGCGTCATCCGCGCGTGCCCGGCGCTGGAGGTGCTGCACCTCATATCCTCCGGCTGCCGCGGTCCGGCCTTGGTCGTGGACGCGCCAGGCTCGCGGATCACGGAGCTGCTCGTCGAACTGAGCGGCCCCGTGCTCCTGACCATCGACCTGCGCTCCCTGCCGATGCTGGAGAGGATGGCGTGCACGGGCGCTCCCCTCGAGCTCAAGTTCGGCTCTGTGCCGTGCCTCGCGCGCCTCAACCTCACATACTGCTGTCTCCTCGGTGACCGGGCCGTGCGTGTGCTCGATCTCTCCAGGCTGCTCAGCGGCCTCCCGGACTTAGAGGACCTGGTTCTCAAGTTCACCGGGGCCGACATGTTTATCGAGCCGGGGCGAAGCATGCCACAGTTGGGCAAGCTGAGGAGGCTGCTCGTGGCGGGCGTGCCGCCGACGTTGGACAGCACATGCACGCGCAGCCTACTCGAGGCCGCGCCCTGTCTAGAGACGCTGCACGTCGCCGTCGACGAGGGCCGTGTGGACCGTTGGATTTCCGGGCGGACACCGTCGTCGGAGTTCACGCACCGGCGTCTGCGCGAGGTGGTGATCAGCGGCTTCCAGGGGACGCCAACGCAGGTGCAACTGGTGAGGTTCCTCAGGCACGCCAGCACCGCACTGCGAGACGTCACGTTGCTCAGGCAAGACCATGTACGCCGCGAGGGGCTCTGGGATTGGGAAACGGTGGCGCCGGAAGGGGCTCTGGGATTGGGAAACGGACACCCAATTGGGTGTACACAGTCTAATCATGACCATCTGATTATATAAGTCAATCAAATCAAACGGATCAGATTCATCTAATACGATATCGCGGGTGCAGTTAGCAATTACAATAGGCGGACGCTCTGCATGCGGACAAAAATTTCAGCAACCCCGCTTCGACAACCCCACGTTCGCGCAAGAGGCAAATCTCACGTCCCCAAGTAGTCATCCTTGCGTAATTTCCGCTCAATTCCATTCTCCCCAAACTCCATCTCCTACCTTGCATCGACCGGCCATCCCCTCGATCCGCGCCCACACCGCCATCTCCCTGGTGACGGCCGTCTGGCTCTTCCGCCGCCTTCTCCTGCCACCCTCCCCGCTCCGTCGGCATTGTCATGTAAGCCACGAGGGGCTCTGGGATTGGGAGACGGTGGCGCCAGAGGAGAGGCAATGGAGCGACGAGGAGAGAGGCGAGGTGCTGAGCAAGATCGAGGAGACTGATGCGGTCGCTTGCCCGACAGCTCGAGTAGTCTTGGGGTGATCTTTCCCACAGTTCCTGCATGGCTGTTTCTTTTTTCGGTCATGCGTCAGAAAGCATTGTCACAGTCACCCAACAAAATGGTTGCAAGCTTGTACGCGTATTAACTGCAGCACGAATGATTTACATCTGTACACTTTGTCCATATTGCTTCACTTCTTTGTTCATTTACTTCACTATGATTTTGTTGTGAGAAAACTCTGACTTGCTCTGACATGAGCACTTTCTGCAGTTGGGTGAACATGAACATAGGTTGAAACCCAGCTCTGACACAGGTTGAACTTCCAACACCCTAAGCTGCACTGTTAAGTTCTGAAACCGCTTCTCTGTCAACAATGACCGTGTCATTGTCCGCGATTGGTAAATGGATGATGGATCCAGTTGACCCTAATTGGATACGTCCGGTCAGCATCTATTCCCTAATTCTGTGCTTCTTCTCCACCAAAGATCTTGCAGAAAAAGAAATGTAAATGGAACGTCCTAAGGAAAAGGGAAGATTCAGTATGTTCAACCTACTGAAGTTCAATTTGTTTCACCGAATCATGGCTAAGCAATGTTCTAGACAAGGTCATCAGAAACCTTATTGACTTCGAATCCCAAGTTTATTGCTCCACGTGAAACGAAGAAATGCACCGATACTAAAGAGAAATGCCTGAACATGACCAAGATACATAGCTAGCAGAGATGGACACTTCTAAGGTGCTATTTGTACGGGAAAAAGAAACACCTCTAACATGGCCAGGAAACAGGAAAAAGAAACTTCAGTCATCTTTGTGTGTGTTCACTTTAAAGGATGGCCCGTTCTCTGAAGAACTAATTTAGACAAACAACTAAACATCTAAGAAGGATGTTTCGACCGATTGCTTCCTAGAAAAAAAATCTATGAACGGGTTAACTTACAACTTTGGCAGTTCACACTACTGAGGGACCTACTAGCAGGTAAGCACAAAGGTAGCAGAATACCACACAGATAGAAATAGGAGCTTCAGTTGCTAGAAGTGATTGCGTTCGACAACATTTTGTATTCATGCAATTATCATTTTGAAGGGAGTGAATTCTACTTTTTATGCTCTATTTATGCATTTTTGACACCATCCAACAAGAGTCTTTCGCTTTTATATTGTATTATAATGCAAATTTATAATTATTTATTTATTAAATTGGTAAATAGATTTTATTGAATTGGTCAATAATTTTTTTGTACCGCATACCCAGTGATAAAATCCTTGATCCGCCACTTTCTCGATGTGGCGTCCTTCCAAAGGATGTCACGTTGGGGGCGATCATTTTCTCGATTATTTTTCTTCGCGTAGAGGAGAGTGAACCTAGCTACAGAAGAAATCAAGTTCTGCCTCTACTTAGATAGACCAATGGCTATTCATGATTCATCCATATTGGCTTCTTTTTTTCTCGCAAAAGATGGCTTTTCATCTCCCATTTAGTGTTAGTGTTAGTGTTGATTGGATACGTCCGGCCAGCATCTGTTCCCTAATTCTGTGCTTCTTCTCCTCCAAAGATCTTGTAGAAAAATAAATGTAAATGTAACATGTAGAAATACACGTAGGTATTGGTTTGAGGCAAAACAAGCGCAGCGCTCTAGGGCCGGCTGTGCGTCTCTTTTATATTGACATGATCGGATTACAACTTGATGTACAAGGCATCTTAGGCTAACAACCTAACCAACTCTGAACTAATCCATGTATCGGATATTAACAGACTAACTATGTTACACGGTAGAGATATATTCTAACACCCTCTCTCAATCTCAACTGGTCAACAGATTGAGATTGCGCTTACACCATTGAAAAGCAGGAGCTGGAAGGGGCTTGGTGAAGATATCTGCAACTTGATCATTCGAAGAGATAAACCTGATCTCCAGTTGTTTCTGAGAAACTCTCTCTCGTACAAAATGAAAATCAAACTCAATATGTTTTGTACGAGCGTGGAACACAGGATTTGCTGAGAGATAAATAGCTCCAATATTGTCACACCACAACACTGGTGTTCGAGATTGCTGAATGCCTAACTCACCAAGAAGGGACTGAATCCATATAAGTTCAGCTGTGGCATTAGCAAGAGCCTTATATTCAGACTCGGTGCTAGAGCGAGAGACAGTGGCCTGTTTGCGAGCACTCCAGGCTATCAGATTTTCTCCAAAGAAGATAGCATATCCCCCGGTTGATCGCCGATCATCAGCATTGCCTGCCCAATCAGCATCAGAGAATGCTGACAGAAGATCATTCGTTGCTGAATGAATAGATAACCCAAGTGCCATGGTGGACTGAATATAGCGTAAAATACGCTTGACGGCAGACCAATGACTGTCACGAGGGGCATGAAGGTACTGGCAGACCCGATTGACAACATATGCAAGATCTGGTCTCGTGACTGTAAGATACTGCAGACCCCCGACAATACTGCGGTACCTAGTAGCATCTTCTGAAGTAAGGAGGTTACCATCCATAACAGAAAGCTTATCTGAGGCGGACATCGGTGTATCAGCTGGGCTGCATTTGAGCATGCCAGCCCGTCGAAGCAGTTCGAAAGCATACTTCCGTTGGGAGAGCAGTAGTCCACCGACAGGAGATCGAGTCACCTCAATACCAAGAAAAAAATGGAGCGTACCGAGATCTTTGACTGCGAATTCGGTCCGGAGGTTCTGAATGAGCTGATCAGGTGCACTGACAGAGGAACTAATGACAATTATGTCATCCACGTAGACCAGTAGGAAGGTGACAACCTCGGACTGACGATGAAAAAATAATGAGGAATCAGCAGCCGATGCAACGAACCCGAAAAGACGAAGAACTGGGCTGAGGCGTGCATGCCACGCACGGGGTGCCTGTTTCAAACCATATATAGCCTTGTCAAGACGACACAAGTGATTGGGATGAGCTGAGTCTTCATAACCAGGAGGTTGACGCATATACACTTCCTCCTCAAGAATACCGTGAAGAAAAGCATTCTGAATGTCGAGCTGTCGAAGATGCCAACCACGAGAAACAGCAAGCGACAACAGGAGTCGAATAGTCGTGGGTTTAACCACCGGACTAAACGTATCATCATAGTCCAACCCTTGGCACTGCTTGAATCCCTTTGCAACAAGTCGGGCCTTGTAGCGTTCAATTGAGCCATCTGCATGATGTTTGACTTTGAAGATCCATTTTGAATCAATCACATTAGCACCAGGGGACGTGGAACCAGTCGCCAGGTCTGATTTTTCAGTAGAGCATGAAATTCAGAGTCCATAGCAGCCTTCCAGTGCGGAACGGCGAGAGCAGCACGAAAATCACGTGGTTCGGCGTCAGCGGAAGAGGCTGCATGAGCCATGCACGTTGCAAGCCAGGCAACCGTGCCGTCCGTCGGGACGCGTGGGCGGCGAATGTTGTTCCGCAGCCGCGTAACCGGCCCAGGTGGCGGAGGTGAGGGCCCAGGTGGAGAAGGTGGCCCAGGCGAAGGCGATGGCGAGCCCGGAGCAGACGAAGCTCCAGAAGGCGGGGACGGAGGCCCAGCTCCAGATCTCCAGTTCCAGAGAACGATGGCCCAGCTCCAGGGGACGGAGGCCCAGTCGGAGTGGAGGATGCCGTGGCCGATCCTGGGCCATCGGACGAGGTTGCCGAGGACGACGTCTGCATGTGCTCGGTCTCAGCATGCACGTCGATCAGTTGATCGCTTGGATCAATGTGGAGCTGCATTCCTCTCCCTGTACCTGCACCATGATTAGAAACCAACAACGGTGTATACGCAATATCATTAAATTGGCCAGGCGAGGCAGTGGATGATGGTAATGGTGAGGTATTTTCGGGAGTGGAAAGTTTGGCAAACGGAAAACTAGACTCATCGAAGATGATGTCTCGTGAAATATAGACACGGCTGGTTGGGATGTGAAGGCACTTGTATCCTTTGTGGAGAGAGCTATACCCAAGAAAAACGCATTGTTTGGATCGGAACTCGAGTTTGTGATTGTTGTATGGACGCAAGTGTGGCCAACATGCACGTCCAAACACTTTGAGGAAGGTGTAGTCTGGCACTTCACCTAAAAGTCGTTCCAAGGGGGTTTGCATGTTGATAACACGACTAGGAAGACGATTTATAAGGAAGCAAGCTGTGGTAAACGCGTCACTCCAAAATCTAAAAGGAACCGAGGCATGAGCAAGAAGTGTGAGACCCGTTTCGACTATATGACGGTGCTTGCGCTCAGCGGTGCCATTTTGTTGGTGTGTGTGAGGGCATGAAACCCTATGAGTGATGCCAATATCGGAGAAGAATTTGTTGAGTTTCACATATTCACCCCCCCCCCCCCCCCAGTCGGTTTGAACATGCACAATTTTATGGTTTAGGAGACGTTCAACATGAGTTTGGAACTGAAGAAATATGTTGAACACATCAGATTTTTGCTTAAGTAAGTAAAGCCAAGTAAACCGACTATAAGCATCGATAAAGCTAACATAATATTTATGGCCACTAACAGAAGTTTGTGTGTGACCCCATACATCCGAGTAAATGAGCTCAAGGGGAGCTTTTATTACGTGACTGGAAATAGGAAAAGGCAATTGATGACTTTTGCCTTGTTGACATGCATCACAAATTGCTTTATTTTGACTAGACTCTGATGGAAGATCCCTATGATGAAGAACCACCTGTGAAGCAGGATGACCTAATCGACAATGCCATTGTGCTTGAGACACTCGAAGACTCCCAAACGCTTGCTTGATAATTGGTGACTCCAAAGGATAGAGGCCACCACGACACCTCCCTCTAAGCAGAATTTCCCGCGTGTCCCGGTCCTTCACAAATAAATCACGAGGATGAAATTCAACAAACACAGGATTATCGTGTGTGAGTTTCTTAATGGAAAGGAGATTGCGAGTGACATCAGGGACATGCAACACATTTTTAAGTTGGAGAGGATTGGAAGGAGTGGGAAGGATGCCTTGGCCAATATGATGAATGCGCATACCTGCACCGTTCGCGGTGTGGACGTGGTCGTTGCCACGGTAGACCTCCTTCATGGAGAGCTTGTCGAGGTCGTTGGTGAGGTGGTCTGTAGCCCCCGTGTCCGCGTACCAACTGGGGTCGATCGGGTAGGACGGGGTCTGTCCGGGTGCAGAGTGCGTGGCAGCTGCAACCTGGCGAGACGAGCCACCCCCGTCGTTCCCGACACCAAGGAAATCGCGCTTGAATCGCTTGAAGCAGCGTGCCGCGAGGTGGCCCACCTTGCCACACAGTTGACAGACGGGGCGGTTGCCGCCGCCACCATCAGATGAGTTCCCGCCACCATTGCTCGGTTGCGGGTGAGATCCGTTGCCGCTAACAGAACGTCGTAAGGAAAAGGGAAGATTCAGTATGTTCAACAGATAAGTTCAATTTGTTTCACTGAATCATGGCTAAGCAATGTTCTAGACAAGGTCATCAGAAACCATATTGACTTCGAATCCCAAGTTTATTGCTCCACATGAAACACCGATACATAAGAGAAAAGCCTGAACATGGCCAATATATATAGCTAGCAGAGATGACACTAGTAAGGTGCTATTTGTACAGGAAAAAAAACACCTCTAACATGGCCAGGAGACAGGAAAAAGAAACTTCAGTTATCTTTGTGTGTGTTCACTTCAAAGGATGGCCTATTCTCTGAAGAACTAATTTAAACAAAATACTAAACATCTAAGAAGGATGTTTCAACCGATTACTTCCTAGAAAAAAAAATCTATGAACTGGTTTACTTACAACTTTGGCACTTCACACAGCTGAGGGACCTGCTAGCGGGTAAGCACAAAGGTAGCAGAAAACCACACGGGTAGAAAGATGAGCTTCAGTTGCTAGGAGTGATTGCGTTCCACGATATTTTGTATTCATGCAATTATCATTTTTGAAGGGAGTGAATTCTACTTTTTATGCTCTATTTATGCATTTGTGACACCATCCAACAAGAGTCTTTCACTTTTATATTGTATTACAATGCAAATTTATAATTATTTATTTATTAAATTGGTAAATAGATTTTATTGAATTGG
The DNA here is from genome assembly GCA_028641055.1 of Alopecurus myosuroides. Taxonomy (NCBI): domain Eukaryota; kingdom Viridiplantae; phylum Streptophyta; class Magnoliopsida; order Poales; family Poaceae; genus Alopecurus; species Alopecurus myosuroides. Next base: position 305,509,953 of record CM054063.1, on the reverse strand, counting down.
TCAATAATTTTTTTGTACCGCATACCCATTGAACATGATAATAGGTCTTGTTGCTGCTGCTGCTGCGATCTTGAGGGCATGATAATAGAAGAGCCTCCCGATTCTTGGCTCGTGGCGGGTCGTCCTTGTCATGTACCGTTCGATCAGCTCGGTTTGACTAGACAGTTCCTCCCAGAACTGGACGAATTCCTGGTCACCCTCGAGTGTGCTACAAATCTTGCGGTAATATTCCCAGTCTTGGTACAGACCGTTGTTCCGAAGCATGAGCCGCTGGTAGTCCTCAAGGTGAGCATACCGGCAGTACACGGGTCGAAGTGCCATTCAAAATCATGCTCATAAATGCTTGTAGTATCCATTTGCTTCGAGTTTGCTAGGAGGGAATAACTCTGACAGGGTTTCATCGTCCATATGCTGATATCTCTTCTCCTGGTCGTGAGCTCTGATGCGGAACAACGTGAGGCGTCGGTTCAACACTCCCAGCTGCTCCTCGTCAAGGTAAAAAGACTCGTCGTCTTGGTTGACGAGCGGGGTGTCCTTCAGCCGCTGCAGACAGACATCGATCTCCTTGGTGAGCTTATCATCGTCCTAGTCAAGGCCTTTGATTTCCTCTAGCTCTTGCTCGCCAACAAAGTTGCCAGAACGATGCTCGCCAATAGTATGTGTGCTCTGGATCTTTGTCCCCGTCACAGCAGCCTGCGGCCCCTCGCTTGCTAAAATCGATTGAGAGGGCTTGTGGTTCTTCTTTCCATTTCCGGCGCCAGCAGAGGCTTGAAGGTCAGGGTCAGCAGAGGTTTCACCGGCGGTGCGCGCGAGATCAGAGCGGGCAGTCTCCATCTTCGACCGCAGGTTCCCTGTCGAATCTAAACAGAATCCCCAAACCCTAACCAATCCTCCGGGTACGATTCGATCCGAAATCCAGTCTAGACGATAATTGTGATTTGTTTGGCAAAGAAAGTGGGGAGCGATTTGGCGGAGACGTAGAGGCAGAGCCGCGGATCAGAGTCTCATGCTGTCGTGCACCTTTGGTTCCGGGGAAGGAACGAAAGAGCACGCGGCGGCAGTAGGCTTGGTTTCCATTCATCTCTCTGGTTTGTAGACACGAAAACAACCGTAGGATCGTTGGTTGATCTCCCTGCGGCACGTCAAATCATCAAATCGAACGGTGCATGCACAGTACATACCTGCAAAGATCAGACGGTACCTGTGAGTCAAATCTTCATACCGTGGGTATTTAGCATAAAACCACCACTTTAGTGCAACAATTTCGAAAAACCATCACTTTACTGTGAGATCGTAAAAAACCACCACTTCAGTACTAAGTTGTTTCAAATCGAGCCAAATCGAGAATTCACAGCGAATTGACAGCAAATTGACGCTGGATCTCAAAGTGGGGCCCACCTGTCAGGGTCATGTGGCTTTTCAGCCCCATCAAAAAAATAAAAAAAATAAAAAAAAGCAGCCTGCAGCCTGCACATGGCGGCCGGCGTACTGCCTCTCCTCGAGACGTCGTCCGCGGCTGGCGCGCCGCCTCTCCCCACGACCTACGTGGCCGGCCGTCGTGGCCGGCGCTCAACAGGGGGCCGCCGCTCCCTGGTGCGCGCACCGATGCCGTCCCCAACAAACGTGGGTCGTCGTGGCCGGCGCTCAACACGGGGCCGCCGCTCCCTGGTGCGCGCACCGATGCCGTCCCCGACAAACGTGGTCGGCCGTCGTGGCCAGCGCTCAACACGGGGAGGCCGCGCGGCAGGTACGGTCGCCGGCTCGGATTGGCCCGACGCGGCGGCGGGGATGAGGCTCGGGGGAGGGGCCGGCTCGGCTGGGGAGGGGGCGGCTCAGCCAGGCACGGCGGGAGGGACGGGGTGGGGGCTAGGCCAGCGCGGCGGCGGGGATGAGGCTCGGGGGAGGGGCCGGCTCGGCTGGGGAGGGGGCGGCTCAGCCAGGCACGGCGGGAGGGACGGGGTGGGGGCTAGGCCAGCGCGGCGGCGGGGACAGACGTCCGGCCAGGCGCGGCAGCGGGGGCGAGGTTTCGGCCAGGCGCCGCAATGGGAACTGGGTGGGGGAGGAGGGGCAGGCGCACTGCGGCGGCGGAGGATAGCCAGCGCACGGTGGCTGTAAATCGCCTCCCTTTTTTTTGTTTTTTAATTGTACTGATAAGCCAGATCATCTTGACAGGTGGACTCTGTACGTCAGAAATCGTGTCAATCCGTGTTAAATCTAGATTTGGCTCGATTTGAAACAACTTAGTACTGAAGTGGTGGTTTTTTGCGATCTCACAGTAAAGTGGTGGTTTTTCGAAATTGGTACACTAAAGTGGTGGTTTTATGCTAAATACTCTCATGCCGTTCTATATATACTAGTATATTTTTGTTTGAGAGAATTATATATATACTACATGGGAAAACTTGGGAAGGCACAAACAAATGGTTACATAACCGTGGGCCAAGAGTCTGACAGGGGTAACGAAACTATGGGCTGAAAGTTCGTGTCCATCTAAAGTTTCTTAACGATGAAGTTGAATACTCTGAAAGAAAAAATGAAGTTGAAACAAAGGTAGAAAACACGGAGTAGCCGTCAGAAAAGCACGAGGGGTGGACCAACAAACCACATCCATGAATGATTTGGACTGCAGAGCTAACACGAAAGCGACTGCGTGTTTGTTTTTTTCAGCTCCAAAATAGCCTCGGCGAACGTTCCACAAATGCCAATACATGCTGAAAATATAGCGCCCTTCTTAGACTAGCTCCAAGAATGAGGCACGCAGTTTGGCTTGGCAGCAGTAGCCGTCCAAATGGGCGTCCGATTCTCCCTCCCTTGGGTTTGGGCAACGACCGTTTCCCAATTGCGAGACAGATTATGACCTTTTTTTTTTTTGAAATTAGACAGATTATGACCTTGGTTGCAAACCGAACAGACTAGAAAATATATCTTTTCAGGAGCAGCAGCGCCTTCTTCTTTGCTGCCAAATTGAGGACGACGGATCCATCATCCATCGCGTAGTATGACGGGAGGCGACACGCTGTGTGGCCGAGGGACGGAGCCCTCGATGCCGACGGCCGGCACTGCTCCCTCGCGTCGCCGTCCGTCGCTGTGGAGTGGGAGCAGGACGAACTGGCCGGATGATATCTAACCTAACCCATAGTAGTAGGAGACTGGAGTGGTACAAACAACGGTCGTTGTTGACATGACAGCGCCTGGTGTTACAGAGAAGCAAAGGCTGGTCCAGAAGTTGAGTGCAACCCTGGGTGCTGGAAGTCTGGAAGTTGTACGCCTGTGTTGTAGTCCCTGGAAATAATTCCGGAGAGAACAAGTTTGTTTATCCGTAGATTGTACGTACATCTGGATCAACGACGTGCACACGCGACGTCTGTAACCGAAGGCTGCATGACGCGTCCTTCTACGTGATGTCTTTGTTGTCCCAACTTGGTTCGTCTTGGGAGAGTCGGAGACGATAAGACAGCAAGGCATATCTGTTCCGATCGATGCATGTCGGCCTGCTTCCATGACTGATCTATCGCTAGTGGGTCACCGCCCTCATCCTTCGCTGTCCCATTGTAGCCGAGGAAAAGGAGATGTAGCGGAAACGACGCTCCCAAACTTGGTTTGTGGTAAACGGAAACCCCGTGTGGCGTATGACACAATCACACTTGACTTATTAGTATCAGGACACACAAAATCGCACAAAACTTTTTTGCTTTTCAGGGATGACAACTAGGAGCAAGCCAATCACATCAGAGATTTAAATCCACTGACGAAAAAGCTTCCTAGTATATGCACGGCACTTCGAATGGAAGCTGACCAGTCGTCGTGTCCCGCTGCTGGCCAGGAAATCGACTGATCGCGATTAGTTTAGGTTTAGATCGCTCCCCGTACACCTGCCTGCTCGTGGTTGACACGCGTGCCACTTTGGATTTGTACCCGGGTCATCTGGGCAAAGCACTCGAACCTGGCGTGGACTGCTCGTGCTGGCAGCCTGGAAATCATTTGCTGTACCTTGAAACGGTCGAATAATGCATCCTGCCTCGTCGTGGGCACATAAGTTCTCTGTTTGCCTATCAGTTCCGGCCGAATGCACAACTGAACGCTTGCTGAAAATTGCCGTCTTCGTGTTGTCTGAAGTTTTCTACATGTCACTATGGTTTTTTCGTCTTTCTTCTTTTTTCCCTGAAAATTGCCGTCTTCGTGTTGTCTCAAGCTTTCTGCTCCCTGCCGGCCTGCTCCGATAATAGCTCCGGCGCCAGTGGACCATTCCCATTCTCGCTGCAACCAGAGCATGATCTTTGCTTTGACAGCAGACTGGCGTGTGATGACCCAACCACACTCCGCATATATTACTACTATCAATCAGCAAAGACACATAAAACAGAAAGCTTCCATGCTTTTGGCACGCGACTACACGCCGAGCAGCCAATTGTGTTGGCCTATCGGGGCAGAAGAAAATAAAAAATCTCTTTATGACAAGTTGTCATCTTGGGCCCTGACAGATCTTTTAAGCACCTAGCAAAAATCTCTTTTAAAATTAAAATCTGCTTATGGATGATCCGGCATAATGTCTTTGCTACAAAAGACAATATGTTGAAAAGAAACTTGATGAATCCATAAATCATTTGTTCTTTGAGTGCCCAGCGGCCAGTTTTGTTTGGAGCACCATTAACACGGCCATTGGGGCATCATCTAGGCCTTCTTGTTTTACTCGGTATTTCTGGTGGATGCAGAGTTTTTTCCTGACAAAACAAACTTACATGTGGTTAGGGTTTGCTGGCGATTTGAAAATTACGAAATCGCGCTTGTTTTGAAGGCAAATTGATATCATCTCATGTCGAGATGTTGTGTTACATGTGTGTTTCTTCATTATTGGGCAGGTTTACAGACAGAAGCAGATAAGAAGTCGCTCATTGAAGGTGCCGAACAAATTCAGCAGGTAGCGATCAGAGCAGTGTTCTAGATTTCGTCGAAATTTCTTTCGAATTTCGCGAAAATTACGATTCTCGAAGAGGGGCGAGAAAAGCAAATTTTCGTCGAAAATTTCGACTATGTTTGAAAAAATCAAATACACAATGATAATATAGCACATAATTCAAGTATACATCAAAAGGTTGGCATATTTCTGTTGGTAAAGTGTCCGGTCATTGTTCTTCTCGGTTGTGAGTTCGAACTCTATGCTCTCCTTTATTTTTGCTAAATATTTTGAAGGAATATAAATTTGAATCTGGCCGAAATATTTGAAAATTATCTTCGAAATTTCGTGAATTTCTCGAAATTTGCGAATCTCGGACATGGGCGAAAGAAAAACAAAAAACGAAATCTAGAACACTGGATCAGAGGGCACGAGGCGCTAGCTCCAGGTCAAGCAGAGGAAGATGAAGAAGTTTCGATCCAAGTCTGAGAGGTTCTTGAAGAGTGATCCCTTGCTGTTCTACAAAAAGTACCAGTCGTTTTCAACGGAAATTTGAGAAGTGGCCCATGGGGTTCCAACTTGTATATAATGAAGTGCTCGGTGGAGTTTGCCAGTAAAAACCTCTTGTTCCTGTCAGTGGGTTTGCAATGTAGAGTCGTTTTTCTAGTTCTAGTCTGACCCTCCTTTGTAGCAAATTTTTGCTCCGTCTGGTGTGTGGTGGTGGTGTCCAGTTAAAACTTTGAGCTTTGGGGGTTTTCTTTTGCGTTTGTAAGAACCTGTTCTGTCATCATCGGTAATGGTATGGAAAAAAAAAACAGCAGCTGAACACGCTTTGTCTAATCTGTTTTTATACTCCTTGTCAGAGGTAAATGTTCTTTCTAGTAGGTTATAAAAGAAAGATGAATGCGCACAAGCAGCGTAGGGGAGCACGCACGCAAGCAATGGCAGATAATGACGCGCCACGCTTCAGAAATTCATATCCGGTGGCGTAGAAGTTAGTTCGACTGCCCGCGTAGTCGTCGGCGGCAAGAGCGGATCGTGTCCCGCTCCTGGCCAGGAGTCTTCCATTAGTTTAGCTTCCGTTCAGCCGTTCAGTGCACCTGCTCGTGCTCCATCTCTGCATCTACCATGTGGTTGACGTACGGTTACATGGTACCTCATCATATCTTTGCCACACATGGGGTTTTGCAAAAAGAAAAGATAGCCGCAGTTCTGAACCCGTACGTTGCGCATGCCAAACCTGGGGTAGCTGTATTCTCCTGACCGTTGGTGGATTGGATCCAACGAGCCGGCCATTCAAATTTAAACAGTGCGGGAATCATTTGACATAACCTTGAAATGGTCGAAGGATATATCGACGGTGCGTCGTCGTGCTCGTGCGCATGGATTCATTGGCCCAACCGAGCCTCTCGTGAGCAGGACGGGTCGACACGATATGGCACTATCGCCATAATTATAATTTTTTAGAGCTTCCGCTATATTTTTTCTCCCGTGCTGGAGTAGGCAGCATGAACACGCTAGAGCCAGGGCTCCCTCCATGCTGGAAACAATTTCTGCCCTCGTTGAAAGAGGCTTCATAGGGTGTAATGATGAAAGTGAAGAGGCTCTTTAGGAGGACAAGAAAGAAGAAACATGTGCAAGGAAAGCTTTTGCTTCAATCTATTTATTGTTGGCCGGGTGCTTTGTTGTTCAATGAAATCGTCTATGTGGTTGTGATTTCGTTGTATCAATTTTCACTCGATTTTATATTAGTTAACTGAACGACTTTCTTCTTCTTAATTAATAAATAGATTGAAGCAAAAAGTTTGCCTCGGTTTCAAAATCAAAAGGACATGCAATGAACGGCGGGGCACACATTAGAGATTTATATCCACTTGCGCAATAGTTGCTTGTTGAATATATGAGCAATTTTCCAAATGATTTAATCCATGGAAAAGAAAAACGACATATGGCTAGAATAACTAGAAATAAACTAGTCATATGATTTGCATGAAAACGCGACGTAGACAGTTCAAATAGATCGGTACTAGAAGAACATGTATCGAGACATGAAGCAAAAACATGAACACATACGGTGCAGAAGAACCGTTGACGTTGGGCGCGTCAGACATGTCGCCGAAGAGGTTGTCGACGTCTGGGAAGAAGTCATCGTTCGGGAAGTAGTCGTCGGCGTCCGTGATGACGATGATGCCAGTAGTCGCGCCGCAGCGCTCCCCAAAAACCTTATCGCTCTTCTCCCGTAAAGGATCCGAAGAGACGCGGTTCCGGAGGCCTACTGTCCCGTCCCGCGGTGCACGCCGCGGCACGGGATGGAGATGTCCTGATCGGTGGCGCGGTGCTCGAAATATGAGGCAGAGGTGTGGATCTGTTGTGCGTATCTCTGGAGAGGAGCGACCTCATGTTTTATAGGCACAGAGCAGGAGCCGAACAGGCCACGCGGGAAGGCAGACATGCAACAGCCGAAGCTGAGCAGCCTCCGTAATCAAAACCCACTGAGCAAAACGTTTCAGATTCTTGCAGCTGTTCATATTCTAATTCATGCGTGTGGCAAAATAAAGAGAGAGAGGCTCTCTGCTCGAGGCATTCCCGCAACCCGTGGCGCGCGCGCGTTGTGACGACGCGAGGCATGGCGAGGCGGACGGCGGAGGAGGAGCGCGCGTGTAGTCATCTCCTTCTCATGCTCGTACAACAAGTGGAAAGGCCTCCCTTATAAACAGGTAAAACTTCCACTCAACTAGCAATGTCAGACTAAACATTTGTCCCACCTCTTGCCATACACGAATGGGCCACATGGGCCTCTAGGATTTTCAGGAATTGGTGGAGCACTAAAATAGGCTGGGCCATATTTGGGCTAAAATTCCAAGAATCCCCCACAAGATCCTAGAGGCACACAAAATTTATCTTAGGTTCGAAAACACTCTTTATATACCGGTTCTACAGTAGAGACTGTTAAGTTGAACTCCACCAAGAACTCTATATTACACTGGTTTACAACTTGAACAGTGGACTGTGCCTTGAACTGCAAGTTTTCTGCGAATCTAGCTTCACACAAAGTCTTGACCGATACTTGACTACCGTGGGACTTCCCCGCGGGTGGAGCTTATACGTCATACTCCAAGACCTTTCATGAGTTTACTAGAGAGAACCCAATTCTCATAGACTGCGACGTTTAACGGTCGAACTCATATAGGTGAATTCCTCAGAAAATGTCCTGCAGGTCAACATCTTTGCTTAGAATGAAGCCTCTTGGAAAACATTAAGATTTATATCAGCCTACCTTGCAGTATAGGAGAGTATTACATCTTCAAGAAATAGTATTGAATAAATGTAAGGATACTCTCCTCTCAGTTGATCAACAGTTTTGTCTCCTAATTCTACTTCACGGGATCTCCGATCACATAGAGTGGGTTGCCGCTGTGAACAACTCATGCAGTGGGTCTCATTCCTATCTCCTTCGATGCATTATCGATCACATTACGTGAAATACCCTTTGTGAAGAGATCTGCCAAGTTCATAGATGTTTGGATATAATCCAACGCAATAACTCCGGAGTTTTTTTTAATTTTCTGACAGATTTTAATATCCTCTTCACATGTCTTGATGACTTCATATTATCCTTGGAACTGTTCACCTTGATTATCACAGTCTGATTATCACAGTTCATTAGAATAGCGGGTATTGGTTTTTCAACCACAGGTAAGTCCATCAAGAGCTCACGAAGCCACTCTGCTTCAACAGTTGCTGCGTCTAATGCTGCGAGTTCTGCTTCCATAGTTGACCTCGTTAAGATGGTCTGCTTGCAAGACTTTCAAGAAACAACGCCACCACCAAGTGTAAAAACATAACCACTTGTGGCTTTAATCTCATCAGCATCAGAAATCCAATTTGAATCACTATATCCCTCAAATAAGGTCCACGGTATAATGAATTCCATAGCTCATAGTGCCTTTTAGATAGCGCATAACTCTTTCAAGCGCATGCCAGTGATCATTTCCCGGATTTGAAACAAATCGACTCAATTTGCTCACAACAAACGAAATGTCGGGCCTCGTGGCACTAGCTAGATACATAAGCGAGCCAATAATCTGAGAATATCTCAACTGATGCTTAGTAATCCATCGATTCTTTCGAAGTAAAACACTAGGATCATACGACGTTGGAGAAGGCTTGCAGTCGCTATACCCAAAACGACTCAAGACCTTTTCCACATAGTGGGATTGAAGCAGAGTGATCCCACCATTGTCGTCTCTTAGCAGTTTGATGTTTAGTATAACATCAGCTACTCCAAGATCCTTTATCTCAAAGGATCGAGATAAGAAATCCTTGACCTCCTTAATTACGTCAAGGTTGGTTCCAAATATCAGTATGTCATCGACGTACAGACACAAAATAACGCCCTCGCCCCACCATGATGATAGTATACACACTTGTCAGCTTCGTTTACAACAAAGCCTTCAGTAGTCAAAGTCCTCTCAAACTTTTCATGCCATTTCTTAGGAGCTTGCTTGAGGCCATACAGTTACTTCAGTAACTTACAAACCTTTCCTTCATGGCCCGGTACTACAAAGCCATCTGGCTGCTCCATGTAAATTTCCTCGTCTAACTCTCCGTTAAGGAAAGCCGTCTTAACGTCCATTTGGTGAACGAGAAGACTGTGTGAGGCAGCCAATGAGAGTAGTACCCGAATGGTGGTCAGTCGAGCTACTGGTGAGTAGGTATGAAAGAAGTCTTCTCCTTCTTTCTGGGTGTAACCCTTAGCCACAAGCCCGGCCTTATATTTTTCAATTGTACCATCAGGTCTAAGCTTTTTCTTGAACACCCACTTGCATCAAGAGATGCATACGCTTCTGAAATAGTCTTGGGTGTGTCATCCACGAGATACACAATGAAATCATCACCAAAGGACTTTGCAGTCCTCTGTCTTTTGCTCCTTAATGGGTCTTCATTGTTATTCTCTACGGGATTATCAACGTGTTCTATCGGAATGGTGGGTTCGGGAATTCTAGACAATTCCGAAGTAGATGAATTAGGTATCTCATGATTTGATGAGCTAGGCATCTCCTTTTTTGGAAAGATGTCTTCAAAGAAAGTTGCATCATTCGACTCCATGATTGTACCTACATGCATGTCTGGTACCTTAGATTTTATTATCAAGAATCTATAACCAATGATATGGAACGCGTAGCCCAGAAGAACACAGTCCACGGTTTTGGGTCCAAGCTTGCGCTTCTTGGGAATTGGTATACTGACTTTCGCCAAACAACCCCAAGTTCGTAAGTAAGAGATTTTTAATCTTTTCTTCTCCCATTCCTCGAATGGAGTTATTTCTTTGTTCTTTGTGGGAGCTCGGTTTAGAACATGACACGCAGTCAATATCGCCTCCCCCACCATGCCTTGGAAAGTCCTGATGTATCTAACATGGCATTAACCAAATTTGTTGAGGTACGGTTCTTTCTTCCGGCCACCCCATTAGATTGAGGTGAATAGGGAGACGTCCTCTCATGGATTATACCATGTTACGCACAGAAAGAATCAAACTCGTTGGAAAAATACTCTCCACCACGATCAGAACTAATTCTCTTGATTTTCCGATCAAGTTGATTTTCTGCTTCAGCTTTATAGATCTTGAAGAAGTTAAAAGCATCATCTTTTGTTTTTAAGAGATACACATGACAATAACGAGTGGAATCATCAGTAAACGTCATGAAATATTTATTTCCACCTTTTGTTAACACGCCATTCATCTCACAAAGATCTGAATGTATGAGCTCAAGTGGTGCCAAGTTTCGTACCTCCGCAGTCGTATGAGACTTGCGAGGTTGCTTTTCTTGCACACATACTTGACACTTAGAGCCCTTGACAGTAGTAAAATTTGGGATTAAATTCATTTTGGACAGCCGAGTCATGCATCCAAAATTAATATGACAAAGACGTGAATGCCAAACATATTATTCACTATTGGTGCAAACATAATTCACAACTTTATTACAAACGTCTGAAAGAGATAAGCAGAACAAGCCTCCGCAATCATAACCCTTACCAACAAAAGTTCCAAACTTTGATACTACAAATTTATTGGACTCAAACATTAACTTGTAGCCATCTTGACACAGGAGAGATCCGCTAACAAGATTTTTATTGATAGAGGGCACATGATGAACGTTATTCAGGCGCACGATCTTCCCTGAAGTAAACTTCAGATCCATTGTACCAACACCTCGAACAGAAGCATGCGACCCGTTTCCCATCAGCACGGAGGAAGTCCCTGCGAACCAGCATCCTTCATCTCAGTATCCCCAATGACAACATTGACATTCTTGCCATTCTTCTCAAGTTCTCGCAACTCATACCGTTTAGGGCATTTCGGAGCCTAGTGACTCGGGTCACCACATAAGTGGCAGGATCCCTTCCTTTTCTTGAAGTTGGTGGTTTGTGCAGCCTTGTTCTTCCTATCATACTTGCCTTTGTACTCAGGCTTGTTCTTGTTCTCAACCTTGTTCTTGTTCTTGGGCTTGTAGGACTGAAAGTTCTTCTTCTGAACGAAGTTTGCACTAGAGCCTCCCTCAAGACCTTGAGGACGTTTGTCTTTTGCTCTCGCCTTCTCTTCCATATCAAGAGAACCAATGAGATCCATAACGGAAAACTCTTGTCTCTTGTGCTTCAAAGCGGTAGCAAAACTCCTCCATGAAGGAGGAAGTTTGGCAATGATGCCTCCGGCAATAAACTTGTCCGGTAACTCACAAGATAACTGCTCAAGTTCTTTGGCAATGGACTATATTTCATGAGCCTGCTCAACAATGGAGCGTTCATCATTCATTTTGTAGTCATAAAATTGCTCCATGACATACAATTCACTGCCTGCGTCCGAGGCACCAAACTTTGGCTCGAGCGCATCCCACATACCCTTGCCCGTAGGAATGGTCACATACGGGTCAATCAGATTCTCATCAAGAACACTGAGAATAGAAGCCCTCAGAAGAGTGTCGGCTTCCTCGAAAGCTTTCTCATCAGCAGCAGAAAGCTCTCCTTCAGGCTTGCCCTCAGCGGCGTCGTAGCACCTCATGGTTTGAAACCAGAGAGTGGCTCTCGCACGAAACCGCTTGAAATCTTTCCCTTTGAAAACAGGGGGCTTCATAGAAGCAGCAAAGCCAACGATTGAAAATTGCCTAAAATAAGGTTTTTGGATTGTTGAATATATGAGCAATTTTCTAAATGATTTAATCCATGGAAACATAAACAACATATGACTAGAATAACTGGAAATAAACTAGTCATATGATTTGCATGAAAACGCGACATAGACAGGTTCAAATAGATCGGTACTAGAAGAACATGTATTGAGACATGAAGCAAAAACATGAACACATACGGTGCAGAAGAACCGTTGATGTTGGGCGCGTCGGACATGTCGCCGAAGAGGTTGTCGACGTCTGGGAAGAAGTCGTCGTTCGGGAAGTAGTCGTCGGCGTCCGTGATAACGATGATGCCAGTAGTCGCGCCGTAGCGCTCCCCAAAAACCTTATCGCCTTTCTCCCGTACAGGATCCGAAGAGACGCGGTTCCGGAGGCCTACTGTCCCGTCCCGCGGTGCACGCCGCGGCACGGGATGGAAATGTCCTGATCATTGGCGCAGTGCTCAAAATATGAGGCAGAGGTGTGGATCTGTTGTGCGTATCACTGGAGAGGAGCGACCTCTTGTTTTATAGGCATAGAGCGGGAAGGCAGACAGGCAGCGGCCGAAGCTGAGCAGCCTCCGTAATCAAAACCCACCTATTCTAATTCATGCGTATGGCAAAATAAAGAGAGAGAGACTCTCGGCTCGAGGCATTCCCGCAGCGCGCGCGCGTTGTGACGAGGCGTGGCGAGGCGGGCGGCGGAGGAGGAGCACGCGTGTAGTCATCTCCTTCTCATGCTCATAAAACATGTGGAAATACCTCCCTCATAAACAGGTAAAACTTCCACTCAACTAGCAATGTGGGACTAAACATTTATCCCACCTCTTGCCATACACGAATGGGCCACATGGGCCTCTAGATTTTCAGGAATTTGTGAAGCACTAAAATAGGCTGGACCATATTTAGGCTAAAATTCCAACATTGCTAATTGTAACCATCTATACACGACGTTTGAACTGAAACCGATTTGCTATCTAGTCGTCGTGCTCTACTACTACTCCCTCCGTCTTAAATTAATCGTCATAAAGTTGAATAAAAGTGGATATATCTAGACTTATTTTATGTTAGATCAATTTTTGTCAATCTTTATGACAATTAATTTAAGACAAAGGGAGTCTATCAGTTCCTTTGCTCGGCGGCAGCAATAGCGGATCGTGTCCTGCTGCCGGCCAGGAGTTAGCTTAGCTCGTTGACCTAGGGGCTAGGGTTCTATGATTGCCACACATGCTACATGGGATTTGGCAAAAAAGAGCTGCCGTCTGGGTCATAGTATCTGAGAAAGTACTCGAACCTGGCCTGGCTGTATTCTCGTGATCGGTGGATTGGTCGAGCTGGCCGCTCAAACAACGTGGAGCGTGGAAAATCATTCTCCGTACCTTGAAACGGTCGAAAGAATATTTCACTCTCGTGCGGGGTCGTGCGCATCGTTTTTTTTTTGTTAGCCTGTCACCTGCGTCCATTTATTTTGGTTCCGGCACACATCAATGGAGCCCGTAAATTTGGTGGGTGTCGTCCATAGCGACACGACCGAAAAAAAATTTAAACACAAAAATTAAATTAAAATGTGCAAATTTTATTGAATATTCCAAATTTTTAACATAATTTGAATTAAATTTGGCCATGGTGGCTGCATAACCCTAACCCTAGTTATTCCTCGTCGCCGCTCCAGTTGAATGACGAGTCACCGTCGTCGTTGTCCTCAAGACTGACGACCTTGGAGGAGGAGGCAGCGGCGCGGAGCGGATCGAGGAGGTGGCATGGCTCGAGGAGGGGCTAGCACGAGGGATGGGGCTGCTGGAGGCCCCGGAATGGGCCACGCCGTTGGTGGCGCCGCGGCTCCGTGGAGTTGATGGTCGTCAGCAACCCCGGAGCCTCCTGCTCTAGCGCGGCCACCGAGTTGGCTATCGCTGCGAGGAGGCCGGGGTTGTCGTCGTCGAGAGGGTCGCGCAGCGGCGAGGGGAGGTTGTAGAGGTCGTCCTTCCGAGCCTCCTCTATGGCTGCGGCGGGTCTAGGCAGTGGGGACGGAGGAAGAGGCGGCCTTGGGGTTGACGTCGGGCTGAAGAGGAGCGGCGCCGTGGGGCATCACGGATGACGATGAAGGGACCTCCACGAGGTGGAGAGCGGCGCCGTGCGGCAGTCGTTGGGAGCGGATGCGGCAACACGTTGCCCGAGGAAGAAGTCCTACTACGAGAAGAAGCAGCAGCGGTACATGGAGGGCGAGAGGTGATCGACATGGACTCGACCGTGGCCGGCATGGCCTGAACCGTGGCCGGCATCGCTTTTTACATCCTGGCCCTGGCTGGCATGGCCTTACCTGGTCAACATTGCCTGAACTGTGGCCGGCATGGCCTGAACCGTGGCCTCTTTTTGCATGTGCCAATATTCTTTTGCTATATATTCTAGGGCATTTTGGTATTTGCATATATTTCATTTTGAATTGTGGGCACCATTTGAGCAGCCCCGTAGGGGCAGTGGCCAAAACTGGTCGGACAGTGTTCCGGACGGCTGCTCAAACAGACACATCGGATATTAAATTGGTCCGGATTTGAGTAGACCCGTAGGAGATTTCCTAAGTCCATGGCGTGTGCGGATACGTGTTCTCGGATTTGTTTTTCGTCCGAAATCTGCTGACTTTGTGTTGTTTGAAACTCTTTTTTTGTCGCCAGAGATTACAAGACAGTTTTTTTAGGGGATGTGACAAAGACAGCTTCCCCTCCATGCCGGCCTGCTCCGATAAATAAAAGATCAGCCGCCAGTGGACCATCCCCATCATCTCACAAAGATCTGAACGTATGAGCTCAAGTGGGACCAAGTTTCGTACCTTCGCAGTCGTATGAGACTGGCGAGGTTGCTTTTCTTGCACATATACTTGACACTTAGAGCCCTTGACAGTAGTGAAATTTGGGATTAAATTCATTTTAGCCAGCCGAGTCATGCATCCAAAATTAATATGACAAAGACGTGAATGCCAGACATTTGATTCACTATTGGTGCAAACATGATTCACAACTTTATTACAAACGTCTTAAAGAGATAAGCACAACAAGACTCTGCAATCATAACCTTTACCAACAAAAGTTCCAAACTTTGATACTACAAATTTATTGGACTCAAACATTAACTTGTAGCCATCTCGACACAGGAGAGATCCGCTAACAAGATTTTTATTGATAGAGGGCACATGATGAACGTTATTCAGGCGCACGATCTTCCCTGAAGTAAACTTCAGATCCACCGTACCAACACCTCGAACAGAAGCATGCGACCCGTTTCCCATCAGCACGGAGGAAGTCCCTGCGAACCAGCATCCTTCATCTCAGTATCCCCAATGACAACATTGACATTCTTTCCATTCTTCTCAAGTTCTCGCAGCTCATACCGTTTAGGGCATTTCGGAGCCCAGTGACTCGGGTCACCACATAAGTGGCAGGATCCCTTCCTTTTCTTGAAGTTGGTGGTTTGTGCAGGCTTGTTCTTCCTATCATACTTGCCTTTGTACTCAGGCTTGTTCTTGTTCTTGTTCTTGGGCTTGTAGGACTGAAATTTCTTCTTCTGAACGAAGTTTGTACTAGAACCTCCCTCAAGACTTTGAGCACGTTTGTCTTTTGCTCTCGCCTTCTTATCCACATCAAGAGAACCAATAAGATCCATAACGGAAAACTCTTGTCTCTTGTGCTTCAAAGCGGTAGCAAAACTCCTCCATGAAGGAGGAAGTTTGGCAATAATGCCTCCGGCAATAAACTTGTCCGGTAACTCACAAGATAACTGCTCAAGTTCTTTGGCAATGGACTGTATTTCATGAGCCTGCTCAACAATGGAGCGTTCATCATTCATTTTGTGGTCATAAAATTGCTCCATGATATACAATTCACTGCCTGCGTCCGAGGCACCAAACTTTGCCTCGAGCGCATCCCACATACCCTTGCCCGTAGGAATGGTCAGATACGGGTCAATCAGATTCTCATCAAGAACACTGAGAATAGAAACCCTCAGAAGAGTGTTGGATTCCTCGAAAGCTTTCTCATCAGCAGCAGAAAGCTCTCCTTCAGGCTTGCCCTTAGCGGCGTCGTAGCACCTCATGGTTTGAAACCAGAGAGTGGCTCTCGCACGAAAGCGCTTGAAATCTTTCCCTTTGAAAACAGGGGGCTTCATAGAAGCAGCAAAACCAACGATTGAAAATTGTCTAAAATAAGGTTTTTGAATTGTTGAATATATGAGCAATTTTCCAAATGATTTAATCCATAGAAACCATAAACAACATATGGCTAGAATAACTGGAAATAAACTAGTCATATGATTTGCATGAAAACGCGACATAGACAGGTTCAAATAGATCGGTACTAGAAGAACATGTATTGAGACATGAAGCAAAAACATGAACACATACGGTGCAGAAGAACCGTTGACGTTGAGCGCGTCAGACATGTCGCCGTAGAGGTTGTCGACGTCTGGGAAGAAGTCGTCGTTCGGGAAGTAGTCATCGGCGTCCGTGATGACGATGATGTCAGTAGTCGCGCCGCAGCGCTCCCCAAAAACCTTATCGCCCTTCTCCCGTACAGGATCCGAAGAGACGCGGTTCCGGAGGCCTACTGTCCCGTCCCGCGGTGCACGCCGTGGCACGGGATGGAGATGTCCTGATCGGTGGCGCAGTGCTCGAAATATGAGGCAGAGGTGTGGATCTGTTGTGCATATCTCTGGAGAGGAGTGACCTCTTGTTTTATAGGCACAGAGCGGGAAGGCAGAGAGGCAGCGGCCGAAGCTGAGCAACCTCCGTAATCAAAACCCACCTATTCTAATTCATGCGTGTGGCAAAATAAAGAGAGACTCTCGGCTCGAGGCGTTCCCGCGGCGCGCGCGTTGTGACGAGGCATGGCGAGGCGGGCGACGGAGGAGGAGCGCGCGTGTAGTCATCTCCTTCTCATGCTCATAAAACAAGTGGAAAGACCTCCCTTATAAACAGGTAAAACTTCCACTCAACTAGCAATGTGGGACTAAACATTTGTCCCACCTCTTGCCATACACGAATGGGCCATATGTGCCTATAGATTTTCAGGAATTTGTGGAACACTAAAATAGTCTGGGCCATATTTAGGCTAAAATTCCAACATTGCTAATTGTAACCATCTATGCACGTCGTTTGAACTGAAGCCGGTTTGCTATCTAGTCGTCGTGCTCTACTAGTACTCTCTCTGTCTTAAATTAATCGTCATAAAGTTGAATAAAAGTGAATATATCTAGACTTATTTTAATGTTAGATTAATTTTTATGACAATTAATTTAAGATAGAGGGAGTCTATCAGTTCCCTTGCTCGGCGGCAGCAATAGCGGATCGTGTCCCGCTGCCGGCCAGGAGTTACTGACCGCGATTAGCTTAGCTTGTTGACCCAGGGGCTAGGGTTCTATGATTGCCACACATGCTACATGGGATTTGGCAAAAAGAGCCGGCGTCTGGGTCATATCTGAGAAAGTACTCGAACCTGGCCTGGCTGTATTCTCGTGATCGGTGGATTGGTTGAGCTGGCCGCTCAAACAACGTGGAGCGTGGAAAATCATTCTCCGTACCTTGAAACGGTCGAAAGAATATTTCACTCTCGTGCGTGGTCGTGCGTATCGGTTTTTTTTGTTAGCCTATCACCTGCGTCCATTTATTTTGGTTCCGGCACACATCAATGGAGCCCGTAAATTTGGTGGGTGTCGTCCATAGCGACGACCGAAAAAAAAATTTAAACACGAAAATTAAATTAAAATGTGCAAATTTTATTGAATATTCGAAATATTTAACATAATTTGAATTAAATTTGGCCACGGTGGCCGCATAACCCTAACCCTAGTTATTCCTCGTCGCTGCTCCAGTTGAATGACGAGTCACCGTCGTCGCTGTCCTCAAGACTGACGACCTTGGAGGAGGAGGCAGCGGCGCGGAGCGGCTCGAGGAGGTGGCATGGCTCGAGGAGGGGCTGGCACGAGGGATGGGGCTGCTGGAGGCCCCGGAATGGGCCACGCCGTTGGTGGCGCCGCGGCTCCGTGGAGTTGATGGTCGTCAGCAACCCCGGAGCCTCCTGCTCTAGCGCGGCCACCGAGTTGGCTATCGCTGCGAGGAGGCCGGGGTTGTCGTCGTCGAGAGGGTCGCGCAGCGGCGAGGGAGGTTGTAGAGGTCATCCTCCCGAGCCTCCTCTATGGCTGCGGCGGGTCCGGGCAGTGGGGACGGAGGAAGAGGTGGCCTTGGGTTGACGTCGGGCTGAAGAGGAGCGGCGCCGTGGGGCATCACGGATGACGATGACGGGACCTCCACGAGGTGGAGAGCGGCGCCGTGCGGCAGCCGTTGGGAGCGGAAGCTGCAAAACGTTGCCCGAGGAAGAAGTCCTACTACGAGAAGAAGCAGCAGCGGTACATGGAGGGCGAGAGGTGATCGACATGGCCTCGACCGTGGCCGGCATCGCTTTTGTACATCTTGCCCTGGCTGTCATGGCCTTACCTGGTCAACTTTGCCTGAACCTTGCCTGAACCGTGGCCGGCATGGCCTGATCGTGGCAGGCATGGCCTAAACCGTGGCCTCTTTTTGCATGTGCCAATATTCTTTTGCTATATATTCTAGAGCATTTTGGTATTTGCATATATTCCATTTTGAATTGTGGCCACCATTTGAGCTGCCCCGTAGGGGCACTGGCCAAAACTGGTCGGACAGTGTCCCGAACGGCTGCTCAAACAGACACAACGGATATTAAATTTGTCCGGATTTGAGTAGACCCGTAGAAGATGTCCTAAGTCAATGGCGTGTGCGGATACGTGTTCTCCGGATTTGTTTTTCGTCCGAAATCTGCTGTCTTTGTGTTGTCTGAAACTCCTCTTTTTTTTTGTCGCCAGAGATTACAAGACAGTTTTTTTTTAGGGATGTGACAACGACAGCTTCCCTTCCACGCCAGCCTGCTCCGATAAATAAAAGATCAGCCGCCAGTGGACCATCCCCATCATTGCTGTCCCATTCTAACGTGGAAAAATGACGGTGTGTGTAGAGAAAACCACAGCAGAGGTAAACGGAAACCCGTGGCGCGTGGCCCGACCACACTCCACATGTTACTGTCAGCGATGACAATGAAAAGGGCCTGATTGCTTTTGGCATATGACAATTCGGAGCAGCCAGTCGCGCCGGTGCAGAAGAATAATAAGTTTTGTCTAATCTGTTTTCGCAGTTGCTTTTCAGAGGTAATGTTCAATCCAGCGAAAAAAAAAGGAAAGATGAATGCGCACAACCAGCACGTACGCGATGGCAGATAAATGGCGGGGCGCACATCAGACATTCAAATCCACTGGCGTAAACAAAAAGTTGATGATATGCGCACGGTGCTTCGAAGGGAAGCTGACTGGGCGCGTCGCCGTCGGCCCAGGACACGGCCATTAGTTTAGCAACCACTGTTCACTGCACCTGCCCGTGCTCCATCTCTGCATCTACCGTGTGGTTACATGTTATCTCACCAAGCCATGCTTGCCACACATGGGATTTTGCATCCCCCCAAAAATAATGCTGCTGCTCTGAATCCTTGCTCATGTCAAGCCTGGTGTCGCTGTATTCTCGTGACCGCTGGTGGATCGGATCGAACGAGCTGGCCATTTAATCAGTGCGGAAATCATTCGATACAACCTTGAAATGGTCGAAAGATACATAGACGATGTCCTGCGCATGGATTCTTTGTTTGGTGATCGTGCATACGACGAGTAGTTTTTTATTGGCCCAACCGAACTGCAGCAGCCCGCAGATCCAGCACCTCGGCGCGACCAACTAAATAAAGGACGACAGAGATCCACTGACTTTACTACTCAAAGTCTCACCGTCACTTTGCCTAAATTTTGAGACTAGAATTTAAACTGCCCAGAATTTTTTTGAAATAATTCAGGTAAATCGTATATGTTCAAATCTGGATTCTGTGAAAATTTTGTTTCGTCTGGAGAAATGGTTTATGATCAAATGGGTTTTTTATGTTTCGAGCTCAAAACTCAATTAACTGCTCAACTGTTTACCCAAATGTAATGAAACTTTCACAGAATACTCGATGAAATATATATATATGATTTGCTACTCCCTCCGTCTCATAGTAATTGTCTTAAAGTTGGACAAAAATAGATGTATCTGACACTAAAAATATGTCTAGATACATCAACTTTTGTCAAACTTTGAGAAAATTAATATGAGACGGAGAGAGTAGATTTAAAAAAAAAAATCCGAACAGTTCGTATTTTAAGCTCAAAATTCAGGCCAGCCTTATCCGTTAGATTTTGATTCGATGGTAGCTACCTAGGCAAGGTCACAACGAGACTTTGAGTAGTAAAGTCACTCAATCAGTGTCTACTAAATAACCAATAGTTGCATCACACGGGTTTGTTTTTAATGGATGTGACTAACAACGCCCACACGCATGTAACTTACAGCGCTTATGTTTACGATCAGCAAAAACATATGGATCGGTTCATATGCGTTGCTTCACATAGTGAAAAATGTGCGTACCCAATAGACAAAGGGGAAGGGGTTTCCGAGATCTACACTGCTTCAATCTGGCGATGTTGGCAGAGCAATGCTGGAGGTTAATCTTAAAGCCAGATCTTTTTTGTGCATCTGTCCTTCGAGCAAAATACTACTCTCTCGTATCAAAATGTGAGATGCTTTAGTTTTTCCTAAACAAAATGTATCTAGACATGTCCTAGTGTAAGATGGCATATGAATCTACACACTAAAACATGTCTAGATATATTTTGTACAACAAAAATTAAAACATCGTATATTTTTTATACGGAGGGAGTACATGTCAGTCGATATCTTCAAATTGTCAATCGATACGAAGGATTTGTCTGATTCGTTTTAACCGTTATTTTTTAGTGCTATTGTTTCCGGCAAAGGGAAAAGAGACGCTTCCTGTGCAAGGAAATGGGAGGCACGCGGCGACGGATAAAGGCGGGGCACACACATCAAAGCTCCTGATTGTATCATTATGCACGGTGCTTAGGGCATCTCCAGCCGTTCGCCCCCCAGGACGCGAAAACTGTCCATTTTTTTCCCGCGGCGCGAAACGGCGCAATTCAGAAAGTTGGGGGGGCGTGTTTCCCAGCCGTGAAACCTAGGCCGCCCCCCAGCCAGCGATTCGCCCATATTTGGGTAGGTAGAGTTTTGGCACACAAATAATTGAAGTTTTGCCACACAAATAAATAGAGTTTTGCCACACAAATAAATAGTTCAACAATTTAAACAAAATAAATAAATTACACTAGTCATCGTCATCTTCCTCAACATTGCCATTCCCCTTTCGCGCACACAAATGCTGCACCAGGTCATTCTGCAGAGCATGGTGTGTTCCAGCGTGTCGAATCTCCTGTTGGTGAGGAAGTCTGTCCTTGATGCCAGCACCTGGTGATCAACAGTTGCAAGAGGTCCCTGCCGGTAGTATGGTGTGCTTGCCTCACTGTCAGGCACCGGGTCATCCCGCTCACTCTCAATGATCATGTTGTGCAATATCACACAACACTGCATCACCTCCATCATGTTGGACTTCGACCAAGTCATAGCTGGGTACCGGACAACAGCGAATCGAGATTGCAGCGCACCAAATGCCCGCTCAATATCCTTCCTACAAGCCTCCTGGCACTTGGAAAACCAAGCTTTTGCGCTTCCTGTGATAGGGTTGGAGATGCTCTTCACAAATGTTGCCCACTTAGGGTAGATGCCATCTGCAAGATAATATCCCTTTGTATCTGGTGTCCATTGATCTCATAGTTCACAGGGGGTGCATGGCCTTCGACAAGCTCAGCAAAGACATTCGAGCACTGCAAGACATTAATGTCGTTGTGACTTCCAGGCATACCAAAGAATGAATGCCAAATCCATAGATCGTACGAAGCCACGGCCTCGAGAACCACCGAGCACTCTCCTTCCTTTCCCTTGTACATCCCCTGCCAGTCAAATGGACAGTTCTTCCATGCCCAATGCATACAGTCGATACTGCCAAGCATCCCAGGAAAGCCTTTTGCTTCATTCTCTGCGAGGAGACGAGCAATGTCTTGCGCATTGGGTGATCGCAGGTATATTGGGCCAAAAACTGCAACCACTGCCCGACAGAACTTGTTCAAGCACTCAAGGGTCGTGGACTCGCTCATGCGCAGGTAGTCATCTTGTGCATCTGAGGGAGCACCGTATGCAAGCAACCTCATGGCCACCGTGCACTTCTGAATAGAGGTAAAGCCTACCGTGTCGGTGCAGTCCTTCTTCAACTTGATCCGCGAAGATCACGCGTTCATTTGCGCGGGGGTTGGGTACCTCCTCCTTCTTGCCGAGGCGTACCCGTTTCTCCGCGTCTGGGGGCAGCAGTCCATCTCGCTGCATTCCCTTGATGCTCTTGGCCGTGGTGTTGGGCGAACTCCAATCACCTGAGCGCGGCGCGGGTGGCGGAGGAGCGTCCCCTGAGGCCATCGACGACGAAGCGACAGTGCGTTTCTTGCCGCACGCCATTGCTGCTAGCACGAGCTTGGAGAGCGAGGGAAGGTGGAGCGCGAGGAGGAAGATGAGCAGAGAAGACGAAGGCTGGGAAGTTTTTCACCGTTCCACCAAGTCCTGTATTTATGCACAGGACCGCTCAATCTTGGCCACTCGATGCGCCACGTGGCGTCCATCGCGGCCGCCGCGTGCGAAGGCGAAACGGGAGGGCGGCGGATGCTGTTTCGTGCCACGATCCTAACGGAGGATCGTGGGCATTTACTGCGCAGTTCGCGTAAAAACCGGGAACGGCGTCTCGTTTCCGGTCAAAAAGCTGACAAAGTGGGCCAACCCTTCTGCTCTCACTCCGTCACGTCCCATCGGGAGGATAAAAGTGCGCCATGACGTCATAGCGTGCACCATCAAGCTGAAGAATCTTTCGAATGGAAATTCCAAGCGCGAAAATAACTTCGCATGGACAGAAATCTTTCGAATAAAAGTCCAAACACGAAAGTAACTTCGTATGGACAAATTATGACGTGAAAACTCTTTCACAAGAAAAAATACCCCAAACACGAAAAATCTTTCGTGTTGGTTCCGAACACGAAAACTCTTTCGTATAAACAAGGAATCACAAAAGCTCAAAACTACACAAGTAGGCAGATCCCGCCACTCATTCGCACGATGTCTGCACATCATAAACCTGGATTGTTCAGCCGACTAGGTACATCCGGATGACATATTCTTTCGAATATGAAGGTAAGACCCAAAAGATCTCTCTTGGGGGCCTGGAATCGCACTCAAGCTGCGTCCTCCGGTATAATTCCGTGTCAACAACACGAAGAAAAATCCTAGCGGACGCGCCGGGTGCCCCTATAGGTTAAGTTCGACTCGGTAAGACCACTACGGCCCAGTCGCAACGATCTTATCAGGTTCGAGTCGGAGGTCTCGAATCTGTGTAGGCCAGAACTGTTTTTGCCCTAGTTGCAATTAATTGGCCCTGATCTTTCGGGAGAGCCAAGCTACTGCGTCATATCCTTCTGCGATAAACAGCCATAAAAACAGGCACTTTATTACTCTATACTCGGGTGTAAAAAGCTCATCACGCAGGTACACACCCTCTAAATGGGAAGCGACCATACTGGTTATCCGAAGGAAAGATGAACAATCTGACCGTCTACTCGACTGGAAAAATCCCAATCGAGCAAACGCTCGGGGGCTACTGACGAAGGGACGGATCTTAGATCCTGCGGATAAGGACACCCCGTCTCAGGCCCAACGTCAAGGCCCATGAAGGGAACCCCTTAAGAGTGTTCCAGAAGGCCTACATGAAGCCCACCCGCAATACCTTGTGGGCTAAGTTAGGAAACATACAACCGACTTAGGGTTAGAGTTCGAATCCTCCCCGGGTAGGGTTTGAGACCTGGCCACCTATATAAGGCCAGGAGAACCACCGGAGGAGGACCAAGCAATACCGCACCATCAAAGCCTTAAGCTCGAGATTGTACTCTCGACTTGAGCGATCATCTTTGTAACCGATCTACTCATTAATACAGATCGACAGAGGCAGGAGTAAGGGTTTTACCTCTACGAGGGCCCCGAACCTGGGTAAAATTGTGCCCCCTGTCTAGCCGACGATCGCCACCAGCGCTCATGGGTTCTCATATTCGAAACCCGATAGGTTCACCTGAGGGATTTGCCGAGCAACAGATTCGACACAACACCACACAAACTATAAAATAATCTATCACTACAAAATCTAGCTAGCCATACATTAGGTTTTCCAATATCCTGCTACAAAACCTAGCTAGCCCAATAGGGTTTCCAATCTAGCAAAGCAAACCAAAATAACCTAATAAAGCACCAGTGTACTAGTAGTTATCTAGTACTAATAAGAGTGGATGAACTAGGGATCAGAATTGATAGAGAACCGATTGCGGGGATTTAAACCAACAAAAATAGAAAAAAATAGAGGAATACCTTGAAAATTCAAAAGGATCCATATCCTAACCAAAAGGCCTCCGATCTATGCTACATGGGTGGGGATTTGAGAGAGAGGAGCAGTTGGCGACGGCTCTTCTTCAAGAAAAGAGGAGAGGGGAAAAGGTTTTGGAATCGGGAGGGGAGTGGCAGCGCGCCCGTGTTAAGGTTACCCGCATAATGCCCCGGTTCAGAGTGTTAGGATGTGTAACACCCCGATTAGGGCGTTAAGGTGCATAAGGGCATGTACAATGGTGCTATCTTAGGGATGCCACGTCGGATGATTGCTGAGTTGGAGGAGAGAGAAACGAAAAAAAGAGGTTTGCCTTCTCTTAATTAAGAGATGATCTCTTAGGGCACGTACATCGCAGACGCTAGGAAACTAATCCCAGCTATTTTGACGGTTCTCAAAGAAATCCTAGCCGTTTTCCTAGCGTTGTTGCGAAAACAAGCGACATACGCTATAGAAATACACAGAGAATATGACTCCCCATCGACAGACGCTTCCGCGTTCCAGGAATTGACTTTCTAAGCGCCTGCCCAAGCGTCTTGGAGTGTACATGCTCTTAGCAACAATTGTCTCACCACTTTTTTTAGCGAATCTGGAAAAAGCTAAGAGATAATCCATTGTACATCATGTTTATTAGTCTTATATCTAAATAATTATGATAAGACATCTTATCAACCATTGTACATGCCCTAACGTCTCAGACTAGGGCGTTATGGTGACTGCCACGTGGAAGTCCTCGTCCACGGTTACGCGGTCAATAACGCTTCAGATCCCCGCACTATGTTATAGGCTTACTTTTTTGAAATTTTTGGTCCGAAGGGACCTACCCCTCGATCCGGCTGGATGGGTCGTTTTAATCGGATTGAAATGGACAGAATAGTCCGATTTATGGTGTCCTCTTTGGTTTGCCGTGACAGCCGGAGATGGCCACCGTCGACCTAACCGTCACACACACACACAGTTACGCAAGAACGCACACGCTTTTCCTGCGTGCTCCCCACTGCTTTGCCGCGGTTGGCCGTTGGAGGAAAACGACACGGAACCTACGAGAAGGACCCGAAAAAGGTAAGTTGCGAAACCATGGGTAAAATCCAAACACGTATATTCCTCTCGCTTTTGCTTATCTTCTTCGGTCCCCCGAAAATGCACACGAATTTTCTAGCTGAAAAATCCACATAAAGTAGTAGTAACTGAGTTGCGTTGGAGAATTTTGGTTTGGGGAGCAGAAGCCGACAGCCACCGAGTCCCGGCGCCAAAACGGCCGGACCCCAGCCCGTTCCAGCTCGTGCCTCTCTCGGCGCGTCCGTCGGGCGCCAGCGCAGAGGCCACCTTGTTACATGTGTTTTTTTTAAAAATAGTTCGTCATATGTTGTTGACCTAGCTCTCGGCTCTCGCTCCGCTTCGCACGGCGCCACGTAGGCCACCGAGAAGGCCTACGCCATCGGCATCAACGCGTCGACCACGCCCGCGACGTGCCCACCACCTCACCAGCAACCACCACCCGCACGAGCCGGGGAGCCCAGCTCGATGGACCCCTGGCAAGCAACGCATATCCCCCACCACGCGTATGGATGGCCTATGGGGTCTCCCGATCTGGATCTGGCGGGTCACACCCGACCGTTGCGCTGCGTTCCATCAACACGCCAATTTGGTAAAGCAGTAAAGATTAAACTCGTTGCAGTCAGTTCCAATAGAGTAAGCGAGAACCCCCAAATAGGCGTCCGGATGGACGCCCGGCGAGTCCCTTTGGGTGCTCGTCCGGACGGGAAGGCGCCGGCGGGGGACACGGCTGCCCAGTCGGAGCCTCACTTGGAGCCCCCAAAAAAAACAATTCAAACTTTTTAACGACGATTTTATTCAAATATTTAGAATATATTATAACATTTGAATGAAATTTATAGTAAAACTGAAATTTAAACTAAACTACGACGTGTTCACTCGTTGAACACGTCGTAGTCGCCGTCGGAGCTGTTGTCGTCGTCGCCCCAGTCCTCCTCATCGTCGTCGCCGCCCCAGTGGCTCGGCCCCGCCTCGTTGTCGTTGGCCGTCGTCGGTGGGTTGAGGACGATCACCGGCACGCCTTTCATCACCACCGTGTCACTAAAGGACCACGCCGATGCCCCCGCGTCTGTCATTGGCTGCAGCGTATTGTACGACGCGAGGATCCCGTCCCTGATGCCCTCGGGGTCGTCCTCCGTCGCCGATGCCGCATGGAGCGCCTCGAGCTCTTCGGCGAGGCTGCGTGGGCGCTCCAGCCCCGGCTCCACCTTGGAAACGCGCAGCCCGGCTCGCTGCGGGGACTGGACGAAGAGACGGCTCGCTGCAGGACTGGGCGAAGCGATGGCTCACCGCGACGTCTACACTTCTGCACCGTCTCGGGAGAAGACGAAGACCGAGCGCCGCTTTGATTGCGCGCCGTCTCACTGACGGGGAGGGTCCGCGAACGCCACGCGGCCGTTTCTTCCTGTCCGGCACCCCCACGGGAGCCCCTGGGGGCGGGGTTGGGCTGGGTTTGCCGGACGGGAACAAGGTGGCGTCCGGACGGGAAGAGGCCGTGGGGGCGTGTTTGGGGGGCGCGACTGGAGATGCTCTAATGCGACATCTACGGGAGTTTTTGTACGGATTACACTTACAGACTCTCGTCTTGTCCGTAAATATTTTCCGTTTAGAGGCCTCCGCAAATGTCCACCGCGGACGCTATTTAACCAGTTCCGTCCCGAAAATGCAGGCCGAAACCCTTCCCGCCGTCGTCGAACCCTAGCCGAAATCCCCCATATTTCTTGCCGCCGTCCACTCCTCTTTTCTCGTTCCAGTCGCCGATTCACGCCTCCACCGCCACCATGGACGCCCTCCCGTGAGCCCTGCAGGTAGAGCGTCGCCGTTGCGTCGCCACCGACGCCGCGCGAAAACGCTCGTCCCATAAATGGATGGGGAGGGGCTCTCAGTGCTAGCGTCGCTGTTGTGCCGGGAGACGGAGGAGTTCAATATCCTCCACGGTCTCCTCCCGCCTCCCGCGGTGCCTCCACAGTTCCTGGAGGGGAGTTCCTCCAGGAGCTGGACCTTCTCCTGCTCAGGCTCGTCGCGAGACGCGCGAGGTCGCCATGTACAAGGATGGCTTTGAGATCTACGATCGGCCATGTTCGAGGGCTCGGTGATCCACGAGGACATCGTCCCCGACGAGGTCCTCGCCACGGTGACCTGCGCGGTGTAGGCGCGCTCCGAGGAGGAGTCCCAAGGCACCGCCAAGCGCCGCCGCCGTGAGGTCGACATAGACCAGCTGCTGTTCGAGCAGGGCCTCGAGCAGGACCGCCTCCACCGCGAGCAGGAGGCCTTCAAGGCGCGAGAGGAGGAGAAGGGAAAAGCCGTCGTCATCTACGTTGACGACGACTCGGAGGAGGAGTGAAACGCACTACAGCGACGGCGCGGCCGCACCCTGCGAGCTCCGGTGAGCCGATTTTGGCCAGTTAGGGTTATGACCGCTTAGTCTAACTTTATTTTGGTCAGTGAGCGAGCTCCGGTGAGTAATTCTGGTGAGCAGGCTATCTATGTAATGAAGAACTACGAGATGAAACTCCCGCGTAGTCTGAAATTTAAATTTGCAGTTTCAGTTGTAGTGTCTAATCTGTGCGCGACTCAACTCGGTCTGTGCATCGAGTGTTTGCAAGTTTAGAATTTGTGGTGTCTCTTATAGATGCTCTAATGTCTTATAACAATTCCAAGTATAGTGATAAAAATAGCTATATAATATACTCCCTTCGTCCCAAATTAATTGTCTCAAAGTTGGATAAAAGTGGATGTATCTAGCACTAAAACATGTCTAGATACATCCACTTTTGTCCAACTTTAAGACAATTAATATGAGACGGAGGGAGTACAATAGTTTGGAGTTCAATCGCCAAAAATAAATTTGACCAATTAGATCCGTTGATCATCATATCCTAATGGGATTTTCAAAATTAGCTAACATAATTTATTCGGATAGGGATATATCCATTTCCATATCTATATTTTCTATAAAATCCAATACCACATTTGTATTTATATTTGTATTTGTGAAAACGAATCTAGATATTTACCACTTGTATTTATATATCGTTCGGATTCGGATGTTTTACCACTTTCATTTTAATTTCTCGAATACAAACGTTCGGATAAATATTGATTATCGCCCCCTGAGTTCAAGCGAGGCCTGCCCTCTTTGTCTTTGATCTGCGTAGATCTTTGGTGAATTCCAGCGTTGTGAATTCGGCTCATTTTTTTGACCTTTTTTTTTTGCTGCGAAGGAAAAAAAGAGACCTTGAAGTGGAGGCAAAGAGTTCTTACCTGACAGGAGGACCGATCCTACCGTCCAAACGTCTCCACCGATGACGTTTTCCACGGAGAACCTCTGTAACCAACTTCTTAAAATAATTTTTGAAAAGTAGCTTAAAATAAGAAGAAGATTTGGCAGTGGGAACGTAAAACCCCATATGCTTTTATTATTTCTCTGGAGACGAGTAAACCCCATTACTATTTCAGGCTAGATTGCCAGCTCCAAGATCCGTCCACCACCTCACCCCCACCTCCTCTTCCAGCTTTGCCGTTTGCCAGAGCGTGGCCTCGCCTCGCCTGCCGCCCCACCGGATTCCCCGCCGGGTACCGGGGGTCGTCGCGGGACCGGTATAAAATAGCCCTCGCCTCCGGAATCGGGGGTCCGGCTCCAATTCCAAGCTGGCCGCCGCCGCCATTTCAGCGCCCACGTCGCCGGCGATGGCGTCGTCGGCGGGCGGAGACGAGCCCTCCTCCTCCCCGGCCAAGCCCATCCTCCTGCACGGGGACCTCGACCTCTGGATCGTCGAGGCGCGGCTGCTCCCCAACATGGACATGTTCTCCGAGCACGTCCGCCGCTGCTTCGCCAGCTGCGGCACGCCCGCCTCCTGCGCGCCCAAGCAGGCCCACCCGCGCAACCGCGGCGGCGACCGCGCCGAGGTGGGCGGCGGCCGCCGCCACCACCGGAAGATCATCACCAGCGACCCCTACGTCACGCTCTCCGTCGCCGGCGCCGTCGTGGCCCGCACCGCCGTCATCCCCAACAGCCAGGAGCCGCGCTGGGAGGAGCAGTTCTCCGTGCCGCTCGCGCACCGCTCCGCCGTGCTCGAGTTCCAGGTCAAGGACAACGACACCTTCGGCGCGCAGCTCATCGGCACCGCGCTCCTCCCCGCCGACCAGGTCGCCGCCGCCGTCGACGAGGAGGTCGACGACTGGTTCCCCGTACTCGGGCCCAGCGGCAAGCCCCACAAGCCACGCACCGCGCTCCACCTCCGCTTCCGCTTCCGCCCGCTCGCCACCAACCCAGAGTACCATCACGGCATCCCCGGCGACCCCGACCAGCGGGGCGTCCAGGACTCCTACTTCCCGAACCGCCAGGGCGGCCGCGTCACGCTCTACCAGGACGCGCACGTCAACGAAGGGGACCTCCCGGACATCGAGCTCCAGAAAGGGAAGCTGTTCGAGCACAACCAGTGCTGGGAGGACATCTGCCACGCCATACTCGAGGCGCATCACATGATCTACATCGTCGGCTGGTCCATATACGACAAGGTCAAGCTCGTGCGCGAGCCGTCCAAGTCCAGGCCGCTGCCCGAGGGCGGCGACCTCACGCTCGGGGAACTGCTCAAGTTCAAGTCGCAGGAGGGTGTCAGGGTCTGCCTCCTCGTCTGGGACGACAAGACGTCCCATGACAAGCTCTTCATCAAAACGGTCAGCCTCTACTGCCTAGTCTATTTGGGGCACTTTTGATTAAATGTCCCCTGATTCATTCGATTGATGTTTACTTAATGAGAAGGAGTTCTTTGGATGTTGCTGCTCCATAGATAGATACGAATTTATTGTTGGTGCATTTGAGGGATGTTCAGCCAAGCAGTACTTCTGCATAAATAATTTCCATATCCGTATGAACAAAATGGGAAATCGGAGGTGGTGATGAATTGATTTCTCTTCTAGACTTGCAGCATTTCTCTTAACCCGGATATGTTGGCTTGGGTGTGTTTTCTCTGTTTTCAATTTGCCATGAACTTTGACGATATGTCTTATGCAAATTTACACATCGGCCATGTTACTAAACATGGTGCACAGTTTACCATCCCCATCATTATCCATACACCCCGTTCTTTTTGGTGTGTGTGTGTGGCTCTTTAAGGGGTTCTTTGTGATGACATTAAGAATAAGTCCTCCTTTCTATGCTTTTGCAGGGTGGTGTGATGGGAACACATGATGAGGAAACTAGAAAATTCTTCAAGCATTCCTCGGTCATTTGTGTTCTTTCACCTCGGTATGCCAGCAGTAAGCTGAGCATTTTCAAACAACAGGCAAGTTTGGGCAGTATGTTTCCTAGGCATATTTTTTAAAGCTGCAAATAATGGTTATCAGATAAACCTTAAGCAAGTTAATTTTATCACGCCTCCCCATTTAGCAATTAAATTTTTACCATGCTGTGTTGGTGCCATATGGATTGCGCAAATAAGTTCACAAGTAGTTTGATACAAATAAAATCAGGAAGCAACAGTTATGTGGAGTTTAAAGTAAGCATCATCTCATTCTTATGGATATGTATTCTGCAGGCTACTCATGTGCTCTTTTTGTTGGCCACATTCTGCAGGTTGTCGGGACATTGTTTACTCACCATCAAAAATGTGTGCTGGTTGATACACAAGCTTCAGGAAACAAGCGGAAAGTTACTGCTTTCATTGGAGGCCTAGATCTTTGTGATGGGCGTTATGATACTCCTCAGCATAGACTTTTTAAAGATCTTGACACAGTATTTGAAAATGATTATCATAACCCAACATTTTCGGTGAGTTCATTTTGCTGATATGTTCTACATAACTTTTCTATGATCATCAAATTGTGGTCGAAAAAGTAAGCTTCTAGGAGCTGGTGCAATGAATGAATGCCGGACTGTCAGTGCTTTTCTTGCATCACATTTATCTCATTGTTTTTTTTTCTATCTAGCGTCATATGTTTTCCCTTGATGCAGGGAAGTTCAAAAGGACCAAGGCAACCATGGCATGATTTGCACTGTAAGATTGATGGACCAGCTGCCTATGATGTCTTGAAAAATTTTGAGCAACGCTGGAGAAAGGCATCCAAATTCCGTACTCGATTTAGGAAAGTAACTCGTTGGAAAGATGATGCCCTGATAAAGCTGGAGCGTATCTCATGGATACTCAGCCCTTCACCTAATGTTCCAAATGGCCATGTTAGTTTGCGGGTTTCAAAAGAAGAAGATCCTGAGAATTGGCATGTTCAGGTGTTAGCACTGCTCTTGTATGTTCTGCTTATGTTAGTACTTGTGAATTGTCGTCACTGGTTAACATATGTTAATGTTTCAGGTGTTCCGGTCAATTGACTCAGGCTCTGTAAAAGGATTTCCTAGTGATAATAGCAAAGAAGCTTCAAAGCAGGTTAGTCTGGCACATCTTCACTTCTACTTTTGTTGTGGCAATATTGGGAATATACTCCTTGGCAACATTTAGTAAATCTATAGTTATGCTGAAGTTTGTGGTCCGTTTTTTCGTAAATTCTCAATCCTCTTGTTCTGTGCCATACAAAAATTTGTTTTGGTATAAAGTTCTAATCATTTAATGGACTTCTGCAGAATCTTGTGTGCCGAAAGAACCTCATAATCGATAAGAGCATCCACACGGCATATGTCCGGGCAATCAGATCAGCACAACATTTCATTTATATAGAAAATCAGTATTTTCTTGGTTCTTCCTACGCGTGGCCATCCTATGTGAATTCAGGTTTGGGGTTCTTCTTTTTTTATCCCGTCTGTAACTTGGCATGCTGATTATTAGGTATATAGCTAGCATGCATATTATTGTGCTGCTAAAACAGGCACACACATAATGCAGAGAAGCCATAGAGAGCACAAATATGTTTTTCTATTTCTTCAGTTATTAGACAGGTCACATTCTTCTTAGTTTCGTTCATGCTTTTGTCGCTGATGGTACTGTTCTGTAAATTTAACATTCATGTTCAATGTTACGACATGGTTTACTCAAACTGGAAATTTAATCCCTTGGGATGTTGCAGGTGCTGACAATCTGATACCAATGGAATTAGCCCTCAAAATTGCAAGCAAGATAAGAGCTGAAGAACGTTTTGCGGTTTATGTAGTCATACCAATGTGGCCTGAAGGAGTCCCTACTGCAGCCTCTGTGCAAGAAATTCTCTACTTTCAGGTCAGCTCTATTTTGCAAAACCATTATAGCCGGCTATTAGGAAACTCCAAATCTGAGATTTATCGAGAAATGGAAGTCCCAATCTGATATTGATATATGGAAATCTCATTCTGCCTTGCAACTTCAGTCTCTGGCCTGTGAACAGATCTAACACTTGAGTGCACGCTGGCATATTCTCTTTATGGTGTTTTTGTTTTTGTTTTTAATACAATAATATACTCTATCGATGCTCACGTCCTTTTGCTTAGTTCAATGCCGTTTTATGCCCATCCTTGGTTTGGGTGACCTTCTCTGGTTCTTTTGCTAAGCTGTAGTAACTTTCATAGAGCAACATAATATGTAATGTCGTTATAGCCTATGAGTCGCAGAAGGATATGCTAATTGTACTGAAATAGTACTGTCCACACAGGCCTACCATGCTAATAAAGAGATCTTGAGACTTGCCCCTTTCTAAACCTTCATTGTCCATGCCACTGAAAGCAGATATTATTTGTACTAAACTCTAAGGAAGATATGATACGGTAAATTTAACTTAACATGCATGTATACTGAGTCAGGATTTGGGTCCTGGTAGTATTACACCAGGGAACACTTCACACGTTTTGTAAGGGAGGGGTACCCCCCGGATCCCACTGTTCATGATATCGTTCTACAGAGTTCAGACTACGGCTCCTGCAAGAAGTTTGAAAGGTCTTATCAGAAAAGAAATACATGATCTGGCGCGTGTCAAAAAATGAGAATAAGGCACACCTCAGTTCGATATGAAACCAGTGGTTACGACAGCACTGAGGCTTCAGATAATTTTCATTAACTAGCATCTTAAGTCTCCTGTAGGAGCCAGGATCCCCTTCGAATACTCCTGTTCTTCAGCTGGGAACATTTCACTCACGATTCATCAAAATCTATAATCTACACTCATGTTGTCTGCGTGATGGTTGGTGATACTTGATAACTTCTATGTTTGATTTTGCAATAGGATCTAGAGTGAGGAACATGGAGTATTTATATTTATGAAGTAATTGGTAGGTTTGTCATTGTGTTGGTGAAGTGTGACGTGGAGTGTGGCAAATTACTTGCAGGCTTGAATAAACTATTTTCACTTTCACCGAAATGCAAAAATATTAATGGTTTATTCTTTTACCTTGCAGGCTCAGACAATGGAGATGATGTATAGAGTAATTGCACAAGAGCTCAAGGCCATGAATATTGAGAATGCAAACCTTCAAGATTACTTGAACTTCTACTGTCTTGGCAATCGGGAAGAATCATCAACGAATGATAGTCCCGAGTCAGAAAAATCTACAAGTGCAGCGGTAATGTGTTGTTATGTGCATCATTCCTTCATAAGAACATTGTGCAAAATGGATCTCTTGTATCAGTGTTAAGCCTTACCAATCAGCAGGTTACTTGTCTAACAAACCCCATATCAGTTTAGCAAGATTAGTCTTTCCGCCTTAACTAAAAAACAAAAAAGATGCTAAAGTGCCTGTGAAACTCAAAACATACAGATAGCTAGAGATACATCATTGGTTTCAAAAGCTGCTTCTTATCCTATAGTATTACCAGAAGTTGATTCAAGTGATGGTATGGTAGGATCTTTATTACCAAAAGCCTGAAGTATTAGTGTCACATTGGTTGACCTTTGTGTTGATTCTGGTCTTGATTGTTGTAATTTATGATGTAAGTTATATATATTTATTTTATATGGTAGGCCCAACGACCAGATTTTAATTAAGGCTCATAATCAGGTAACAATGGTTGTGTACATAGTATTATTTCTCACACAGCAACTGAATATAGAGAATTATACTACATCAATACTCCCCCTAGGATTAATGCAAGGGATATTGATCTCTTTATAAGTATTAGTTAACATGCCATTGAACTTCTTTCACTTTAACCTACATTTTCTTTAATATTTACTTTAACCTACACCTGTTACCTGAACAAGTGAACATATGGCGGATTAATCGGCAAGTATGATTTACACATATGAATTCATGAGCACAGTAGCCAGCCTTTCCTTTTGTAGAACTTTAATATGAATGGACACTTATTTTAATCCCCTGTATTCAAATTCATAGGGCCTGGCTAGAAAACATAGACGGTTCATGATCTATGTTCATGCAAAAGGAATGATTGTAGACGATGAATATGTCATTTTGGGGTCAGCAAACATCAACCAAAGATCCTTGGCTGGTTCGAGAGATACTGAAATTGCAATGGGCGCCTATCAACCCCATCATGCTTGGTCTACAAAGGGGGGTCATCCTCATGGCCAGGTTTGTCGATTGACTTTGTGCTTTTATGGAAACTGCTGAACCCCCTCCAACTTCTCGTTTAAAGGCTAACAACGTTTTTAGCTGATTCGCTGCATATATTTTGCTGGCAGGTATATGGGTATAGAAGTTCTCTCTGGGCCGAGCACCTTGGGATTGTTGATGACCGCTTCAAGGAACCTTCGAGTCTTGAATGTGTAAGATTAGTGAACCAAATAGCTGAAGACAACTGGGAGAAATTCACATCAGAAGAGATGAAAACGTTGCAAGGGCACCTCCTCAGATACCCGGTTAAGGTAGAGCCTGATGGCAGCATCGGTCCGCTGCCAGACCAAGAATGCTTCCCTGACGTCGGTGGCAAGATCTGTGGGGCTCCAACCTCACTTCCTGACTCGCTGACAATGTAAACATTGCCGCAGCGCGAAATATCGACCTTTTTTCAGTGTGCAAAGCTGGTTATTTCTCACACCTGTAAAAAACATATGATTCTTTTGTTGTTGTGTTGGCGCTGAAGGAGAGTTGGACGAGTATCGTGATCTGTCTTCACGCGTAGGGAAAGCTGGACTTGCTAATTAATGGTGTCCGTAGAGTTGTTGCATTTGTAAGATTTCGTACCGTCTGTAAATGAAAACACGACAGGATCACTGATAGTGCTGGACATTTCTACCATCATGGCACGATCGTTGATATTGTTCTCATTTGATTCATTTTTGCGGTGTGTAAGAGTGCATGGATGTACCGGCTACACGAGATACAAGTTTTCAACCATTTTGTTCGGTGACCGTGATAAGGCTGTCTGACGCGCGGCTAAGATCAACTCGAAAACTATTCAAGCTGTCATGCTTGCAGTAGCATCGATCACGTACATCCTCGATACCGGCGGCGCCCCGTCTCCCAAACCCAGACCCACATGACCATGTCTGAGCAACACGAAGTCCCGCAGTGCAGTGCACGCGAGCCTGTGGAACGTCACCTGTTACTCCTGCGCTGGCGTCACCTCGGAACCGCTCACCAGCACCTCCTGCAAACACCGGTGCTTGAACTTGCATGACGGTGGAAGCCGGTAAAGCAGACGGGCCACACCGCCCTTGTCGTCGGCGACGTGCCGTCGGACCGTCAAGCTTCATTCACTAGCCAACACGACCAAAAATTCGAACGGATGTAAAGAGGTAGTACAATCTGCTTATACACTCAACAGAGACCCTCCTGGAGGCAGCGTGTACAGATGCCCCACGTCGGCGGCAGTCTCCTCAGCTTGCCCAACCGTGGCATGCTGCAGCCCAGTGAAGTTTAGCACCAGGTCCTAGGAGGCTCCTGAGCAATTTGGAGAGATCAAGCGCAGTCGGCGCGGTCAGGTCAAGAAACAGAAGAGAGAGTAGGGGAGGTTGAGGTGTGCCACATGGTGCCAAACTTGAGCTCAGGGGGAGCACCCATGCACGCCATTCTGGGGTCGAAATTGCTTAGTACTATTTTCATGTTTGAAGATGGTTTAGATGGGGCCAGGAATTTAAATAATTTGCCCTTTTCTTTTTGGGCTTCTTTCGGGTTTGAAATCAGTTTTGTCAGTGTGAAATTTTCTGCGTTGGTAAAGCTTGACAGGGTTGAGGAATATAAAAGATGTTTTTCGTAAGTGTGAAATTCAGGCAGAGCAGAGATAAACGAATTCCATATTGCGTCACCCTCAAGGACCTACATCGATGCTCATTGCGGGTACCCACGAGACCGTGGCTCCACTATTATAGAACTGAGATTTATAGACGCCCCAGGTACACATGCCTCAGCCGGTTCCACCATCCGGCTCCAAGCGATAGTCGCTGATATGCCTTATGGCAGCTGGTTAAAAATCCCGTTTGTGAAAACCAAATCCCGCAGACGGCTGTGAATTATAGCCGTCTCGGAAAATATATTTTCAGAGGCGGTGTCACACCCCAATTTCTGCCTCTGTGTAATGTCAGTAGAACCCAATTTTTTGGGCCAACAATCTTTTTTTGAATGATGTTTGCTTGGTTGACAAGTGTGGGTGTTGCAAATCATCTAGGCATTGCAAGATTTATTTTTCTTTAAACTCAGCTTAGTGTTTTCCTGAGTGTGAAATGTTTTTTATCTTGTTTTCCATATGTTCCCCTAAGGGATTTTTACCCAAGACTTGGATCATGCTTGTTTTCAACTTGACAAATTTATTTGGCCTTGTTTGATAAGAAAAAAAACAAAATGGCATTTGAAAATATGGATGGTTTCCTTAAAAAATTCTATTAGAGTTTTCCCTGGAAAAAACAGCCAATTACCAATTTTAGCTCTTGTTTTCAATTAGATAAAATATACAATTTTATGTTTTCTTGGCTCAGTATTGTTCTCTGGTGTGTGGACTTCAAATACATAACCTTGTTCTGAATAATGAAGTTTGAAAACATATAGTGGCATGTTTGTTTTTGTGACAAGAAAATAACAGAGAAAAATAGTTATTTTGAAAACAGAGAAAAACAGAGAGATGCTCTTTTTCCATCTTGTTTTCATAGCCTTACACATTTTCAAAAAACTATTAAAAATGTGTTTCTGAAAGTTCATAACATGTTTAACATTGTCCAATTTGAAATTCCAAGTTTGGAATTCAATTGCTATTTTATTCATGCCTAAACTTTTGGATGATTCTGTCTGTTTCCACACTTAGCAAAAATTCAGCTAAGCTTTTTTCTGAATTTTGTTTTTGATAGACTTTTGATTGATTTTGTTTGAAATGAGAGAGGGGGGGGGGGGGGGTTGATGTCCAACATACTCCCCTAGGTTGCCACTAGCCATGTGTGCTTTGGCTACCATTTTGGGGGACAAGAGAGAGGGTTTGGAGGGAGAGAAAGGGAGACCGAGAGAGAGGAGGGAGACACGCGGGGGGGGGGGGGGGGGGGAGCACATTGCA
Organism: Alopecurus myosuroides; assembly: GCA_028641055.1. NCBI lineage: Eukaryota > Viridiplantae > Streptophyta > Magnoliopsida > Poales > Poaceae > Alopecurus > Alopecurus myosuroides. Next base: position 305,472,024 of record CM054063.1, on the reverse strand, counting down.
CCGCCACTGTGGCCATGCCGCCGCCGTTCTCACCTCCCCATCGCCGTCCAGCACCAGTGTTTTCCCACCCTAACCCCTAGGCCTACCGCCGCCCCGTGCCACCCGCGTGCATGCCGTGGAGCATCGCCCGTGCCCCACTCCCCACTTCGTCAGCAGTCTCGCACCACCCACCGCACTCTCCTGGCCGCTCAACTCCTCCCCGCTTGCTCTCTGTGAGCGCCGCGAAGGGAAAAGCGCCGCCGGCCACCGTGAGCTTCCACCTCGAGGTCGCCACCGTCCCGGCCATCCTCAGCCCACCCTTGCACCCTAGTTGTGCCCCCCGCCCTCGTGCGCACCTCCCTGACTTGTCGCCTTGCCTGGTTGCTCGCAGATTTGCCGCCGCCGTCCACGGAGCCGTCGCGGACGCGCTGCTCGCCGCCGTCGACTGGGGCCACCGCAGCTGCTACTGCTTGCGCGCCTGCACGGCCTCGACCACCTGCACCCACCTCGACCCCGCGCTGCCACCTCTCGCCACCCCACGGTGAGCCAAGCCGCATCGCCGTGCTCGGTTTGTTTCCGCGAGAGAGAGAGAGAGAGAGGAGTGAGGAAGACGACGTGTGGCAGCCGTCGATCTGCGCATCGACGGTGCCCGTTGAATTCAACCGTTCCCGCGCGCATGCCCATGGGCTGCCTTGGTCCTTGTTGGGCCTAGGCCTAGCAGATCTGGCCCGCACAGTGTTTGCCTCTGGGACTTTTATTGTTTTAAAAATAGGTAGAAACAAGTGCATAGTTTTAGCCTTGGGAAAAATAGGAAAAAGGCAAATTTGGACAAACCAAAAATCATGCTTGTAGCTTAATAAAATCCTAACCATATCCAAGTGGTAGTTTGACTTTTTGACTTTTATTTTTGCAGTAATGTTTATTTTGGCAGAACCTATCTGTTTCACCATTTATAGCATAACATTAAAAGCGTGGCCTTGTGATGCAATCAATATATATACTACTCCCTCCGTATCGTATTAACTGTCGCTAAATAGATTGTCTAGAACTAAAATATATCTAGATACATCCACTTATGCAACACTTAACATGGGACAAAGGGAGTACTTTTTTTCACCGAAATCATCAATACATTTTTGGCACCTAAATCAATGCAGATGCTTGACGTTTGTAAGAAATCAATAAATTCAGGTCAAATACATATAGTACATTCAACACCAAAATAAAGATAAGTAAATATTATACTTTACCATGGATAAAAGAAAATTAAACTCAATTAATCAACATTAAAAACCAAAGCATCACATGTGAATATATACACCGGCTTGGTAGCCACACTCCCGGTCCAGAAGAGATCGATCCGGCCCTTGTACAGTCAGACGCCAGATGACGGCTATGGCCGTGTGCATCTTCTTCCCATAACATTTGCAGCGTTGACGCAGGCATTTGCATCAATATGGTCCGGGATTTGGATATCAAGGGGACGCGCAACGCGATGGCGGAGGGTGTGGACGGCCCTGACGCTGCCGCGAACGTCAGGGAGACGCCCACGGCTCTGCAGCAGTGTTCTCCTCGCCGCCGAGGGGGGCACGATGGCACTGACTAGAACAAGGAGGAGGAGGAGGAGGACTGGACGCGCGGGCATGATCATGGCTTCCTAGCAGCAATATGAGTACCAGGATCGATGGAGGTGATTGTTTGTGCAATGGCGCCTTGGGGTTGTGTCCTTTTATGTACAATAGAAAAGCTGATGATCTGCGTCCGTCCATTGTTTACTTGGCGTATCTCCAGCTCTGGTTTGTATATTCGACTTCTGATATGTATCTTCAGTGTTTGTGATTTGCTTCTCCGTATGAAGAGCATGTTCAAGCAAGCTGTCTACTTTCTATCGAGCTGGCTAATAAACGTGGTCTCTACTACTATGCTCTTATTGTATATTGACATCTACTGTATTTTAGTTCTAGGTGGCTGACCCTTGAGAAAAAAAAATCAAATGCTTGGTCGTCTACACGAAAGATTGCTCTCTGGTTTGTCGGCGGACTCACCGGATTTCATTCATATCTCATTAGCACTAACCAGGTAAGTTTGAGGCCGGACTGATTAACTACCAAGCGAGATTCAGTCTCGGCATGTATTCATCAGGGGCGATCTCGGAAGCGATCCCTGGGGCGATCCCCGGTGACCCCTCTGGGAATGCCGCGGTGGACGCCGGGAGGCACTTAGAGGAGCTTGAGGAGGGAGAGATCGTGCTGTCCCCCTCATTCTCAGAATCCAAAGAACGTTCTTCTGCGGGATCACGTCAGGTCGGAGGACGGTTTTGGGCCTTTGCGGATCGGGAGGACTGCTCATCTGATGAGGAGGAATTCGACATCTCGGATCAGGTATGTGAGTCGTATCTAATCGAGTGTCGTACACCGGATCCGGTGGCTGTTTCCGTTCTAGTGTCTGGTAGGAGCAGATTGGAGAAGCGGACGGATGCAGAGGCAGTGCGCGTTGGATTGTTCTTCGCCGATCTCACCTAATTCGGAGTCTTCGTGGAGATTCCTGACAACCAAAAAGGTATTGAAATTGCCTCAATTCCCTCTGTCTACCTTTCTGCTCGAGGATGATCCCTTCCCGTGGGTGGAAGTTCGTCGGCGGCGGAGCCCCTCGGCGAGTTCGAATTTGAAATTAAAGACGTTAAACCTGGCATGTGCTCGGGGTCCGTGTGGGCCTTATGCGATCCGTAGCCCGATAAAGATGAAACATGACCGTATGGGCCATGTGGTGGGAGGACGAGTTTGCTCCCATGCTAAAGTACCCTACGATCACCGATTAAGAAAATTGCTAGGGTTTTCTTGGCAGCGATCGGCCGCCAGCGCTGGTGCTCCATCTCTCGTTCCGATGGCGAATAGAGGTGGAGGGCGATGGGTGGGGGGGGGGGGGGAGGAAACGAAGATGCTGGACGCGGTGGCTTCCAACATAGCACGATTGAGGTCGGTAACTCAAGCAGGCCGGCGGGGGTGCCCGGACAACCTCCTGTTGCGGCCAACAATGGAGCAGCGCCTGGGGCCGGAGTTGATCAAGAGCACGCCGTCTTCGCCTTCAATGCAGGACGCGAACACAACAACTACCGAGGCAATCACCATCAGGGTGGATATTGGGGCAGACAGCGATACGAGAACCAAGGGCGTGGTCCGCTCGGTCGTGGTCGCACCGGCTACCAAGGCTTCCGAGCCAATCCCACGCATGGTGCGGGTGCTATTCGTAATGTTCCTGTGAACACTGCACAGGTGGCTAGGGGAGGACCTCTGCAGGCTGTGCAACAACAGATGGCTGCGCAGGTGACAATGGCCCAACCAATTGGAGGTACATGGATCTCATCTGTGCAACACGTGGATGCCAATAATAATGCTACGATAGGGGTTCCAGTGGGTATAGATGCGTCAGGTCCGGTTCGACCCGACGACCCGCTGGACCGAACCTGCAATTTGATACCAATAGGATAGTGGGCCGACCCACAAAAAAATAGGTCCATGTTGAACCTGATCCGTTCGTCCCTAGGATCTAACCGCACCTCTTTCCTCCGCAGAGGGCTGACGGAAACTGCCGCCGTGTGCAAATGGGCGGCTGGGACGCCAAGACCTTCTGAGACCATGGCGGACGTCCACATGCTCGATGCGGCCATCGGCGTTTGCCGCGGCATGCCGATGTTTTGTTCTACGCATGCGCCGAGGCGGGCGGCAAATGGCATGATCTACCTGGCCGGCGGCAAGGGCGCAAGGCTAAGCTAAAAAACATGCTGATGACGCAGATGACTGCAAACGCGTATGATGCGGTGGCCGACGACCAGGCTAAGCTAAAGAACACGCTGATGACCGCGAACGCGTATGATGCGGTGGCCGGAGGCAGCGGGGACTGAAGGCTGGCACTCCGCGCGCGGTCAGCGTCGGAAGCGGCGAGCGGGTGCCGGGTGGTGATCACCGGCGCGATCGAGTCTAGGTGTCATGTGTCGCACCCGGACTTCTAGAGGATACTCACCGTACGAACTGAACAGTATTTTGATTGGATTACGGGGCTTACCGGCACCCGCATCTCTTACGAGTAGGCCAACATTTATGTGTGACAACCAATCTTTACTATTCACCGTCGATGTAAACTATCCCACAGAAATCAGGACACTACCATTGACGTACTTCATACCATACACACATGGTACGTCAACGGTGTTGAACAAGATGATAACACAACAAATCTCTATGACACAAAAGATAGAAATAAGTTGCAAATAGCTGTCACTAGAGCAGAGATAGCAAATACAATCATCCAGAGGACACATGTCCCAACATAACATCATTACATCTCAGCGGAAGCATTCAAAGGGTCTAAGTACAGACAAATCCAAATAGGCTTAAGAAGCCGGGAATGAAAAGAAAACGGAGCCCATCCACAATGTCTCGGATCCTGCCCGGGTCCGCTACCTACTCGTCAGCAGCCTCGTCAAACTCCACGTAGTAGCCGTCACGGGGATCCTCGTAGGCGTAGTCTGCGGAAACCACAGCCCCAAAGGGGTCAGTACATAAACGTACTGGCAAGCAAGACTCACAGTTCACCAAAGTGTAGCCCGTCAACACCAAGCACAGATGCCTTGGGATCAACGGAAGAAAGGGTATAAAAGATGCTGCAACTGGCTGCACTAACCAACTACAGAACATACTACAACTTCCGGCTATCAGAAAGGGGATAAGATAGCGTATCGTAACCAACTAAAACTATCCACCACACAAACCCATCCTGGATCTCGCCCCTTATCCAAAGAAGCAATCCGAGGATAACTCACACCGTTGGATTAATGATGGATCAAATTGTTGTGTCAATAAGCCTATTACTAGACAAGTTATCATTAGTTAGGTGTAAGTTGTTCTGAGTACTTGTTAGCCAGTACTTTCACCAAGTCAACCATAACCGCGGAAAACACGGCTTCTCGAGAAGATTTATCCCTGCAGGGGTGCACCAATTTGGCCGTACACGTAAGAATAACCCGCCAGATGGGAAGGCCTTTCCCACCAAGCGGGGAACTCAACACAACTCAACTCTTCTTCGCATCAAGCCCAAAGCACCACGTGCTGTGCGTGCGCGGCTAATCGAGTCCCACGAAGAAAAGGGGACCCTCATAGCACTGGAAGACCACGCCGCCCTAAATGCCGACTACAAAAGTTCCACCCTGGCCTCGGGTTCGTACCTGCATATGCGTGCATCAAATGGAAAGCCCGAACTAAGTGTGGTGATTTGGACGAGATGCGAATCGAATCAAATTGAGGGGGGCGCCCATACACGCTTCCCACATGCGGATAGTGCGCTCATCATGGATCAGTAGACAAGACCCTTTTCCTAATTAGGGTCGACACTAGCAGGCCTCAAAACCACGCCGGGCCTCCTGCCGGTGTCTTAGCAGCAATTTATTATTACCTCAAATTAACAGGTTGTTGTTTAACATCGAGCCCCAGAATATAAACAGATATGATAACAGAAAGTAACTGATAACAGACTCGAGCAAAACAACCCTAAGCATGCTAGTAAGACACGGGCCCAAGCAACGGGGTTATAGGACTGGAGGTGAGGCAATATCAGGTTTCAGGGTATCATGTGATAGGTTCGTAACAGAAGCAACGATACATATGGCCAGCAGAAATAGACAACGGAAAGTATCGGTAACCAATGTTGAAAGGAACACAATGGTTCATGTGAGTGATAACTTGCCTGCAAACTCAGTAGCCTGGTACTGGGCTAGATCCTCAGAAGGGGTGTCGTAAAGATCGTCGGTCTCAACGTCATCGTCTATCCGAGAAGAAGCAAACAAACAATGCAGAAAGATAAACAATCAATATCATGGCATAGTGCACAATCATGGGATGATGCATGTCAATTTAATGGATGCATCAAAATAACCTAGTTGACATGGTAACACAATTTAAATGGGCACATATGCAATTTTGAGTTGCATATGAATAGCCCATGAATTTTAGGTTGAACAATTGTTTTCCAATTAACCAATAGGTGAAAGTGGATTAGTATGATGCATGGATGAGGAAAATAACAAAATAACAACATTAGAACCAAATGGAAAAGAGGTGTACCATTTTAGAATTTTATTTATTAAGTTAAGGAATTTTTGGTTCCTTAAAGGTGACACACAAGTATTTGTTGTTTTCAGCCATTTAAATTGTTCAAAACAAATCACAAAATTCATATTTGAAAAGATCATGAAATTTTGGGTGGATTACATATTTCAAATATTGAAAAAGGAATTAGGATGAATTTATTATGACTTAAACAAAATTAAACAAGTTTTGAATGAATTTAAAACAAACATGAATTTTATTTGAATTTTTATTTGTTCAAAACATAAATTCAAACTCATATTTGAAAAGGTTATGTTTTTCTAGTTTGAAAACATATTTTGCATGTTCAAAAATAATTTAATTTGAGCAAGTTATGATTTTATCAAATTTAAATGATTTAAACAAGGTTTAAATTATTTAAGCAATTTTAATTATTCAAACCATGAAACAAAATTTATATTTGAATATGTTATTTGAAATAGCATGGAAAACATATTTTATTTGCATTATTTGGATTAATAATGAAATAGTTATGAAATTTAGCAAATTGCAATTGAATTATTTGAATTCAAATTTGAAATGCATTTGGAAAATTCAAAACAGTACACAATTGGTTTAGATGGATAGACAATTTAATTTAGAACAACAAACATATTTCACTTTTATTATTTGGAGTTATATTTTAAAAGTTATTAACAATTTAAAACAGAGGACCAATCTGTAAAATTGAGGGACTTGTTTTAAAAAGAAACGTGCTGGAACTTTTGTTACCGCACTGCCTTCTAGCCCTAGCCACTGCCCGTGGGCCTGGGGCCAGCGTGGCGTGCCTGCGTGCTGGCGTGGCCACATGGGTCACAGGCAGGTGGGGCCTGCCTGTCAGCCGGTGCGCGAAAAAGTGTGGGTTTAATCCACGGAGCCACGGCTCGAACCCGTGCCCTCGCTGCGCGCTCGTTAGTGCAGTAACCAGTACGGTGAGATTCAGTTCGTTGACAGATACAGATTCGCAGAGAGGTTGTATTTCAACTGCGCTTATCTGTATTTTTCTGACAGCGCGCGCTAACTGAACCGTGACAGAGATGATGCGCCGTCGGCGATCAACGTGGCCGTGCTCGGTGCTGCTCGCGGTGATGTGTGCGTGCAAGCGTGCGGATGCTGGATGTGTGCAGATGCGCGGGTGCAGAAAGAGGAGGAGTAGCACGGTGGCTCACCGCGGATGTAGGCGTTGCGGAGGCGCGAGCTCGACGGCGACAGTGAAGGGGTCGTGGACGGCGACGCGGCTACCGAGCGTCTCCGGGATGGCTCCGGTGTCCAAACAGAAGAGGAAGACGTGGCCGTTCGATCCTCGTACTTAGGTAGGTAGGTGGTGCGTCGGAGGGGTGGCTGCCATCGGAAGTTCAGAGGTGAGCTCGGCGGTGGGGTGGATGCAGTGAGGGAAAAACAGCGAGGGAGATGAAATCGGCGGCGGAGCGAGGGGGAACAAGAGCCTAGGGTTAGCTAGGGCTGCGGCGCGCTGCCCTAGGGGGATTTATAGGGGGTACGGGTCGAGGATGGCCGTCGGCTCGCGACCGTGCCGTCGTGGCACCGGCCGATGCGGTGCCGTACCGCAAGACGAAGGCGGATTAGAAACGCGAACCGGTACGCGGTTAAGTAGTGGGCTGGGCTGCGCGCGCGAGGAGAAGGAAAAGGAGATGGTGGGCTGGCGCAGCCCACTGCCCATGCGCTCGTTTCTTTTCCCTTTTAAAATTTCTTGTTATGTTTTTTTTTTGTAGAGTTAGGATTTGGAAGAAAAGGAAGGGTTTTAAGTTAGGAAAATTTTTGGAAAAATTAGGGGGAGTTAATTAGGTCAATAGCAAACAACTGTTAAGTTTTGTTTTCAGAAAGTTTGAAATTTGCTTGCTGTTTGTATTTAAACCAAATTTGGATGAATTTTATTATTAAATGATCATTAATAAAAACAAACTTTTAAATAGGGTGACCCCTATGTTAATTTAGGACAAAATGAGTTGATTTGTTTAGATAATATTCCTAAATTCAAAGTGGTTCTGTTTGATGCTTTGATTTGAATTTTTGAATGCAATTTGGAATCACTTGATTGATTTAAACCATCATTTTAATAAGTGATCATTATGGAATAAAATGGAAACAAAGGAGGGTTTGATTTGACATTATAATTTGGAAAAGATTGTAACAGCGCAAGTATGAAATAAATGTTTGAATAATGTTTGAATTTGAATTGTGAAAACAGAGAATAACAGATGCAAACTAAATGAAAACAAATGGAAACAATATGATGATATGATGCAATACTTCAATAAGCATGAAACAAACATTCTAAGGGGAGTTTTCATACTTGGGATGTTACAAAACGCCCCCCCTTGAAGGAATCGCGCCCGAGATTCCTACTGAGAAAGGAAAAGGTCCGGATACTTCTTGCGAAGATCCTCTTCGGTCTCCCACGTTGCCTCTTTATCGGAATGATGAGACCACTGCACTTTCAAGAACTTGGTGCTCTTGTTGCGAGTCTTACGCTCGGTCTCATCGAGAATACGAACAGGGTGCTCCTCATAAGAGAGATCATCTTGCAGTTCAATGGAATCATGATCAACTGCACGATCTGGATCTTTGAAACACCTCTTGAGCTGTGACACGTGGAACACATCGTGCACCTTGGATAGTTTTTCTGGAAGTTCAAGACGATAAGCATTTTCTGCCCGCCTCGAGAGAATGTTGAAAGGACCAATGTATCTTGGTGCAAGTTTTCCTTTCACACCAAAACGATGAGTGCCTCTGAGGGGAGTTACACGGAGATATGCCTTGTCACCAGGTGCATAGATCATATCCCTGTGCTTGCTGTCATAGTAGCTTTTCTGACGAGACTGAGCAATCTTGAGATTGTCACGAATGATGCGAACTTTCTCCTCGGCTTCCTTAACAATATCAGGGCCTAAGAGTGAACGTTCACCAGCTCCATACCAATTGATTGGACTCCTGTATCTGCGGCCATAGAGTGCTTCAAATGGTGCCATGCCTAGGCTTGCCTGGTAGCTGTTGTTGTAGGAGAATTCAGCATATGGAAGGCAATCCTCCCATTTCATGCCAAAGGAGATACCACATGCTCTGAGCATATCCTCGAGAATCTGATTGACTCTTTCGACTTGCCCTTGAGACTGAGGGTGATAAGCTGTGCTGAAAAGAAGTTAGGTGCCCAATGCTTCTTGAAAACTTTTCCAGAAATGAGAAGTGAATATGCTTCCACGGTCTGAGCTTATTTCCAATGGAACACCATGAAGAGGAACAATCTTTGCTGTGTAGAGTTCTGCTAACTGGCTAGCTGAGATTGTTTCTTTGACAGCAAAGAAGTGAGCTACTTTAGTGAGACGATCAATAACAACGAAGATTGCATCGTTGCCCTTCTTGGACTTTGGAAAACCAGTGACGAAGTCAATTTCAATCATGTCCCACTTCCACTCAGGGATTTTCAGAGGTTGGAGTAGACCGGCTGTTTTCTGATGGACTGCCTTAACACGTTGACAAACGTCGCATTCAGAAACGTATTGAGCAATTTCACGTTTCATGCCAGGCCACCAATACAGTGTCTTAAGATCCTGGTACATCTTTGTACTTCCAGGGTGGATGGAAAGAGGAGTTTCATGAGCCTCCTTGAGAATGACATCTTTGAGACTTTGAACTTGAGGAACTTCAATGCGTCCTTCAAAGAACACAGTTCCCTTGTCATCAATTGAGAAGGACTTAAATTTCTCCTTTCCTTGTTTGATGTGTTCTACCATCTTCTTGATTTCAGCATCACGAAGTTGTTCAGAACGAATCTTGTCCTCGAGAGTTGGACTGGCTGTCAAGCTAGCAAGATAGCCTTGAGGAACAAGACCAAGGTTCAGCTTCTGGAATTCTTCATGAAGTGGAGGTTGGCTTTCCATGATCATGAGATTATTGCAATAGGACTTGCGACTGAGAGCATCGGCCATAACATTAGCCTTTCCTGGAGTGTAAGAAATGGTGAGATCAAAGTCTTTAATATTTTCAATCCATCTCCTTTGCCTGAGGTTTAGATCTGGTTGAGTGAAGATGTATTTCAGACTCTTATGATCGGAAAAGATTTCAGTGCAGTTACCCAACAAGTATTGCCTCCATTTCTTGAGGGCAAACACAACTGCTGCAAGTTCTAGATCATGTGTGGGATAGTTTTGCTCATGTGCATTCAACTGACGTGAAGCATAAGCCACAACTTGACGTTCCTGCATAAGAACTGCACCTAGACCTTGGAGAGATGCATCGCAGAATATCTGGAAAGGTTTGGTAGTATCTGGGCCAACCAGAACTGGGGTAGAAGTGAGTTTAGTCTTCAAGAGATTGAAACTCTCATCACACTGTGGATTCCAAACGAACTTCTTGTCCTTCTTTGTGAGATCAGTGAGAGGTTTGGCAATCTTGGAGAAGTTTTGGACGAAACGACGGCAATAGCTAGCCAAGCCAAGAAAGCTTCTAACTTGTTTTACCGTCTTAAGAGGTTTCCAATCAACAATTGCTTTAACCTTTTCTGGATCAATGGCTATGCCCTTGGCGGAGATGACATGACCAAGGTAAGCAACTTCTGGAATCCAGAACTCACATTTGGAGAACTTGGCATATAGACGATGCTCGCGAAGTTTCATGAGAGTGAGACGAAGGTGTTCTTCATGCTCTTCCTCAGATTTTGAGTAGACCAGAATGTCATCGAGATATACCACAACGAACTTGTCGAGGTATTCATGGAACACAGAATTCATGAGTCTAGAGAATGTCGCCGGTGCATTGGTGAGACCAAAGGACATGACGGTGTATTCATATAGACCGTACCGAGTGGTGAAAGCTGTTTTTGGAATATCTTCCTTTCTGATCTTTATTTGATGGTAACCCATCCTCAAGTCCAACTTTGAGAATATTGAGGCTCCAGCAAGTTGATCAAAAAGATCATCGATACGAGGAATTGGATACTTGTTTTTGATGGTTTTCTCGTTGAGAGGACGATAGTCAACAACGAGTCTCTTTGTTTGATCCTTCTTTGCAACGAACAGAGTTGGGCAACCCCAAGCGGAGGAACTAGGTTGAATGTAACCTTTCTCCATGTACATATCGATTTGCTCCTTCAACAATTTCAGTTCAGGAGGAGCTATCTTGTATGGATGCTTAGAGATTGGAGCAGTACCTGGCTCAAGCTCGATCACGAACTCAACTGCTCTGTCCGGAGGCATCCCTGGCAACTCTTCTGGAAAGACGTCAGGGAATTCACAAACCACCGGAACATTTTCAAGTATAGGTAGAGGTTTAGCATCGAGGGTGTACAGCTGAACAGAACTTGATTCATTTGGAGAATAGACTATCTGGCCAGAAGGGTGGAACAGAGTTATCGACTTCTGAGCACAATCAATCGTAGCTTTATTAGCCTTCAACCAATCCATGCCAAGAATGACATCAATGTCAGAATTGCCAAGCAGTATGAGAGAAGCAAGGAATATGTGACCTCCAATTAGGATCTGATTCTCGTGACTGATCTTGGAAGTTTGCATAGTTGCTCCAGGGGAGTTTACTACTAGCGGGGAACCCAAACCAACAAAAGGTAGTTTAACTGCTGTCGCAAAGATCTTTGACACGAAAGAATGCGATGCTCCGGTATCAAACAACACTTTAGCTGGGTTAGAGTTTACGGGGAATGTACCGAGAACGACGTCAGCAGCTTCCTCAGCTTTGTCGACCTTGACATGATTCACCCTCGCGGTCCTCCCGACAGGCCTGTTGTTGGAGTTGAAGGCTTTAGCCGGGGGAGCACGCACCATTGCCTGGTTGGTGTTGGGGCGAGGTGGTGGTGGAGGTAGCTGCCTCTGAGTGCACTTGTCAGCATAGTGCCCTGTCTGCTTGCATTTGTAGCAAGTGACGACACGAGGTGCATCTGGCCTTGGCTGCCCCATTGAAAACCTCTGAGCCTGCATCTGAGCTGGGTTGGGTGGGCGGGAAGCGAAGCCTGCAGAAGCTTGGGCATATGGAGCCCTAGTGACAGCACCATTTGGCACCCAGATGCGGCGCTTCTACGGAGGGGTGGTCATGTTGGAGGAGGAACCACCCTCACGCGAGTGCTTGCGGGACTCTTCGAACGCCTTGCGCCCATTTTCCTCGTTGAGCGCGGTGTTCACGAGCTCCTCGAAGTCTTTGCACTTGATGTTGGTGAGGGCGTACTTGAGTTCCGGGTTAAAACCTCGGCGGAACCTTGCCATCTTCTTAGCCTCAGTGGACACCTCATCCCCAGCGTAACGAGCGAGGCGATTGAACTCATTCTGGTAGCCAATGACGTCCAGCTTGCCTTGCTTAAGAGAGCAGACCTCTTCACGCATCCTTTCCATGAGACCATCTGGGATGTGGTGCTTTAGGAAGGCATCCTTGAAACAGCCCCAGGTGATTGGGTATCCAGCTCTCATGGTCTGGTAGTTCTCCCACCAGGTAGCTGCCTGACCCTTCAGTAGGTAGGTGGCATACTTGACTTTGTCTTCCTCAGCAACGTGAGCAATGTCCAGATCCCTTGCCATCTCCCTGATCCAGTCATCAGCATCCAGAGGCTCACGTGTTGCCACGAAAGCTCTGGGACCCACACTCAGAAACTCCTTGATGCTGACTCGTGGAGCATTCTGGTTGTTGTGCTGATTTGCCTGGAACTGGGCCATCTGCGTCACGACCTGAGTCATCTGAGTCAACAGCTCCGTGATTGGCGGTGGCTCAGGCGGGTTGCTCCTTGTTGGCGGCATCCTGAATAGACATGCATTTTAGCACAACAATAGAAAAGGATAGACTTGGTAACCGAAAGAGAGATTATTCCGACGCATGAATAGATAACCAACAGGTACATCACCACATGTTCCAAATACATCAGAATATCCAACACACCATTACATGGTTCGAAAGCCAAAGGATAACTAAACATAGCTAGGAATGGATACATCGGTACTCCCATGCTCATCACGAAGGACGGCGGTGAGTAGTACGACGAGGGGTACGATGAGGAGGAGGCCCACGAAAGTAGGTAGAACGACGATCCACATAGATCTGACGTGGCCTGAGAGCGACTCTAGGTGTGGTGAAGTACATAGCGTCAGCTCCCTGTGCTCCAAAGCGTGGAATCCCGGTGTAACCAGCACCGAGGTTGAGAAGTGGACCTCTGATCGGCTCGTAACCTCCAGCATCTGGCAGACGACGACCAACTGGCTGATCGAAACGTGCAAAGCGCTCATCTCCAACAAAGTCTATGGTGTACGTCGCCAGACGAGTCAAGGCAAGGTAGAGCTGCTCTCTGACTGAAGCCAACTCCTGAGAAAGTGTGGTGGCAACTGCGTCACTGTGCCTCACAAACTGAGCGGTGGTGTGCAGCCTGGTGTTATCATGCTCGTAGACATCCAAGTTGTCGTAGAGAGTGAAGTGAGCTCCCTCCGAAGTGATGTAACCACGGGGGATGTGGCGATAGATAGAATCGTCAAATCCCCAGTAGTCAGCACGAAGGACGGTGAGACTCACATAAGCTGCCTGCTGCACAGCCATATCCACTGTGGAACCTACTGCCTCGTAGCGGTGGACAACGCTCATGCCATCATCTGACAGAATGTAGACGATAGCCTGGTAGTAGGTCTGGTCAAACTCTCGCTGCTGCTCGTAGACCTGGTACTCTGGTGCCCAACAGAACCCCAGATAAGTGACCATGTCTCTCAGCATCTCCGGATAACCGGCAGTGCTCTCGCAACGAGTCATCCGAACCACCTGCGGGTAGAACCTGAGATCCATCTGCAGATGATCGGGGAAGTTTTGATTAGACGTCGATAGAGAATTGAAGTGGAAATCAACAACAAGGTTTCAACGGACGAAAAGGATGTTGAGAAGAACAGGATATCGAAGCAACATCGGGAAACACGAGACCAAAACTCCTGAGGTACTACGGAAAACCCATCCGGGCTTCTAAAGGATCAATATCTACTGCTTAAGGGATAGAGGATTTGCTTCCGGGGCTTACACGCCTCCGTTCTCAATCATGAGTAGGCAACATGATAAATCATGTCACAACCACCTCCATTCCTATGGACTAGTAGATATAACTATCCTAGAGAAACCAGGATCCGTGAAATCCTAACTTGAAAGTTTAGGTGAGAACAGAAAACAACGTTGCACTTCCTTACCAGAAAAGGGTGGGTGGGTGGGGAAAGAAGAAAAATGGCAGAATTCCTACTCTCATGTTTCATTTTTCCTATATAGCTACAAAATAGTTTCTAGACTCAACTGCGACCAGTAAAAGGGATCCTACAGGCAGACAGCCTCTGATACCATTTGTCGCACCCGGACTTCTAGAGGATACTCACCGTACGAACTGAACAGTATTTTGATTGGATTACGGGGCTTACCGGCACCCGCATCTCTTACGAGTAGGCCAACACTTATGTGTGACAACCAATCTTTACTATTCACCGTCGATGTAAACTATCCCATAGAAATCAGGACACTACCATTGACGTACTTCATACCATACACACATGGTACGTCAACGGCGTTGAACAAGATGATAACACAACAAATCTCTATGACACAAAAGATAGAAATAAGTTGCAAATAGCTCTCACTAGAGCAGAGATAGCAAATACAATCATCCAGAGGACACATGTCCCAACATAACATCATTACATCTCAGCGGAAGCATTCAAAGGGTCTGAGTACAGACAAATCCAAATAGGCTTAAGAAGCCGGGAATGAAAAGAAAACGGAGCCCATCCACGATGTCTCGGATCCTGCCCGGGTCCGCTACCTACTCGTCAGCAGCCTCGTCAAACTCCACGTAGTAGCCGTCACGGGGATCCTCGTAGGCGTAGTCTGCGGAAACCACAGCCCCAAAGGGGTCAGTACATAAACGTACTGGCAAGCAAGACTCACAGTTCACCAAAGTGTAGCCCGTCAACACCAAGCACAGATGCCTTGGGATCAACGGAAGAAAGGGTATAAAAGATGCTGCAACTGGCTGCACTAACCAACTACAGAACATACTACAACTTCCGGCTATCAGAAAGGGGATAAGATAGCGTATCGTAACCAACTACAACTATCCACCACACAAACCCATCCTGGATCTCGCCCCTTATCCAAAGAAGCAATCCGAGGATAACTCACACCGTTGGATTAATGATGGATCAAATTGTTGTGTCAATAAGCCTATTACTAGACAAGTTATCATTAGTTAGGTGTAAGTTGTTCTGAGTACTTGTTAGCCAGTACTTTCACCAAGTCAACCATAACCGCGGAAAACACGGCTTCTCGAGAAGATTTATCCCTGCAGGGGTGCACCAATTTGGCCGTACACGTAAGAATAACCCGCCAGATGGGAAGGCCTTTCCCACCAAGCGGGGCACTCAACACAACTCAACTCTTCTTCGCATCAAGCCCAAAGCACCATGTGCTGTGCGTGCGCGGCTAATCGAGCCCCACGAAGAAAAGGGGACCCTCATAGCACTGGAAGACCACGCCGCCCTAAATGCCGACAACAAAAGTTCCACCCTGGCCTCGGGTTCGTACCTGCATATGCGTGCATCAAATGGAAAGCCCGAACTAAGTGTGGTGATTTGGACGAGATGTGAATCAAATCAAATTGAGGGGGGCGCCCATACACGCTTCCCACATGCGGATAGTGCGCTCATCATGGATCAGTAGACAAGACCCTTTTCCTAATTAGGGTCGACACTAGCAGGCCTCAAAACCACGCCGGGCCTCCTGCCGGTGTCTTAGCAGCAATTTGTTATTACCTCAAATTAACAGGTTGTTGTTTAACATCGAGCCCCAGAATATAAACAGATATGATAACAGAAAGTAACTGATAACAGACTCGAGCAAAACAACCCTAAGCATGCTAGTAAGACACGGGCCCAAGCAACGGGGTTATAGGACTGGAGGTGAGGCAATATCAGGTTTCAGGGTATCATGTGATAGGTTCGTAACAGAAGCAACGATACATATGGCCAGCAGAAATAGACAACCGAAAGTATCGGTAACCAATGTTGAAAGGAACACAATGGTTCATGTGAGTGATAACTTGCCTGCAAACTCAGTAGCCTGGTACTGGGCTAGATCCTCAGAAGGGGTGTCGTAAAGATCGTCGGTCTCAACATCGTCGTCTATCCGAGAAGAAGCAAACAAACAATGCAGAAAGATAAACAATCAATATCATGGCATAGTGCACAATCATGGGATGATGCATGTCAATTTAATGGATGCATCAAAATAACCTAGTTGACATGGTAACACAATTTAAATGGGCACATATGCAATTTTGAGTTACATATGAATAGCCCATGAATTTTAGGTTGAACAATTGTTTTCCAATTAACCAATAGGTGAAAGTGGATTAGTATGATGCATGGATGAGGAAAATAACAAAATAACAACATTAGAACCAAATGGAAAAGAGGTGTACCATTTTAGAATTTTATTTATTAAGTTAAGGAATTTTTGGTTCCTTAAAGGTGACACACAAGTATTTGTTGTTTTCAGCCATTTAAATTGTTCAAAACAAATCATAAAATTCATATTTGAAAAGATCATGAAATTTTGGGTGGATTACATATTTCAAATATTGAAAAAGGAATTAGGATGAATTTATTATGACTTAAACAAAATTAAACAAGTTTTGAATGAATTTAAAACAAACATGAATTTTATTTGAATTTTTATTTGTTCAAAACATAAATTCAAACTCATATTTGAAAAGGTTATGTTTTTCTAGTTTGAAAACATATTTTGCATGTTCAAAAATAATTTAATTTGAGCAAGTTATGATTTTATCAAATTTAAATGATTTAAACAAGGTTTAAATTATTTAAGCAATTTTAATTATTCAAACCATGAAACAAAATTTATATTTGAATAGGTTATTTGAAATAGCATGGAAAACATATTTTATTTGCATTATTTGGATTAATAATGAAATAGTTATGAAATTTAGCAAATTGCAATTGAATTATTTGAATTCAAATTTGAAATGCATTTGGAAAATTCAAAACAGTACACAATTGGTTTAGATGGATAGACAATTTAATTTAGAACAACAAACATATTTCACTTTTATTATTTGGAGTTATATTTTAAAAGTTATTAACAATTTAAAACAGAGGACCAATCTGTAAAATTGAGGGACTTGTTTTAAAAAGAAACGTGCTGGAACTTTTGTTACCGCACTGCCTTCTAGCCCTAGCCACTGCCCGTGGGCCTAGGGCCAGCGTGGCGTGCCTGCGTGCTGGCGTGGCCACATGGGTCACAGGCAGGTGGGGCCTGCCTGTCAGCCGGTGCGCGAAAAAGTGTGGGTTTAATCCACGGAGCCACGGCTCGAACCCGTGCCCTCGCTGCGCGCTCGTTAGTGCAGTAACCAGTACGGTGAGATTCAGTTCGTTGACAGATACAGATTCGCAGAGAGGTTGTATTTCAACTGCGCTTATCTGAATTTTTCTGACAGCGCGAGCTAACTGAACCGTGACAGAGATGATGACGCCGGCGGCGATCAACGTGGCCGTGCTCGGTGCTGCTCGCGGTGATGTGCGCGTGCAAGCGTGCGGATGCTGGATGCGTGCAGATGCGCAGGTGCAGAAAGAGGAGGAGTAGCACGGTGGCTCACCGCGGATGTAGGCGTTGCGGAGGCGCGAGCTCGACGGCGACAGTGAAGGGGTCGTGGACGGCGGCGCGGCTACCGAGCGTCTCCGGGATGGCTCCGGTGTCCAAACAGAAGAGGAAGACGTGGCCGTTCGATCCCCGTACTTAGGTAGGTAGGTGGTGCGTCGGAGGGGTGGCTGCCATCGGAAGTTCAGAGGTGAGCTCGCCGGTGGGGTGGATGCAGTGAGGGAAAAACGGCGAGGGAGATGAAATCAGCGGCGGAGCGAGGGGGAACAGGAGCCTAGGGTTAGCTAGGGCTGCGGCGCGCTGCCCTAGGGGGATTTATAGGGGGTACGGGTCGAGGATGGCCGTCGGCTCGCGACCGTGCCGTCGTGGCACCGGCCGATGCGGTGCCGTACCGCAAGACGAAGGCGGATTAGAAACGCGAACCGGTACGCGGTTAAGTAGTGGGCTGGGCTGCGCGCGCGAGGAGAAGGAAAAGGAGATGGTGGGCTGGCGCAGCCCACTGCCCCTGCGCTCGTTTCTTTTCCTTTTTAAAATTTCTTTTTCTGTTTTTTTTGTAGAGTTAGGATTTGGAAGAAAAGGAAGGGTTTTAAGTTAGGAAATTTTTTGGAAAAATTAGGGGGAGTTAATTAGGTCAATAGCAAACAACTGTTAAGTTTTGTTTTCAGAAAGTTTGAAATTTGCTTGCTGTTTGTATTCAAACCAAATTTGGATGAATTTTATTATTAAATGATCATTAATAAAAACAAACTTTTAAATAGGGTGACCCCTATGTTAATTTAGGACAAAATGAGTTGATTTGTTTAGATAATATTCCTAAATTCAAAGTGGTTCTGTTTGATGCTTTGATTTGAATTTTTGAATGCAATTTGGAATCACTTGATTGATTTAAACCATCATTTTAATAAGTGATCATTATGGAATAAAATGGAAACAAAGGAGGGTTTGATTTGACATTATAATTTGGAAAAGATTGTAACAGAGCAAGTATGAAATAAATGTTTGAATAATGTTTGAATTTGAATTGTGAAAACAGAGAATAACAGATGCAAACTAAATGAAAACAAATGGAAACAATATGATGATATGATGCAATACTTCAATAAGCATGAAACAAACATTCTAAGGGGAGTTTTCATACTTGGGATGTTACATCATGCGTGTTGGGTTTGAGCTGGACCGTGGTGCCCCCGCCGTCCGAGTTCCCCGGCTTCATCTTCTCCCTGCTTCCGTCCGCGTGTGTTGTTGCCGTTGCCGGCCGTCCATCTCCATGCCCATGCCCATGAGTCATGACCATGCCCGACTACAAATACGAAGACCACTGCTAGTGAGTATCTAAGTTCTCGTGTTGCAGTGCAGTTGCTGTTGATCGATATATATATATATATATATGAGATAAACGATCTAGCAGCCTGATATCTGCTCATCAACAACTAGTGTTTTCGTTGAAGAAACCGGAGGAACCATCACTAAAAACAGGAGTAGAAGAATGGTAGGGCAGAATCTATAGGTTACCCTTGCCCTATCAAAAGAGGTGCGGGCTGACCCTTGAACCTGCAATTTTGCTACAGGTGCACAGGTCCAATAACAGGTCCAAACCGGACCGGACCTGTCACATCCTGACCAGTGGGGGCAATGCCGCAACAAGCTACACAGAGGGTGACGGCTGACCAGGTGGCAAGGGCAGCACAGAAGAAAAAAAGGTAGACAAGATGAAGTGTTTCAGATGTGGTCACTGGACATCTACTGAATGATTGTCCGGCTCCTATCTGGGAGATATGTCAATCTGTTGATCATATTACAAATAATTGCCCTCTACTCTTAGCACCATAGCCACACCTCATTATGTATGGGTATGCTCATGACGAGTTGACTTTCTTTGGGATGCCATTGTCCGAGCACTATAAGCCAAAGGTGGTTAATGTCAAGATGGCCTCTATCGTGGTTTCAAAAGGGGAGATGTCTATCCCGCAGGTAGTTACTCAACTACAAAGGTTATTCCCAACAGAGAATTTCATGTGGCGTGTGTCTCAGGAGGGGCGTAATGTTTTGAAAGTTCAATTTCCGTCCAAGTTGGAATTAGATCGTCTAAAAGTCTTCGGAGCATATCGTGTTCCTAACAACACGTGTGAGATGTTATTTTATTCTTGGACACAATAGATTGAACCTTTGGAGACTCTACCGGAGTTTTGGGTACGTGTTTCTGGCATTCCTGAGGATCGCTTGGGTGATTTCTTAGCTCTTTGGTCTGTTGGTTTTCTGCTTGGGAAAACTTCGAAAATCGATATGGTGTTCACAAGGAGGCATGGAGTGCTTCGTATTAGGGTGGGCTGTCTAGATTACACTAAGATCCCACAAAACTACCCTTTATTTATGAAAGATGGGATATATGATCTCACTTTCGAGGTTGAGGGGGAGGACAAATCAGTGGATGGAGATGTACTAATGACTGAGCCAAATGCTGAGGACGAGGATGATGATGACATCCTGGATGACTTCCCGGACGCCCTAGCTAGTACTTCTCTTAATGCTTCAAATGGGAATACGAATGATGGAAGTACCAAGGCTGATGAGCCTATGATGGATACGCAAAATATTTCTGCTAATGGTCCTAGTGGTGCTGCTGTTAGAAGGACCGGGGTGATATTTTCTCCTCTAGTGTTGAGCTCGATGGAACGAAAAAGGGAGGAGTTGAAGGTTTTGTTTCGGCCTTCTATTGATTCGGAGAAAGGGGTGGTGCAGGCATCCGATTTTGATAAGGTACAGTTACCTTTGGACACGGAAAATGGTGCAACGCTTAAGTCTGCAGGGTATCCAAATGGTGCAGTTTCACTGCCGGCTGCTGCATGAAACTCTCTGCCGGGAGCTAGTTCTGAGAGCGATTTCTCTGTCGGGCAGCAGAAAACGCCCGTTTCTCTGCAGCAGAGCCAGGAGGTGATTCTTCAAGGATTTCGGCTGCCGGGAGGTAAAAAACACCAGTTTCTCTGCGGGGGGTCGCTGCTACGAAAAATTCTGGTGCTATTCCGCTGCTGTTAACCACTGCTGGAGATGGTTGTTCCTTGGGGATGTCACCAAGGAAGGAGGGATTGTCGAAGCGCATGGATATGGTTACTGCCTCCACTGGTCTGGTTGTGGAACTAGGGACACCAGGTCCTGTGGTTCAGAAAGAAACCGTGCCGGTGGTGCACGAGTCGATGGGGGCAGGGGAAGATGAACACGGGATCTCACATTCCGACAGTACCAGCATGTACAATGACTCGAGGGGCGCTAGGTGTTGTTGTGATACCGGTGGATGCTACGGAGGCTAGTGGACGCCGTGCTGAGATGGTGGCCACGCCGTGTGGACGACCTTCCAAGGACGAGGTGGTGGCATTCGGCGGGATTCCAGAACGAGGGAGCGCGGGGGTGCGCTCAAGTGCACGGCTGCATGCGCTTGCCGATGCGGATACTCCTATCGCGAAGAGGGCTGCGAGACTAGCGGCCCAGCGGGACGTCGACTTCTCTGGTACGAAATCACGTTCTTTTATTAATATGTCTAATAATCATATTGTTGATTTTGCTTCACTTTTAGGAGTTTCTTTTGGTACTAGTAAGTCAGATATTGAGGGTGCTGTTACTTCTCTTAAACATTTAGAAACAACAAGGCAGTTAGTGTTCGTAGATAATGATCTTAAAAATAATAAATCCGTGGAATCAAATGGTTTGGTTAAACGGATGGCATCATCCATAGATAAAAATTTGCAAGATATTGATGAAGAGGTCTTGGGAAATTCGATGAATCCTCCTCAAGGCGTGATGATTACGCGGCCCCGTAAAACTAAGAAAGGGGGGGTTCTTATAAACCTAAGAGAAGAAGTGATAGATTAAAATCTTTAGTGAAAATAATTAAGCACAAATGAAAGGAGGTTTTTTTTTTTGGAATACAGATGGTTTTGGTGACCCGACTAAGCACTTGGCGGTGAATGAGATTGTGAGGGAGTTAGACTTAGATTTTGTTGCTATTTTGGAAACTGGTAGGTCTAGTTTCGAGAAACGTTTATTATCTCATCTCGCAGGAGGCCGTGATTTTAGTTGGTACTGCTTACAACCTCATGGGAGGTCCGGAGGTATTTTGGTTGGTTTTAATAACGTTATGATGACTGTTCAGAAAGTTATAGCAGGGGAGTTTTCGGAGAAATTTCATATACGCACAAAGAACGATGGGTTTCTTTGGGTGTTGGTAGTGGTTTATGGGGCCGCCCAAGTTGACAAGAAAGCTGAGGTTTTGTCGGAGTTAGTTCATATCTGTGAGAATGAGACTCGGACTATTTTGGTACGTGGAGATTTTAATATTATGAGGAGACCTAATGAGAAGAGTAACGATAATTTTAACACATGTTGGCCTTCGATCTTTAGCGCTATTATTGAGAGTATGGATCCAATGGAATTAGAGATGTCAGGGAGACGGTACACTTGGGTTAGTAGACGAGATGTAACTACTTCTGAGAAGTTAGATCGGATACTAGCAAGTGTGGAGTGAGAACAGAAATTTCCACTTGATACAGTACATGCTTTAGCTAGAACTGGATCTGATCATGTACCATTATTTCTGGATTCTGCTAGTCCAGCTCATAGTGGAAATCGATCTGCCTTTTCTTTTGAGTTATCATGGCTACGTCAGGAGGTGTTTTTTAAGATGGTTAAGGCTGAATGGATTTCCATGCAGATAGGAACATCGCCTATTGAGATATGGCAAAACAAGATTAGATATTTACATAGTTTTTTACGTGGTTGGGCTAAGAATGTGAGTGGAGAGTATAAAGTCTTGAGGCAAAAACTAATTCTTCTTATTGACGAGTTAGATCGTAAAGCAGAAACTATACCCCCTTCGGAGGACGAAAGGAAAACGAAAAGGGAGGCTAATTTGTATATGGCCAAACTAAGACGTGATGAGGAGTCCAAGTGGGCTCAACGTGCTAAAATGAGGCATGTTCAAGAAGGAGTGGATAACACACGATATTTTCATTTAATGGCTAATGGAAAAAACAGGAAGAAAAAATATTTCAGTGAGAGAAAGATGAATGAACTATAGTAGGGCAACAAAATCTTATGGTCTTTATTTCTGAATATTACAAAAAACTATTTGGCCCCTCAAGGAACACTACTATCTCACTTGATGAAGGTAGAGTAGATGATCTACCGCAAGTTTCTCAGGATGAAAATGCACTTTTAACTGCTCGTTTTTGTAACATCCCAAGTATGAAAATACCCTTAGAATGTTTGATTTCATGTTTAATTAAAGTATTGCATCATGTCATCATGTTTATTTCTTTGTTTGCATTGTTTACTATTTGTTTTGCATCTGTTCTTAATTGTTTTCATAATGAAACTCAAACAATTTCAAATGTTTATTTCATACTTGTCATGTTACAACCTTTTTCAAATAAAGAAATGTCAATCAAAACCTCTTTTGTTTGCAAATAATTCCATAATGCTCACTTCTTAAATTAATGGTTTTAATTCAATCAATTAAATCCAAATCACATTTCAAATTCAAATCAAGTCTTCAAATCAGCACCCAACTTGAGTTTATAAAAATCTCCAAATGAAATCAACTAATTTAATCAACTTAACCATAGGGTCCACCCTATTAAAATGGTTTGTTTTCATAATGTTTACTCAATATAAAAATTCATTCAAATTTTGGTTTAATTAACAAACAGCAAGTTTTGAAAACTTTTGGGAAACAAAAGTTGGTTTCTAGTTGCTATTTAAAAAACTAAACTAACCATATTTTTTTTCCAAATTTTTGCTAACCTAAAAGCCTTCTTTTTCTTCCATTTTGTTTTCAGCAAAAAAAAAAAAACAGAAAAAGGAAAAAGAAAAAAAGAAACGCGCGCGGCAGATAGCAGCTACCCGGCCCAGCCCGCAGCTTACCTCAGCCCACCTGGCCCGAAAACGCTTCGCTCAGCGTCCCACCTTCTTTTCCAAGTACGGCGCCCCATCCGCCGCGCCACGTCGCCGTACGGCCACCCCCGACGACCAGGAGAACCCCGCGGGCCCTATTTAACCCCCCTAGGGCACAGCGCCAACCCTAGACCTAGCCTGCCCCTCTCGCCTCGACACCGCCGCCGGAAATCTCTCTCTCGCCGCGATCTCCACCTCCTGAACCTCACCGGCGTTTTCGTCTCTGAATCTCCGATGGCGCCGCCCACCTCGTTGCTCCACCTACCTATCTAAGCGCTGGAAACAAACCACCGGCACCTCCTCTCGCTGTTAGACACCCTAACTAGCCCGGAGAACCACGGATTCGCCGCCGCCATCTGCGACATCGCCGCCGGCCGTGAACCTCCCCAAGCCTCTGCTTCCCTCTACACCGCGGTGAGCACGCCACCGTCTCCTCCTCCTCTCTGTCACCCTCTACGCGCACGCGTCTGCACTTCCTGCATCACTAGATCGCAGCACGGCGCCGCAACGCGACGGTGATCGCCGCCGTCATCTTCGAGTTCTGTCAGCTAGGTTCAGTTGCGCGTCAGTTAAAGTTCAGTAACGCGTTGTTGAAGTATAACCTGTCCGCGCATCGTTCTCTGTCAAATCTGAAGCAACACCGCACTGGTACAGTGCAACTGAATCTTGCGCGCGGTCGTGGGATCGATCCCCCGCGGCCGCAGAGAAAACCAACCTTTTTTTCCCGCGTGGCTGACAGACAGGGCCCCCTGTCAGCCTCCCTGGTAGCCACGTAAGCGCGCAGTGACCAAGGGCCCCCCTGGCAGCGACTGGGGTAGGTTTCTGTGCGTATAAAAACGATTTTAACATTTCCTGTATTCAAATCCAGGCCCTTTATTTTAACAGATTGGTCCCTGAAAGTATTTTGACCATAACTTTAGTTTTATAAGTCCAAATTACAAAAATAAAATATGTGTGCTGAGCTAAATTAAATTATCTACCTATTGGTATCATTTGTTTCCTGTTTTGAAATATCAAAATGTAATTCAAATTTGAATTCAAATAATTCAATTGCAATTTGCTAAAATTCATAACCATTTCATTCTTAATCCAATAAATGCAAATAAAATATGTTTTCCATGCTATTTCAAATAACCTTTTTGAAATATTTTTTTTTCATGTTTTGAATAATTTAAATTGCCTAAATAATTTAATCCTTATTTAATTCATTTAAATTTGATAAAATCATAACTTGCTCCAAATAAATTATTTTGAACATGCAAAATATGTTTTCAAACTAGAAAAATATGAACTTTTCAAATGTGAATTTGAATTTATGTTTTGAACAAATAAAATTCAATTAAAATTCAAGCTTGTTTTAAATTCATTTAAAACTTGTTTAATATTGTTTCAGTCATAATAAATTCATCCTAACTCCTATTTCAAAATTTGAAACATGTAATCCAACTAAAATCTGGTGTTCTTTTCAAATATAAATTTTGTTATTTGTTTTGAACACTTTAATTTGATGAAAACAACAAATGCTTGTGTGACATCTTTAAGTAACCAAACTTTCCAAACTTAACAAATAATTTCCAAACTTGTTAAATTCCTTTTCCACTTGCATCTATTGTTGTTATTATGTTGTTATCATCATGCATGCATCATGCTAACAACTTTCACATAATAATTAATTGTAAATCATTTGTTTCCACTTAATTCATGGACTCTTGCCATATGCAGTCCAATTGCATATGGGTCCATTTAAATTGTGTTACCATGCTAGCTAGTTTATTTTGATGCAACCATTAACCTGACATGCATCATCCCCTGATTGTGCACTATGCCATGATATTGATTGTTTATATTTCTGTCTTGTTTGTTTGCTTCTTCTCGGATAGACGACGACGTTGAGACAGACGATCTTTACAGCACCCCTTCTGAGGATCTAGCTCAGTACCAGGCTGCTGAGTTTACAGGCAAGTTATCACTCACATGAACCACTGTGTTCCTTTCAACCTTGGTTACCGATACTTTCCGTTGTCTAAGTTCTGCTAGCCTTAGGTAGTCATTGTTTCTGTTACGAACCTCTCACATGAATCCCTTAACCCTGATATTGCCTCACGACCCCTCCTACAACCCCATTGTTTGAGCCAGTGTCTTACTAGCATGCTTAGGTTGTTTTGCTCGAGTCTGTTACCCGTTACTTTCAGTTACTATATTTTTCATTATGTTCTGGGGGGCTCGATGTTTAATCAATCAATCATGCTAATGTTATTGTTAAATAATAATTTGATGATAAGGCACCGGCAGGAGGCCCTGTGTGGTTTTGAGGCCTGCTAGTGTCGACCCTAATAGGAAAAGGGTCTTGTCTACTGATCCATGATGAGCGCACTACCCGCATGTGGGAAGCGAGTATGGGCGCCCCCCTCATTTTGATTCGATTCGCATCTCGTCCAAATCATCTCATTCAGTTCGTGTTTTCCATTTGCCGCATGCATGTTTTTGCGAGCCCAGCGCAGGGTGGAACTTTTGTAGTCGGCATATAGGGGGACACGGTCTTAGAGTGCTATGAGGGTACCTTTTCTTCGGGGCTTGATTAGCCGTGCGCCCAAGGTGCTTTGGGCTTGATGCGAAGAAGAGTTGAGTTGTGTTGAGTGCCCCGCTTGGTGGGAGGCATCCCATCTGGCGGGTTATTCATACGTGTACGGCCAAATTGGTGCAACCCTGCAGGGATAATCTTCTCGAGAAGCCGTGTTTTCCGCGGTTATGGTTAACTTGGTGAAAGTACTGGCTAACAAGTACTCAGGACAACTTAAACCTAATGACTCACAATCTCACGCCATGATTAACAACTTGACTAGTAATAGGATTATTGACACAATAACTTGCTTCATCTTTAATCCAACTGTGTGAGTTATCCTTGGATTGCTTCTTTGGATAAGGGGCGAGATCCAGGATGGGTTTGTTTGAAGTTATCTTTCAGTTGGTTACAATACTCGATCTTATCTCCTTTCTGTTAGTCGGAAGTGGTAGAATCTCTGTAGTTGGTTAGCGCAGCCAGTTGCAGCATCTTTCATATCCCCTTCCTCTCCGTTGAACCCAAGGCATCTGTACTTGGTGTTGACGGGTTATACTTTGGTGAACTGTGAGTCTTGCTTGCCAGTACGTCTATGTACTGACCCCTTTGGGGCTGTGGTTTCCGCAGACTACGCTTACGAGGATCCAGGTGACGGCTACTACGTGGAGTTTGACGAGGCTGCTGACGAGTAGTTAGCGGACCCGGGCAGGATCCGAGACATCGTGGATGGGCTCCGTCTTTATTTCAGTTTCCGGCTTCTTAAGACGATTTGGATTTGTCTGTACTCAGACCCCTTTGAATGCTTCCGCTGAGATGTAATGATGTTATGTTGGGACATGTGTCCTCTGGATGATTGTATTTGCTATCTCTGCCCTAGTGAGGCCCAGTTGCAACTTATTTCAATCTTTTGTGTCTTAGAGATATGTTGTGCTATCATTCTGTTACAATCCGTTGACGTACCATGTGTGTATGGTATGAAGTACGTCAATGGTAGTATCCTGATTTCTATGGGATAGTTTACGTCGACGCTGAACAGATAGGGGTTGGTTGTCACACATACGTGTGTTGGCCTACTCGTAAGAGGACGCGGGTGCCGGTAAGCCCCGTAATCCAACCTACCACTGTTCAACGGAACGGCGAGTATCCTTTAGAAGTCCGGGTGCGACAAATGATATATACAAGATGACTCAAACGAGTCAGGGATACAACTGATACAATACAAAGATCCAAATAACAGCGGAAGAAACAACATATCGTTCGTCTACGGACAAGATACAAATTTGGACTAAGAGTCCTGAAGATAACCGAGAGCGTCCAATCCCTGCCCAGGCCAAGCCGGAGGGATTCCCAAGCTAACGTCGTCAGACTTCAAACCTGTTGACTGCAATGTTGAATATGCAGCCACGAAAGAGATTCGTGGGTCAGTACGGTTAAGTACTGGCAAGTGGATAAACCATACTCACAAGATACCGGCATAGCCAGTCATCACAAGATACAAATACTTTGGGATCAACGGGAAGGAAGGGAGTATTGCAAATAAGCGGCAGCGGGCTGCACTAACCAACTACGGAGACTCACTACAACATCCGGCTAAAAGAGGGGATAAGATAGTGTATCGTAACCAACTACAACTACTCACCAAACAAACCCATCCAATGTTACCCCCTACTAAGGAAGCAACCCAAGGATAACTCACACTGTTGGATTAAGGATGGATCAAGTTATTGTGTCAATAAGACTATTACTAGTCAAGTATCATTAGTTAGGTGTAAGTTGTTCTGAGTACTTGTTAGCCAGTACTTTCACCAAGTCAACCATAACCGCGGAAAACACGGCTTCTCGAGAAGATTTAACCCTGCAGGGATGCACCAATTTGGCCGTACATGTAAGAATAACCCGCCAGACGGGGGATCAACCCACCAAGCGAGGTACTCAACACAACCCAACTCTTCTTCGCATCAAGCCCAAAGCACCTTGGGCGCACGGCTAATCGAGCCCAGAAGAAAATGGACCCTCATAGCACTCTAAGAACGTGTCCCCCTATATGCCGACTACGAAAGTTCCACCCGGGTACCAAGGGCTCGCAAGATCGTGCATGCAGCAAATGGAAAACCCGAACTAAATGAGGCGATTTGGACGAGATGCGAATCGAGTCAAATTGAGGGGGGCGCCCATACTCGCTTCCCACATGCGGTTAGTGCGCTCATCATGGATCAGTAGACAAGACCCTTTTCCTAATTAGGGTCGACACTAGCAGGCTTCAAAACCACGCCGGGCCTCCTGCCGGTGCCTTATCATCAAATTATTATTACCCAAAAGATTAACATGTTGTTGATTGAATTGAAACCCAGCTATCAACTAAACAGGTGATATGAAAGGAACAACAAGACTTGAGCGCAAACAACACTAAGCATGCAACTACGACACGAGGGCCAACAAGGTAAGCAAACAACAGTTAATAGGAAGTGGAAGGGAAAAAGGCTATATCATGGCTGCAGGGTAAACATATAATAGGATCGAGACACAAGCATCGTATCAACAGGCTAGAATAAGAACAACGGAAAGAATCGGTAACAAGTGATGAAAGGCAGCCATTTGGCAGCAAGTGAGTATACTTGCCTGGAATCCAGCAAGTAGAGGTACATCCACAGAACTTGTCGTTGCTCACATCATCTCAACGTCCTATCCGGGAAGAAGCAATGAACCTCGGACAAACACCGGATGCAACAATTACTACTACGGCAAAAGATCCAGCATGATCAAGATATGGATGCATGACAAGTTTAAAGATGCATCAAGGTAAACTAGTTGACAAGATAAACAGATTTAAATGGACCCATATGCAATTTGAGTTGCATATGAAAAGCCCATGAATTATGGTTGAAACAATTGTTTTCGAACTAATCATCAGGTGAAAGTGGTTTAGTATGATGCATGGATGAGGAAAACAACAAAATAACAACAATAGAACCAATTGGAAATAAGGTTTACCCATTTTGAAATTCACTTATTAAGTTTTGGGAATTTTGGTTACTTAAAGGTGTCACACAAGCATTTGGTTGTTTTCATCAAGTTAAATTGTTCAAAACAGATAACAAAGTTCATATTTGATTAGAACACAAAATTTTAGGTGGATTACATGTTTCAATTATTGAAAAAGGAATTACAATGATTTAATTATGAATTGATCAAGATTAAACAAGTTTTAATTGGATTTAATTCAAGTTTGAATGTTATTTGAATTTTATTTGTTCAAAACACAAATTCAAATTCATATTTGAAAAGGTTATGTTTTTCTGGTTTGAAAACATATTTTATTTGTTCAAAAATAATTTAATTTGAGCAAGTTATGAATTTAGCAAATTTAAATGATTTAAACAAGGTTTAAATTATTTAAGCAATTTAAATTATTCAAATCATGAAACAAATTTTATATTTGAAAAGGTGGTTCAAAATGGCATGGAAAACATATTTTATTTGTTGGGAAACAATTTCAAATGATTTAATTAAGCATGTTACCAATTTAATTGCATTGAATAAGAGATGAAACAATTATTCAAACTAATTGTTGCAAACGAGAAAACAAAGTTGACATCCAAGTGTGGCATGTGATTTTGGATGAAATTAATGTTTTGGGTATTTTAATTTGGAGCAACCATTTGCAAGTTATTAATTATGCCATTTAATTGGTCATTTTTAAGGATTATTAAATAACATTAATTTTAATTTCCCAAATTGCAAAACAAAGTTGATAAACAGAAAGTACATTGAATTTGGACTGAAAAACATATTTTATTTGGGTTATTTGAATTAATTATGAATTAATTATGGAATTAACCAAGTTTAAGAGGATTTGTTTGAATTTGAAATTTGGATGTATTTGAAATAATCAAAACAGAAAACAAAAAGCATATTTGAAAAGTTCATGAAATTTTGTTTGGGATACATATAAAATTTGTATTATTTGGAATTATGAATTAGAAATTATAGCCATTTGAATTTTAGGGTTATTTCTGTCAATAAAACAGGGGCTGGAATGTGAAAGAAATAGGGGAACAGGGGCCTCTCTGTGAAACCGCGCCAAAAAAAAACGTAGTGCACCGAGCCACCAGTGACCCTGGGCCGCTGCCAAGCGGGCCCAGGCCACGCTGGCGCACACGCGGTGCGGTTGGAGGGTGACAGGGCAGGCACGGTCTATGACCCGTGGGCCCTGCTGCGCGCGATGGAATTAAAAGGAAAAAGGGTGCGCCCCTGGGGATCGAACCCGGGATGCTCTGCTCGCGCGCGTGCGTTCACTGCCACTGCGCTGGGCTGCGGTTTCTGAATGTTACCGCGACTGACAGAAGAAAAGGTAGCTCGACGACTGATAACTGAAACTTGAACAGATCGGTCCTTCTCTGAACCCGACAGAACCAGAGGCACCGATCGACGGCAGCACGCCGGCGGTGCTCGACGGGGTGGGTGCTGGTGCTCGCGAGGTGTGCGTGGATGTGTGGGTGCGGTGCGATCGGAGTGAGACGGAGAGGGGAAGGAGGGAGGTATCGCTCACCTCGGTGGTCGTCGTCGTTCAGAAGATGAAGCAGAAACGGAGGGGAGATTCCGGCGACGGCGTGGGCTCCGCGGCCGCTCCCAGCAAGCGGCGATGAGACGAGGTGGTGGAGGGGACATCCACGGTTTCATTCCCGCCCTCGGGTGGGGCTCCCGCTTCCACGGCGGACGGCGGTGAGGGGAGGGTGGCGCTGCTTCTCTCGGTGTGGTGCAGGGATTCAGAGACAGAGGGAGCTCGGGCAGCTAGACGAATGGGGGGAGAGGGTTGGCAGCGCGGAAGGATGGGACTAGGGTGGCTAGGGTAGGCAGAGGGGAGAAGGCCAGCTTTATGGGGAGAGGAGATAGGTACGGCATCACATCGAGGAGGGGGAGCTGAGATCCTGCGGTGGTGACTGTGATCGTACTAAAGGAAGAAGACGACAAGCAGGAAGGGGTAGCGGGCCAGAAGAGATGGGCTTGGGGGAGAAAAGAAATGGGCTGGGGAAAGAAAGGAAAGGGGTGGCCTGTCTCCTTTTGTGTTTTTTATTTCTTTTGATCCTTTTTTTTCTGTAAAAGAGATAGGGGGAGAAAATGATAAAGGTTAGGGTTATGTTTTTAGGACTATTTTTGTTAGTGTTCAAAACAGCAATGTCAAGCAAAGGTTAGCATTATTTCACAAGTTTGAAATTTCAATTTGATTTAAAGTTTTTTGTTGAATTTTCCCAATAGGGTTTGGGGTTTTGATTTGATAACTAAATTTTATTAAGTTGCAAAACAATGAGTGAAAGCAAGGTTGGTTTTGATTTCAAAATTGGAAATATTAGTTTGATTTCTAAGTGGTTAGTTGAATTTCAAATAATGTTTGATTTGGGAATTTTGGAAATAAACAAATTCTATTTAATAAGCTCAAGAAATTTTGCAAGCATTATTTAATTTAATTTGTTTGCAAAATTTTAATTTTTAAACCCATATTGAAATATGATAAGTAGGATTGATTTGCTTTGAATTTTTGAATTTTTCCATTAGGGTTTTAATAACAGGGAAAATTTTATTAACAAGCAATTTGATTAAAACAACTTCAAACTATTGAAAAACAAATGAGTGGTTTAGTTTGCAATTTTGAAATTGGAAATTTTGAGCAAGGTGTGAAAGTTTAATTTGGTTTGAGGTTTGGTTTGTTTTTGAAAACAGAATGCAATGCTCATGTGATGCATGTGATGCAAGCAAAGGTTACATTCAGCCTAGTTCCTCCGCTTGGGGTTGCCCAACCCTGTTTGTTGCCAAGAAGGATCAAACAAAAAGACTCGTGGTTGACTATTGTCCTCTCAACGAGAAAACCATCAAAAACAAGTATCCAATTCCTCGTATCGATGATCTTTTTGATCAACTTGCTGGAGCCTCAATATTCTCAAAGTTGGACTTGAGGATGGGTTACCATCAGATAAAGATCAGAAAGGAAGATATTCCTAAGACAGCTTTCACCACTCGGTACGGTCTATATGAATACACCGTCATGTCCTTTGGTCTCACCAATGCACCGGCAAAATTCTCAAGACTCATGAATTCTGTCTTCCATGAATACCTCGACAAGTTTGTTGTGGTATATCTCGATGACATTCTGGTATACTCAAAATCCGAGGAAGAGCATGGAGAACACCTTCGTCTCACTCTCATGAAACTTCGCGAGCATCGTCTGTATGCCAAGTTCTCCAAATGTGAGTTCTGGATTCCAGAAGTTGCTTATCTTGGTCATATCATCTCTGCCAAAGGCATAGCCATTGACCCAGAAAAGGTTAAGGCAATTGTTGATTGGAAACCTCCTAAGACGGTGAAGCAAGTCAGAAGTTTTCTTGGCTTAGCTAGCTATTGCCGTCGTTTCGTCCAAAACTTTTCCAAGATTGCCAAACCTCTCACTGATCTCACAAAGAAGGACAAGAAGTTCGTTTGGACTCCACAATGTGATGAAAGTTTCAATCTCCTCAAGACTAAACTCACTTCCACACCTGTTCTGGTTGGCCCAGATACTACCAAACCTTTCCAGATATTCTGCGATGCATCTCTCCAAGGTCTAGGTGCAGTTCTTATGCAAGAACGTCAAATTATGGCTTATGCTTCACGTCAGTTGAATGCACATGAGCAAAACTATCCCACACATGATCTTGAACTTGCAGCAGTTGTGTTTGCCCTCAAGAAATGGAGACAATACTTGTTGGGTAACAAAACTGAAATCTTTTCCGATCATAAGAGTCTGAAATACATCTTCAGTCAGCCAGATCTAAACCTCAGGCAAAGGAGATGGATTGAGAAGATTAAAGACTTTGATCTCACCATTTCTTACACTCCAGGAAAGGCTAATGTTATGGCCGATGCTCTCAGTCGCAAGTCCTATTGCAATAATCTCATGATCATGGAAAGCCAACCTCCACTTCATGAAGAATTCCAGAAGCCGAACCTTGGTCTTGTACCTCAAGGTTACATTGCTAGCTTGACAGCTAGTCCAACTCTCGAGGACAAGATTCGTTCTGAACAACTTTGTGATACTGAAATCAAGAAGATTGTAGAGCACATCAAAGAAGGCAATGATAAATTCAAGTCCTTCTCAATTGATGACAAGGGAACTGTGTTCTTCGAAGGACGCATTGCAGTTCCTCAGATTCAAAGTCTCAAAGATGTCATTCTCAAGGAGGCTCATGAAACTCCTCTCTCCATCCACCCTGGAAGTACAAAGATGTACCAGGATCTCAAGACTCTGTATTGGTGGCCTGGCATGAAACGTGAAATTGCTCAATACGTTTCTGAATGCGACGTTTGTCAACGTGTTAAGGCAGTCCATCAGAAAACAGCAGGTCTACTCCAACCTCTGATAAAATCCTGAGTGGAAGTGGGACATGATTGAAATGGACTTCGTTACTGGGTTTCCAAAGTCCAAAAAGGGAAACGATGCAATCTTCGTTGTTATTGATCGTCTCACTAAGGTAGCTCACTTCTTTGCTGTCAAGGAAACTATCTCAGCTAGCCAGTTAGCAGAGCTCTACACAGCAAGGATCGTTCCTCTTCATGGTGTTCCTTTGGAAATAAGCTCAGACCGTGGAAGTATCTTCACTTCTCATTTCTGGAAGAGTTTTCAAGAAGCATTGGGCACCAAACTTCTGTTCAGCACAGCTTATCACCCTCAGTCTCAGGGGCAAGTCGAAAGAGTCAATCAGATTCTCGAGGATATGCTCAGAGCATGTGGTCTTTCCTTTGGCATGAAATGGGAGGATTGCCTTCCATATGCTGAATTCTCCTACAACAACAGTTTCCAGGCAAGCCTAGGCATGGCACCATTTGAAGCACTCTATGGCCGCAGATGCAGGAGTCCAATCAATTGGTCTGGAGCTGGTGAATGTTCACTCTTAGGCCCTGACATTGTTAAGGAAGCCGAGGAGAAAGTTCGTATCATTCGTGACAATCTCAAGATTGCTTAGTCTCGTCAGAAGAGCTACTATGACAGCAAGCACAGGGATATGATCTATGCACCTGGTGACAAAGCATATCTCCGTGTAACTCCCCTCAGAGGCACTCATCGTTTTGGTGTGAAAGGAAAGCTTGCACCAAGATACATTGGTCCTTTCAACATTCTCTCAAGGCGGGCAGAAAATGCTTATCGTCTTGAACTTCCAGAAAAACTATCCAAGGTGCACGATGTGTTCCACGTGTCACAGCTCAAGAAGTGTTTCGAAGATCCAGATCGTGCAGTTGATCATGATTCCATTGAACTGCAAGATGATCTATCTTATGAGGAGCACCCTGTTCGTATTCTCGATGAGACCGAGCGTAAGACTCGCAACAAGAGCACCAAGTTCTTGAAAGTGCAGTGGTCTCATCATTCCGATAAAGAGGCAACGTGGGAGACCGAAGAGGATCTTCGAAAGAAGTATCCGGACCTTTTCCTTTCTCGGTAGGAATCTCGGGGCGCGATTCCTTCAAGGGGGGGGGGGGCGTTTTGTAACATCCCAAGTATGGAAATACCCTTAGAATGTTTGATTTCATGTTTAATTAAAGTATTGCATCATGTCATCATGTTTATTTCTTTGTTTGCATTGTTTACTATTTGTTTTGCATCTGTTCTTAATTGTTTTCATAATGAAACTCAAACAATTTCAAATGTTTATTTCATACTTGTCATGTTACAACCTTTTTCAAATAAAGAAATGTCAATCAAAACCTCTTTTGTTTCCAAATAATTCCATAATGCTCACTTCTTAAATTAATGGTTTTAATTCAATCAATTAAATCCAAATCACATTTCAAATTCAAATCAAGTCTTCAAATCAGCACCCAACTTGAGTTTATAAAAATCTCCAAATCAAATCAACTAATTTAATCAACTTAACCATAGGGTCCACCCTATTAAAATGGTTTGTTTTCAGAATGTTTACTTAATATAAAAATTCATTCAAATTTTGGTTTAATTAACAAACAGCAAGTTTTGAAAACTTTTGGGAAACAAAAGTTGGTTTCTAGTTGCTATTTAAAAAACTAAACTAACCATATTTTTTTTCCAAATTTTTGCTAACCTAAAAGCCTTCTTTTTCTTCCATTTTGTTTTCAGCAAAAAATAAATAAATAAAACAGAAAAAGGAAAAAGAAAAAAAGAAACGCGCGCGGCAGATAGCAGCTACCCGGCCCAGCCCGCAGCTTACCTCAGCCCACCTGGCCCGAAAACGCTTCGCTCAGCGTCCCACCTTCTTTTCCAAGTACGGCGCCCCATCCGCCGCGCCACGTCGCCGTACGGCCACCCCCGACGACCAGGAGAACCCCGCGGGCCCTATTTAACCCCCCTAGGGCACAGCGCCAACCCTAGACCTAGCCTGCCCCTCTCGCCTCGACACCGCCGCCGGAAATCTCTCTCTCGCCGCGATCTCCACCTCCTGAACCTCACCGGCGTTTTCGTCTCTGAATCTCCGATGGCGCCGCCCACCTCGTTGCTCCACCTACCTATCTAAGCGCTGGAAACAAACCACCGGCACCTCCTCTCGCTGTTAGACACCCTAACTAGCCCGGAGAACCACGGATTCGCCGCCGCCATCTGCGACATCGCCGCCGGCCGTGAACCTCCCCAAGCCTCTGCTTCCCTCTACACCGCGGTGAGCACGCCACCGTCTCCTCCTCCTCTCTGTCACCCTCTACGCGCACGCGTCTGCACTTCCTGCATCACCAGATCGCAGCACGGCGCCGCAACGCGACGGTGATCGCCGCCGTCGTCTTCGAGTTCTGTCAGCTAGGTTCAGTTGCGCGTCAGTTAAAGTTCAGTAACGCGTTGTGGAAGTATAACCTGTCCGCGCATCGTTCTCTGTCAAATCTGAAGCAGCATCGCACTGGTACAGTGCAACTGAATCTTGCGCGCGGTCGTGGGATCGATCCCCCGCGGCCGCAGAGAAAACCAACCTTTTTTTCCCGCGTGGCTGACAGACAGGGCCCCCTGTCAGCCTCCCTGGTAGCCACGTAAGCGCGCAGTGACCAAGGGCCCCCCTGGCAGCGACTGGGGTAGGTTTCTGTGCGTATAAAAACGATTTTAACATTCCCTGTATTCAAATCCAGGCCCTTTGTTTTAACAGATTGGTCCCTGAAAGTATTTTGACCATACCTTTAGTTTTATAAGTCCAAATTACAAAAATAAAATATGTGTGCTGAGCTAAATTAAATTATCTACCTATTGGTATCATTTGTTTCCTGTTTTGAAATTTCAAAATGTAATTCAAATTTGAATTCAAATAATTCAATTGCAATTTGCTAAAATTCATAACTATTTCATTCTTAATCCAATAAATGCAAATAAAATATGTTTTCCATGCTATTTCAAATAACCTTTTTCAAATATAAATTTTGTTTCATGTTTTGAATAATTTAAATTGCCTAAATAATTTAATCCTTATTTAATTCATTTAAATTTGATAAAATCATAACTTGCTCCAAATAAATTATTTTGAACATGCAAAATATGTTTTCAAACTAGAAAAATATGAAATTTTCAAATGTGAATTTGAATTTATGTTTTGAACAAATAAAATTCAATTAAAATTCATGCTTGTTTTAAATTCATTTAAAACTTGTTTAATATTGTTTCAGTCATAATAAATTCATCCTAACTCCTATTTCAAAATTTGAAACATGTAATCCAACTAAAATCTGGTGTTCTTTTCAAATATAAATTTTGTTATTTGTTTTGAACACTTTAATTTGATGAAAACAACAAATGCTTGTGTGACATCTTTAAGTAACCAAACTTTCCAAACTTAACAAATAATTTCCAAACTTGTTAAATTCCTTTTCCACTTGCATCTATTGTTGTTATTATGTTGTTATCATCATGCATGCATCATGCTAACAACTTTCACATAATAATTAATTGTAAATCATTTGTTTCCACTTAATTCATGGACTCTTGCCATATGCAGTCCAATTGCATATGGGTCCATTTAAATTGTGTTACCATGCTAGCTAGTTTATTTTGATGCAACCATTAACCTGACATGCATCATCCCCTGATTGTGCACTATGCCATGATATTGATTGTTTATATTTCTGTCTTGTTTGTTTGCTTCTTCTCGGATAGACGACGACGTTGAGACAGACGATCTTTACATCACCCCTTCTGAGGATCTAGCTCAGTACCAGGCTGGTGAGTTTGCAGACAAGTTATCACTCACATGAACCACTGTGTTCCTTTCAACCTTGGTTACCGATACTTTCCGTTGTCTAAGTTCTGCTAGCCTTAGGTAGTCATTGTTTCTGTTACGAACCTCTCACATGAATCCCTTAACCCTGATATTGCCTCACCACCCCTCCTACAACCCCATTGTTTGAGCCAGTGTCTTACTAGCATGCTTAGGTTGTTTTGCTCGAGTCCGTTACCCGTTACTTTCAGTTACTATATTTTTCATTATGTTCTGTGGGGCTCGATGTTTAATCAATCAATCATGCTAATGTTATTGTTAAATAATAATTTGATGATAAGGCACCGGCAGGAGGCCCTGTGTGGTTTTGAGGCCTGCTAGTGTCGACCCTAATAGGAAAAGGGTCTTGTCTACTGATCCATGATGAGCGCACTACCCGCATGTGGGAAGCGAGTATGGGCGCCCCCCTCAATTTGATTCGATTCGCATCTCGTCCAAATCATCTCATTCAGTTCGTGTTTTCCATTTGCCGCATGCATGTTTTTGCGAGCCCAGCGCAGGGTGGAACTTTTGTAGTCGGCATATAGGGGGACACGGTCTTAGAGTGCTATGAGGGTCCCTTTTCTTCGGGGCTTGATTAGCCGTGCGCCCAAGGTGCTTTGGGCTTGATGCGAAGAAGATTTGAGTTGTGTTGAGTGCCCCGCTTGGTGGGAGGCATCCCATCTGGCGGGTTATTCATACGTGTACGGCCAAATTGGTGCAACCCTGCAGGGATAATCTTCTCGAGAAGCCGTGTTTTCCACGGTTATGGTTAACTTGGTGAAAGTACTGGCTAACAAGTACTCAGGACAACTTAAACCTAATGACTCACAATCTCACGCCATGATTAACAACTTGACTAGTAATAGGATTATTGACACAATAACTTGCTTCATCTTTAATCCAACTGTGTGAGTTATCCTTGGATTGCTTCTTTGGATAAGGGGCGAGATCCAGGATGGGTTTGTTTGAAGTTATCTTTCAGTTGGTTACAATACTCGATCTTATCTCCTTTCTGTTAGTCGGAAGTGGTAGAATCTCTGTAGTTGGTTAGCGCAACCAGTTGCAGCATCTTTCATATCCCCTTCCTCTCCGTTGAACCCAAGGCATCTGTACTTGGTGTTGACGGGTTATACTTTGGTGAACTGTGAGTCTTGCTTGCCAGTACGTCTATGTACTGACCCCTTTGGGGCTGTGGTTTCCGCAGACTACGCTTACGAGGATCCAGGTGACGGCTACTACGTGGAGTTTGACGAGGCTGCTGACGAGTAGTTAGCGGACCCGGGCAGGATCCGAGACATCGTGGATGGGCTCCGTCTTTATTTCAGTTTCCGGCTTCTTAAGCCGATTTGGATTTGTCTGTACTCAGACCCCTTTGAATGCTTCCGCTGAGATGTAATGATGTTATGTTGGGACATGTGTCCTCTGGATGATTGTATTTGCTATCTCTGCCCTAGTGAGGGCCGGTTGCAACTTATTTCAATCTTTTGTGTCTTAGAGATATGTTGTGCTATCATTCTATTACAATACGTTGACGTACCATGTGTGTATGGTATGAAGTACGTCAATGGTAGTATCCTGATTTCTATGGGATAGTTCACGTCGACGCTGAACAGATAGGGGTTGGTTGTCACACATACGTGTGTTGGCCTACTCGTAAGAGGACGCGGGTGCCGGTAAGCCCCGTAATCCAACCTACTACTGTTCAACGGAACGGCGAGTATCCTTTAGAAGTCCGGGTGCGACAGTTTTACTGAAGAGGAGATTTTAGAGGCCATTACTCAAATGGAGCTCAATAAAGCACCGAGTCCAGATGGGTTCCTGGCAGAGTTCTATAAGAGATTTTGGGAGGTCATAAAAGGGGATATGATGGCCTTGTTTACGCAGCTTCATACCAGGGAGTTGCAGTTGTTCAAGCTTAACTTCGGGGTGATCACACTATTGCCTAAAAAGGAAGATGCGTCTAGAATTGAACAATATAGGCAAATTTGTCTGTTGAATGTTATCTTCAATTTTTTTACTAAAGTTGGGACCAATAGAGTGACTGCTATTGCGCTGCGTCTTATCAGACCCACCCAATCTGCGTTTTTACCTGGTAGAAACATTTTGGAGGGGGTTGTTGTTCTCCACAAAACCATACATGAACTAAAAACTAAAAAAAAATGGATGGAGTGTTGTTTAAGAATTATTTTGAGAAAGCTTATGATAAGGTTAGCTGGGACTTTTTGCAGCAGACGCTTAGAATGAAAGGATTCTCACCACAGTGGTGTGATTTGGTGGCGAGATTTGTTCAAGGGGGGAGCGTTGGTATTAGAGTGAATGATGATATTGGTCATTATTTCCAAACGCTAAAAGGTTTAAGACAGGGGGATCCGTTATCTCCTATTCTCTTTAACCTAGTGGCAGATATGTTAGCAGTTCTCATTGCCAGGGCAAAGGAGGATGATTATGTTGGGGGTGTGGTACCTCATCTAGTTGAAGGTGGGGTTTTGATTCTCCAATATGCCGATGATACAATTCTTTTTATGGAACATGATTTGGATAAAGTGGTAAATATGAAACTCATGTTATCAATTTTCGAACAGCTGTCTGGTTTGAAAATCATTTTCATAAGAGTGAGATCTTTTGTTTCGGGGCTGTAGTTGAGTTGCAGGATGAATACCGTCACATATTTGGTTGTGAGGTTGGACATCTACCATTTAAGTATTTGGGTATTCCTATTCATTATAGAATTTTTTTAAATAAAGAGTGGAATCCAATTGAAGATCGCTTCGAGCAAAAGCTTAGTGCTTGGATTGGTAAATTGCTTTCCTATGGAGACAGGTTGGTTCTCATCAATTTGGTTCTATCTAGCTTGCCAATGTTTTTCCGCTCTTTCTTTGAGATTCCATTTGGGGTACGGAAAAAATTGGACTTTTTTCGATCACGATTTTTCTGGCAGAGTGATCAGAAAAAGAAG
This sequence comes from Alopecurus myosuroides, assembly GCA_028641055.1. Lineage (NCBI taxonomy): Eukaryota > Viridiplantae > Streptophyta > Magnoliopsida > Poales > Poaceae > Alopecurus > Alopecurus myosuroides. The sequence continues at coordinate 305,431,578 of CM054063.1, read as the reverse complement.
AAGTATCGCTTAACTAGGTGGAATATTATTTGCCGACCAAAAGATCAGGGTGGTCTGGGGATCGAGGTACTAGAGATAAAAAATAAATGTTTACTTAGTAAATGGCTATTGAAACTACTAATAGAACACGGGGTGTGGCAGGAGCTGCTACATAATAAGTATGTTAGGGATATACCATTACCACAGGTGGAGGCTAAACCCATGGAACTCACCTTTTTGGAAAGGGTTGATGCGGGTAAAGTCTAATTTTTTAAACGTATACAGTATACGTTGGGAAATGGTAAAACTGTGCGTTTTTGGGAAGATATTTGGTTAGGTGATGATAATACTCTAGCTACCCAATACCCCTCTCTTTACAATATTGTGCGATATAAAAATGTTCTTTTTTCACAAGAACTGTTGGATGATCACCCAAATCTTGCATTTCGGAGGGCGTTAACAGGTGATAAATGGGAGAATTGGTTACATTTAGTCGAATGATTGATATCCGTATCTTTGTCTAATGAGTCAGATACTTTTAAGTGGAAATTGACGACGTCTGGTTCCTTCTCGGTTAAATCTTACTATGAAGATTTAATGAATGGAAATACTCGATTTCTATGTAAATATATATGTGCAAATTAAAAGTTCCGCTTAAAATCAGAATCTTCATATGGTTCCTTTACCGTAAAGAACTGTTGACAAAAGATAATCTTGCTAAACGACATTGGATGGGGTGTCCGAACTGTGTTTTTTTGCGGTCATAATGAAACTATTGAGCATTTGTTTATAACTTGTTCCTTTGCAAAAAAGATTTGGCGCTTAATTCACTTTACTTTTAGTATTTTTCCTCCATTATCGATACCTAATCTATTTGGGGGTTGGTACAATGGAGTGGACAAGATGACTAAAATTACTATTCGCATTGGCGTGTGTGCCTTTCTTTGGGCAATTTGGAATTGCAGGAATGACGTAATTTTTTAACAAGATGGAAGCCGGTCATTTTTTGCAGGTATTACACGGCGCCACCCACTGGATCCATCTGTGGTCGTTCCTCTCCCCAGAAGGTCTGCGTGGTCGTTTGGATACAAGATAGATTGCGGTCGTGCGGGCTATTTTAGTCAGGGTGGGTGGCTGCACACTAGGAGATTGCGAGATGTTTAAACTCCTTATTTTGAGTGGTTTTCTGTGGCTTCTTTCTGTAGCAACGCTGCAATTTTGTTGAGTTGTAATAAGTTAAATAATTGGTGGTACTGAACACTATTTTAATAAAGTTAGTTGTGTGCATCCACTGGATGCATAGGCTTGGTTTTCCGTTTCAATAAAAAAAAGTTGTCTATACGAACGCAAGACCAACGCATTCTACTACAACAAGTTTGATTGCACGATCTGAATTGTTGAGGCCTAGAGGTCTGTCTCCCAACAGCAACGAAAGCCCTAAAAAAATAGTAATGAGAAGAAATCATTTCACACTTTATCTTTAATCGGTTCGTAGGGAAGTAAAACCCAACCTATGGGTGGGGTGATCCATGCCCCTCCACCCAAACCCCTTGGGGACTGAATCCTTCCACACACTCAATCTCTAGCACTGTTCGGTTATTCCTTTTGGACATGGTCAGTGCAACATGCAGATTTTTATGCGAACAACTCCAGTAACATATATAAAGTTGCAGGCGTTCCCCTAGCGAAATACCTAGGGTTTAGGTTTCCTCCGGCGATCCCGATTGCCGAGAGTTTCGGTGGGGCTTTTCTCGATCACGTTCGTCGGTGACCTTGGGTGGAGGTATCTTCTCACCTGATCGCTACCCTTCCCTTCGTCAACGGATCCTGTCCGAGATGGGTTTTAGGGTTTTCGTGATCGCTTTATCGCTGCAAAGCCTTGCGGCACGGGAGGGTACTATTGATACTGCGACTGGAGACCCGCATCCATGGCAGAGCAAGGGGGATCGAGCCAGTTGAGGCCGTCCGGGGAAGATGTGGAGAACCTGCTGCAGCGGTTGGATTTACGAGAAGAAGGAGAAGATGAGTTTGTGTGGGAAGAAGAGGCTAATAAACCGGATATTCAAGCAAAGTGGCTTCTAATGGAAAAGGTTCATACGTTGAAAGGATATTCCCCATCTGCGCTATACGACGAGATGCGATCGGCCTGGAATCCAACGAAGCAGGTACGATGGAGGATGATCGAAGCTAATTTGTTTTCAATTCAGTTTGGATGTTTCGCAGATTGGAACACAGCTATGCATGGAGGCCCCTGGCTATTTTGAAACCAGGCAGTCATCATTGAAGATTATGATGGATTCTCAAAAATCCAAGTTCAATAATGCTGAATAAAATTAATGTATGGGCAAGAGTTTTGAAACTACCGGATAATTATCTCAAAGAGGTAGTGATCAAAGGGATGTGTCGCTCGATGGGCAGTGTATCTGAAGTCCAAATACAATTACCTGCAGGTTATGTGGGATCCTTTGTGCGTATCCGGGTCAAATTGGATGTGAGTAAAAAATTAATTCGATTCGTTCCAATCTCAAGAGAGAGTGGTATCAAATCAAATATGAAAAGCTACCAGTCACACCTGGGGTGGTCAGACCTAAGAAGAGGACTAAGAGGGGGTGTCAAACTTTACAGAGGCACCAAAAAAAAGTATTCAGACTCGCCCACCTCTTTCTATCAGTACAATTCAAGAAATTGGTAATCTTCTGGAGATGGAACAATCTGATCTTCAGGCAGACAAGCTTATGGTAGTGTCTGTTGATGGTTCTAAGGTAGATGAGGTTCCCAATGATAAGTGAGCATTTTATGCTTTGGGGTGGATGTACCCCTTTATACATCCTGTATCTTTTATCTTCCGTTTCCTTGGCTTGTGCACCGAGTGTTTGCTTTTGGTTTGTTCAAGTACTGAGTTACCTTTCCTATATTAGGATTTGGTTTATCTTTGTCTCCCTTGTTTGGGTTCTATGGATTATAACATCACGAATTTGATCTGGAAGGTACTATGTTGGAATATTAGAGGGCTTAACTCTATTGATAAGCAACTAGCTCTCTATAATAAAATTATGGAAAGTGGATGTGTTGTTGTTTGTGTTCAAGAGACAAAAAAGAGGAGTTTGATCGTGCCTTTATCAAATCTTGCTGCCCAAAACAATTTGACACATTTGCCTTCTCTCCTTCTGTGGGGGCATCGGGAGGAATTCTTGTTGTCTGGAAATCTAGTATCCTCACTGGATCATTGGTAGAAACACACAGATTTGGTATAATCATTTCCTTCCAGTCTGCGCATTCTATGCAACAGTGGACCTTGGTTGTGGTTTATGGACCTTGTCAGGGTGAACAGAGAGATTTATTTGTGCAATGGTTATTTAATCTTTCTATACCTGATGACGAATTATGGCTCTTCATGGGGGATTTTAATTTTATTCGTTCTGAGGAAGATAGAAATCGCCCGGGTGGGGATGTCAATGACATGTTTTTATTTAATGAGCTGATTGATCATTTAGGTATACTCGAATTACGTATCAAGGGGAGATCTTATACCTGGTCCAATATGCAAGCTGACCCTCTGCTTGTACAGTTGGATTGGTTCTTTACTTCCTCGCATTGGATTTCGATTTATCCAAACACTACTGTCAATCCTATGGCTAAACCTACATCTGATCATATTCCTTGCATCATTAATATTGATACAGTGATTCCCAAGGTGCATTTGTTTCGCTTTGAAAATTACTGGATTGATCAGCTAGGTTTCTTTGAATGTGTTCAAGATGTCTGGAAAAGGCCTACTCGTGCTACCTCTTGATCTGGTATTCTCACTGAAAAAATGAAGGCACTTAGAGCTGGGTTAAAAAAGTGGAAAATGGGTTTATCTCGGCTGAAAATTCTAATCAGCAGATGCAATGTGGTTATTCTCTTCTTGGATGAGCTTGAAGAGGATAGATCCCTGTTTGTTCATGAGGCCAACTTTAGAAATCTTGTTAAAATGCACCATGAGAAATTATTGAGATGTCAGTATCAATATTGGAAAAAATGATGCTCTATTAGATGGATGCAATTGGGGGAAGAGAACACCAAATTTTTCCATGCTATGGCTACAGAAAGATATAGAAGGAATTCCATGTCTAGTCTAGTGCTCTCGGATGGCCATGTTATAAATGATCATGATCAAATGGCTCATGTGGCCTGGGAATGCTATAAGAACAGGATGGGAAATCAGATGGAATCAATATGTCTTTTTAGCTGCAAACAATGATTCCAAGGGTTGATGATCTTGAGGAACTAACAGCCCCCTTTTCAACAAAAGAGATGGATGAGTTGATCAAGGGAATGCCTGTGGATAGAGCACCGGGGCCTGATGGTTTTAATGGAATGTTCTTAAAGAAATGCTGGCACATTATAAAGGAGGATTTCTATGCTCTTGCTACAGATTTTCACAATGAATCAATCTGTCTGGAAAATATAAACTCTTCCTTTATTACTTTAGTGCCTAAGAAGTCATCCCCTGAAACTATCAATGATTACAGGCCCATTTCACTCACAAACACTTGTCTGAAGTTTCTTACAAAGATGGTGGCTGATAGACTCCAAGGCAGAATTCTGGACTGTATCCACAAAAACCAGTATGGTTTCATCAAAGGACGAACGATTCATGACTGTTTGGCTTGGTCTTTTGAGTACATCCATCAGTGCAAGGCCTCTAAAAATCCTATTGTGATTCTCAAACTGGATTTTGAGAAAGCATTTGACTCGATTGAGCATGAATCTATTTATCAGGTGTTGAGACTGTTGGGTTTCCCGGAGAAGTTCATTTTTTGGGTGAAGATTTTGTTGGAAACAGGCATCTCTTGGGTGTTAGTTAATGGAGTACCAGGAAGAAAATTCAAATGCAGAAGGGGAGTGAGACACGGTGATCGTCTATCACCGTTGCTATTTGTTCTAGGTGCTGAAATCCTGCAATATGTGATCAATGATCTGAAGGAGAAAGGTTTTTTAAAACTGCCAATTGAGGTGGGTGACCCTGACTTTCCAGTGGTACAATATGCGGATGATACGTTATTGGTATTGCAAGCAGAGGTCTCACAGCTGATGATCTTGAAAAAGGCACTGCAGGATTTTAGTATCTCCACGAGGCTACATGTTAATTTCCATAAGTCCTGTATGCTACCCATTAATATATCAGATGATGAGGTGCAGGATCTGGCTACGGCTTTTGGATGTGTGGTGGGTTCGTTCCCTTTCACCTACTTGGGTCTACCGTTGGGTACTACGCGACCACGTATTGTTGATCTCATGCCCCTGATCACTAAGTTAGAAAGAAGACTCACTGCAAGCTCTACATTCCTAGCTTATGGTGGTAGGCTGCAACTCATCAACTCTTGCTTGTCTTCCATGCCAGTCTACTTCTTATGCTCATTGGAGTTGCCAGCTGGCATTTTGAAGCAAATTTACCGTATAATCAGACAGTGTCTATGGAGAGGTAATCATCCTGACTCGAAAAAGCAATCTGTTGCTTCATTGGATATGATTTGCAAACCAAAAAGGGCTGGTGGCCTAGGTATTGTTGATTTTCAGAAACAAAATCAGAGTTTACTCATCAAACACTTGCACAAGTTTTTTAACAAGGCACCTCTACCTTGGGTTGATCTGGTGTGGAATTATTATCCACATGGAGTTCCACAGGCTGCTGATCCATGTGGCACCTTTTGGTGGCGTGATATAATGAAACTGGTTCCTTTATATTTTGAGGTGAGTACTGTTTCAGTTGGGAAGGGGGACACTGCACTATTTTGGTCTGACTCATGGCATGGAAACATTTTCTCTGCCACATATCCGAGATTGTTCTCCTACGCAATTGACTCAAAAATTTCGGTTCGAGATGTGTTATACACTGTTGATAGAACCCAACTCTTTGAGCTACCTCTCTCAGCTTTAGCCTACCAGGAGTTTTAGAGTTGGGAGCACGCATTGCAGAATATTCAGTTGGATCAATCTACAGATGATCAATGGCGTACTATTTGGAAGGGAGGGTTGTACTCCTCAAAATGTTTCTATTACCACTGCTTTCGGAATCAGAGATCTCCTAAAATATTTGATTGGATTTGGCAGAGTTAGGTACTACTTCGTATCAAAGTCTTTGCATGGCTCTTAGTAAGTGATAGATTAAATACCGGAGATATGTTGCGCCGTAGACACTGGAATGTGACTGATGTCTTTCACTGTGCCCTATGCCCCACACAACAAACGGAAGATTGGATGCATTTGTTCTTTAAATGCAATTTTAGTGCTCGGATTTGGGCTTATCTTCAGATTGGTTGGGAGGATGGTGACAGCTTTGATCAGATTTTTTATGATGCCAGGAAAAAGTTTGACAAACCATTCTTTACAGAGGTAGTGATCATTGCTTTGTGGCAAATTTGGAAAATACGTAATGAGGCGATTTTCAGCATATTTTGCCAACATTTAGGGCTTGGAAAAGGAACTTTGTACATGAGATCACCATGCATACGCATAGGGTGAGAGATAAGCATTTACAGGTCTTGGTACAGTGGATTCAGCAACTTGCTTGATCCTACTGAGGGTCTCTACCCTTGTAAATTTGTAATATTTGTACAGTTTGGGGTTTCCTATTTTGTTGAATAAAATGCTATGGGGTTTTACCCCATAGTTTAGGTTTCAAAAAAATATGATGGGGCACTAGCATGAGGAGTGTGGCACAGGTGAGCATGATAAAACCCAATTTGGATGGGGAGAATTTATATTAGCAGATGAGGGAAGGAATAGAAATTCTGGAAGAGGATTTGGTAGAGGAATTGGTAGAGGAAGAGGAGACATAAATTTTGGAGGCTCGGCTAGAGGGCGTGGCAGTCATAATTCTGGCCGAGGTTTTGGTGCAGGTGAAAGAAGTGCAGAGGAAGGGCTAGGTGGAAGGATGGAATTACCTAGAGAAAATACAGACTGGAGGTTCAACAGCCTGTTTAACATGGGTGAAAATACTGAAGCAGGTATTAGTAACCCGAGTGAGCAATCGACTGACACGGTTTTACAGGAGGAAGAGATATCAGGGAGGAAAAGGATAGCGGAGGACTCAACTACTATCATCTCTAATGAAGGGGCTCTGGTTATCATAGATAAAAACCCCATGGTGGCAGACAGGGTAACGCAGTTTGAATCTCCCAATGCTCCTGCTACCTTGCTTTCTACACCGCAAAAGAACAACAATAAAAAGAAGAGTAAGAATTTGGAAGGAATGGCTATTTCTACTTCGGAGACATCTGATCAAATACCAAGATTGGCGGCATCCCTGGAGGATGACCGCCGGGAGCAATGAAACTCTTAAGTTTGAACTGCCAGGGTCTAGCTAATGACCCTGCAGTTCGATCCGTGGTGGATGTCCAAACTAAACATAATGCTGATGTCATATTTCTTTCTGAAACACATTTGGACAGTCACCCCGCTGAGGTTTTGAGGAAACGGTTAAGGATGGATCAAAAAAGTTTTTGTGCTAGTGATGGAAGGAAAGGAGGCTTAATTCTATTTTGGAAAAGAGAAGTGGATGTGGTACCGTTGGAGCTCAATTCAAATTACATAGATGTCAGAGTTACAGAGGATAACAAAATTTGGCTCATGACTGGTATGTATGGTGAATTTAAATGGGAGCACAAACACAAGACTTGGGACAGGATCCGAGGCTTAAATCAAAATTTCAACCTCCCCTGGTTAATTATAGGAGATCTCAATGAAATTCTGTTCTTACATGAGAAGGAAGGGGGGAACCCAAGACCACAAAGGTACATGGATGAATTCCAACAAGTCCTAGATGACTGTTCACTGCGTGATATGGGATACATGGGTAATGGTTTTACTTGGCGACGAGGAAAAATTCGCGAAAGGCTTGATAGAGGAATCATAAATGAAGATTGGAATCCGTTATACCCTAATGCGGCATTGGAGAACTTGGGGTTTATCCGTTCTGATAACAGACCACTACTTGTGAATACTGAATATTACCAGCCTCGGGTTGTACCAGGGGACCCTAAACCACTACGTTTTGAGGCACGGTGGCTGAGAGAGTCCAATTTTTCGGATATTGTGATGGATTCATGGAACCGAGTCAATGGTGATAGTAGCTTAACAAATATAAATGATAAATTGTCAAGGATGCATAGTGAATTCCATGACTGGGATCAACGGGTTCTTAAAAAACCAAAATAGAGAGTCAGAAGAGCTCAGAGAGAACTTGAGACAGTTATGGCTGGGCCTATGTGTGATGAAAACGACAAGAAGAAGAAATAATTGTCTGACTTTATTGAATTACTCCTTGAGATGGAAGAGATAGAGTGGATGCAAAGATCTCGACCTAACTGGTTACAAAATGGAGACAGAAATACATCCTTTTTCCATGCTTATGCATCTGCTAGAAGGAAAAGGAATTTTGTGAAGGAGCTAAAAAATGACAATGGTTCAACCATTGAAGGTACGGAAGCACTAAATAATCATGTTCATTCTTATTTTGCTAACCTGTTTTCCTCGGAAGTTTTCCAAACTGATCAAGGGATGATAAATAAAGTACAAACAAAAGTATCAGAACAGATGAATGATATGCTTCTTGCTCCTTATACTGCGGATGATGTCACGAAGGCTATGTTTAGTATTGGAGATCTAAAGGCCCCTAGTCCAGATGGGCTCCATGCTATTTTTTTCAAGAAGTATTGGGATATTTTGGGAAATGATATTACAGTGGAGGTTTTAAATGCAATTAATAATGGAAGCATCCCGCGGAGTGGAATAATACTACTATTGTGACGATCCCCAAAATTAATTCCCCGGAGCTGATTACCCAATACAGACATATTAGTTTATGCAATGTTCTTTATAAAATAATCTCGAAATTATTGGCTACAAGATTGAAGAGTATCCTTCCAGAAATTATCTCCCCTACTCGATAATATTCTTATTGCTTATGAGTGTATCCATAAAATCAAGAATAAAAGGAAGGGTAATTATGGCCTTTGTGCAGTTAAATTGGATATGCACATGGCATATGATAGAGTGGAATGGATATTCTTGAGGAAGATCATGGAAAAGCTGGGTTTCCAAGAAAATTGGATTGAGATGATAATGGCTTGTGTTAGTTCTGTGAAGTACAAAGTTAGATTCAACTCCCAAGAAACTGATGAATTTGTCCCTTCTCGAGGTATTAGACAGGGAGATCCCCTTTCCCCTTATATTTTCCTTCTTTATGCAGAGGGTCTCTCTAGTATGCTGCAGTATGAAGAAGAAGTTGGTGGTATCGAAGGAATTAGTGTGTGCAGAAATGCACCGTCAGTCTCACACCTCTTATTTGCTGACGACTCCCTAACCCTTATGCGAGCTGATGTTATAAATGCAACTTCCTTACGGCAGGTATTGGATTCTTACTGTGCAAATTCGGGTCAATTAGTAAGTCTAGCAAAATCTAGTATTTATTTCAGCCCAAATACTAGTGTGGGATCAAGGGAAGATATATGCTATGAGTTAAATATCGATACTGAGGCCCTGCCAGATAAATATTTGGGTTTACCATCTATGATTAGTGTTGAGCGTATTGATTGTTTTATGCACCTAGTTGAAAGAATTAAACAAAAATTGAAAGGATGGATGGAGAAACAACTATCACTTGGGGGTAAGGAAATTCTCTTGAAAGCTGTAGCCCAATCAATACCAGTATTTGCAATGTCCATATTTAAGTTGCCAAAACGGATATTCAAGAGTATCACTGATTTAATTGCCCAATTCTGGTGGGGTGATGTTGAAAATCATAGAAAGATGCACTGGTATTCATGGTGGAAAATGTGTTATCCAAAAAGTGATGGTGGAATGGGTTTTAGAGACCTTCAGAGTTTTAATTTATCTCTGCTATCTAAACAGTGCTGGAGGATCATTACTAACCCAGATTCTCTATGTTCAAGACTTTTGAAAGCAAAATACTTCCCAAATACCTCGGTTCTCAATGCAGGTCCTAAGAGTAATTCTTCTATGACCTGGCAAAGTATTTTTACAGGAATTGCTACATTTAAACGTGGTTATATTTGGAGAATTGGAAGTGGAGAGAATGCTAATATATGGACAGATCCCTGGATTCCATCTAGCCCGGATAGGATGATCATTACTCCCAGGGGACACACTGTTTTACTAAGGTATCTGATCTTATTGACCCTTCTACTGGTAATTGGGATTCTGATCTTATCCATGATATATTTAACACTATTGATGCTGGTAGAATTTTGAGAATTCCTATTTATCAGAATTCTTTTAATGACTTCATTGCCTGGCATCTAAATGGAAATGGAATTTTTCCGGTTAAGACATCTTACCATTCGGAATGGTCCCATTCTGTTAGAGGTTATCTTAATTCAAATAGGGAACTAGGGCCGGCTTCGCAACCTGCAGTCTGGAAACAGCTTTGGAATATTCAAGTTCCCCGTAAAATTCAAATTTTTGGCTGGAGGGTTCTACATGGTATCATCCCTCTAAAATCCATTCTTGCGAATAGACATATTGGGAATTCTGGCGAGTGTCCGATTTTTCATCAAGCTACGGAGGATATTAAACATCTATTATTTGACTGTCAGCCAGCTACTATACTATGGAAAAATCTGGAAATTTCAGACTATATCAATTCTATGATTATGCAAGAGAGATCGGGCTCGGTTATATTGGAAAGACTACTATTGGCTGAGGATATGAAAAGTACTATTATGTCAAATGTGGGTATCAAAGAATTATTGTTGAATGGAGGATGGTATCTATGGTGGATAAGAAGGAAGATAACGCATGGTGAACCAATCCCAAATTCAGGAAGGTGGGCGTTGTCGATTCTTACTATTGCTAATAACTATAAGAAATCTATTTCTGTAGGTGCTTCTACACCCGTGATAAAGTGGAAAAAACCAAATCCTAAGATGATTAAAGTCAATGTTGATGCTTCCTTTCATGAGAATGGAAGGGAGGGGTCCATAGCGACTGTTCTTAGAGATTATGAGGGGAATTTTATTGCTGCTCAATGCATTCATATCAAAAGAGGGGCTGATGTGATCACTTTGGAAGCAATGGCTATGAGGGGTGGATTGTCTCTTGCTGCTGGACTGGGTTTTAACAATATTGAGGCCGAATCCGATTCTATGGAGGTTATTAATTTTTGCTCTGGCCAGACTCAATGGTGGGATGCTGCATCTGCCATTTTTGCTGGGTGTCTTGATTTAGTCTCAATTATTGGTAATGTTAGGTTTAATCATTCCTCTAGGTCTGCAAATAGCGTAGCTCATGAACAAGCTAAGTTTGGTTTTTGTAATAGGAATTCCATTAGCTGGATTAACCAACCTCCGGGATGGTTGATCAATTTTCTGGTTCTGGATGTAACTACCGAATAATGCTGGGGCTGCAAGTTTCAGACGCACTCTTTTCCTTACCAGGGTACCTAAGGGGACTGGAAGGTTTTTAATGAGGCGGCTTGCATGCTTGGTTATATATAGTGAGTATTTATTTCAAAAAAAAACTCCAGTAACATATATAAAAAAGGGAAAAATCTAATCTTAGGGCCTCCTAAGATTGGAAAAACTCTAGGGCGCACTGGTGGATTGTTCTTTAGCGAACCGAGCGGCCAAAATTCAATATGTGCGAGTGGGATTCAAACAATGGAGATGATGTGTAGAGTAATTTCACAAGAGCTCAAGGCCATGAATATTGAGAATGCAATCCTTCAAGATTACTTGAACTTCTACTGTCTTGGCAATCGGGAAGAATCATAAACAAATGATAGTCTCGAGACAAGTGCAGCGGTATTGTGTTGTTATGTGCATCATTCCTTCATAAGAACATTATGCGGAATTGATCTCTTGTATCAATGTTAAGCCTTACCAATCAGCAGTTTACTTGTCTAACAAACCCCATATCAGTTTAGCAAGATTAGTCTTTCCGCCTTAACTAAAAAACAAAAAATATGCCAAAGTGCCCGTGAAAGTCAAAACATACATATAGCTAGAGATACATCATTGGTTTCAAAAGCTTCTTCTTATCTTATAGTATTACCGGAAGTTGATTCAAATTATGGTGTGGTTGGATCTTTATTACCAAAAGTCTGAAGCATTAGTGTCACATTGGTTGACTTTTGTGTTGATTATGGTCTTGATTGTTGTAATTTATGATGTAAGTTTTATATATTTATTTTATATGGTAGGCCCAACGACCAGATTATAATTAAGGCTCATAATCAGGTAACAATGGTTGTGTACATAGTATTTGTCACGCAACAACTGAATATAGAGAACTAGAGTATACTACTACCTCCGTTCCGCGAAAGAAGGCGTATTTTGTTGGTTTTAACCAATGTTTTGAGCAATAATTACTCTATTTATATATAATTTTTTTTACATATAATTAATATCATTGTACTCGTATTCAAAATAACTTCACTATGATTATTAGTTCTATCACATATGTCGCATATTAAATGCGTAATCCTTGGTCAAAGCCTCGGTCAAACGAAGCGAAATATGCCTTATTTTTTTGGAATGAAGGTAGTACATTAATGCTTCCCTAGGATTAATGCAAGGGATATTTATCTGTTTATAAGTATTAGTTTACATGCCATTGAAATTCTTTCACTTTAACCTACACTTTCTTTAATATTTACTTTAATCTACACTTGTTACCTGAACAATGGAACATATGGCAGAATAATTGGAAAGTATGATTTACCCATATGAATTCATGAGCACAATAGCCAGCCTTTCCTTTCGTAGAACTTTAATACGAATGGACACTTATCTTAATCCTCTGTACTCAAATTCATAGGGCCTGGCTAGAAAACATAGACGGTTCATGATCTATGTTTATGCAAAATGAATGATTTTAGACGATGAATATGTCATTTTGAGGTCAGCAAACATCAGCCAAAGATCCTTGGCTGGTTTGAGAGATACTGAAATTGCAATGGGCGCCTATAAAGTATCAACCCCATCATGCTTGGTCTACAAAGGAGGGGTCATCCTCATGGACATGTTTGTGGATTGACTTTGTGCTTTTATGGAAACTGCTGAACCCCCTCCAACTTCTCGTTTAAAGGCTAACAACGAATTTAGCTGATTCGCTACATATATTTTGCTCGCAGGTGTATGGGTATAGAAGTTCTCTCTAGGCCGAGCACCTTGCACTAGTACAGAAGTGCCTTTCTATGGAACAGATTCTGTGGCGCACCAAGAATCCATGCGCCACAGAAATATTTTTTTGTGGCGCACGGGTGGACATGCGCCACAGAAAAGAGGCATTCTGTGGCGCACGGGACCGGGGTGCGCCACAGAAAAGAGGAATTCTGTGGCGCACGGGATAGGGGTGCGCCACAGAAATATGCTGGGGCCCACACCAACCATTGCCACACTCCTATTCTGTGGCGCATGGTGGTTAGTGCGCCACAGAAATATGACATTTCTGTGGCGCACCACTGCCACGTGCGCCACAGAATTCCCATCCCAAAAATGTCTGTCCACATGCACGAACTCCACCCCCCCCCTCGGGAACGCCTTTTCTAGTTTTTGACGGAAGAGTTGCTTTTTTAGAATCGCCAAATTCCAAAAGGAACAAAAGTTATAGTCGTTTGAAGATTTTGACTAGAAAATAAAAAAAAAGAAAAAAAATTCTGTGGCGCACCCCTTCATTTGGTGCGCCACAGAATTGTTGAGGCAGGATTTCGAATCCTGCCTCCTCTCCTCCTCTTCTTCCTCTTCTTTCCCTTCTCCTCTTCTACACTCCTCCCCTCCACTTCTCCTCCACTTCTTATCTTCCCTTCTCTCTTCTACCTCTCCACTTCTCTCCTCTCCTCCACATACTACTCCACCTCTCCTCCTCCACCACCACCACCACCACCTCCAGCGAGCTCCTTTGGCGAGCTCCTCCTCCTCCTCCTCCTCCTCCACCACCACCTCTCCTCCTCCTCCACCACCACCACCTCTCCTCCTCCTCCTCCACCACCACCCCTCCTCCTCCTCCCCCTCCTCCTCCTCCTCCACCACCACCACCTCCGGCGAGCTCCTCCTTCTCCTCCCCACCAACCCCGGTGACCCCCATCCTCCACCCACCAACTCCGGCGAGCATCCGACGAGATCTGGCGAAATTTCGAAAAATTCCCGCGGCCAGATCTGGCCGCCTTTTTTTTTTGAAATTCAAAAAAAAAAATCTGTGGCGCACCCCTACTTGGTGCGCCACAGAATTGCAAATTTCTGTGGCGCACGGCTGAGGTGCGCCACAGAATTGACATTTCTGTGGCGCACGGCTGAGGTGCGTCACAGAAAAAAAATTAGTGGCGTGAATTCTGTGGCGCACCCCTCTGGCCCCTAGGTGCGCCACAGAAGCAAAAAAAGGTGCGCCACAGATAAGCCTTTCTGTACTAGTGTTGGGATTGTTGATGACCGCTTCAAGGAACCTTCGAGGTCTTGAATGTGTAAGATTAGTGAACCAAATAGCTGAAGACAACTAGCACTAGTGGAATACATGCTAACAGTACCGGTTCCAGAGGGCTTCTAGTACCGGTTGGACAGCCGGTACTAATTAATCAGCACTAAAGGCCCACCAGCATTTAGTACCGGTCGCTCACAGACCGGTATTAAATGGGCCATGACGTGGCCTAAGAGGAGAGCCCGCGGTCCATGTTCCTTTGGTACCGGATCCTGTTACGAATTGGTACCAACGTTTTTTTTCTCTTTTTTTCTTCTGTTTTTTCGATTTTTTCTCGAAAAAAATCATTTCATTCATTTATATTTATTTCTATTGTTTAAGCACTTAAACTCACATTTATCACCCACCATTTTTAGTTTCAATATAATTTACTCCCTTATACTAACACTTCCCGCAGAGGTCACCCATCCTCACACTACTCCCGCACTAGCACGCTTAACTTCGTAGTTCCTTTCCTATGAGCTACCTACAAAGAAGACATACTTACCTCACAATAGTATGCTATCAATCCTGTTAACCCATAGACTATGATGTCACACACATTTATTTTATGAATCAAAACAATTATTTAAATAAAAAGAAATGAATCATTAATAATATTTTGAATTAAAATATTCTTAAATGGAAATAATATGTCTAAATCCATTTAATATTGAATAATTTATATATGCAATTCCGTAAATTTAAATTTCACAAATAATATGTCTAAATCGATTAGAAATATGAGAGAAATCCAAATATGAGACATCCATAAGCTAACTCTTGTCTGATCTAGTACTTTTAAGTTATAAGTCATAAAACTCCCTAGAGAGAAGTTGATACCGGTGAAGTAGGTCACACCCCGAAGTGCAGTGTCTGTCATGAAACTCCCTAGAGAGAAGTATCTCACTATGGATCTCTATTTAAATAGGTAGTTGAGTACCTAAAAATGATTTTTGCCAAAATTCATGAGCAAATTACGAGGCACATGTAGTTCAAATTTGTCTCGTTTCCAACTGAATCGGCAGAAACTTGTGATTTTCAAAAGAGGTGGATGGAAATCTTTTCTTAGAAAACAGATTATTTATTTGGTTATATCGCATGTCCTAGCATGTTAAAAAAATTAAGCCCCCAAGTTTTGCAACATCTTCATGGTAGGTCCTTCACAAAAAACACATCTCTAACACTCCGAAAATGGAAAATGGTTTTTTGATTCAGTTAAAAAAAACTTCCTTCGTAAACATTGTCCGTGCTTCCAAGATGCATGTTTGTTTGCAATATGGGCTCATTATAACAAACTGTTCCATGTATTTGGCCATAACACCCGTCATTTCAACCGAAACCCTAGAATATTAGGAGGAGATATCTCTTTTTTGTGAACACTTTTTCAACAGAACTGTCGTAATGCAAGTTTATTATTTTTGGTGGATAGTAGGACATATGTAATGACACCACGTGAAGGTCTCGCGTTATTTAGGGTTTTTTTTTGAATTTTCTGGAATTTTCTCAGCCCGTTTTAGGAGAAAGTCAAGACGGAAGGCATGACCGTTCGTAGCCAGGGATTGTATATTTAGAAACAAATTGTGGATCTCTTTTGAAGTAGGTAGTTGAGTATCTCAAAATATTTTTTTGCCAAAATTCATGAGCAAATTACGAGGCACCTGTAGTTCAAATTTGTCCCGTTTCCAAATGAATCGGCAGAAACTTGTGATTTTCAAAAGGGTGGATGGAAATCTTTTCTTAGAAAACAGATTGTTTATTTGGTTATATCACATGTCCTAGCATGTTAAAAAAATTAAGCCCCCAATTTTTGCAACATGTTTGTGGTAGGTCCTTCACAAAAAAACCCATTTCTGACACTCCAAAAATGGAAAATAATTTTTTTATTTAGTTATTTTTTTTTGTTCGTAAACATTGTCCGTGATTCCAAGATGCATGTTTGTGTGCAATATGGGCTCATTATAACAAACTATGCCATGTATTTGGCCATAACACCCGTCATTTCAACCAAAACTCTAGATGTTTGAAGGAGATAGCTCTTTTTTGTGAAGAATTTTTCAACAGAACTATCGTAATGCAAGTTTATTATTTTTGGTGGATACTAGGACATATCTATTGTCACCAAGCGAAGGTCTCGCGTTATTTAGGGTTTTTTAATTTTCTGAAATTTTCTCAGCCCGTTTAAGGAGAAAGTCAAGACGGAGGGCATGACCGTTCGTAGCTAGGGGTTGTATATTCAACAACGAATTGTGGATCTCTATTGAAATAGGTAGTTAAGTACCTAAAAATGATTTTTGCCAAAATTAATGAGCAAATCACGAGGCACCTGTAGTTCAAATTTGTCCCGTTTCCAACTGAATCGGCAGAAACTTGTGATTTTCAGAAGAGGTGGATGGAAATATTTCATTAGAAAAGAGATTGTTTATTTGGTTATATCACATGTCATAGCATGTTAAAAAATTAAGCCCCCAAGTTTTGCAACATGTTTGTGGTAGGTCCTTCACAAAAAACCCATTTCTAACACTTTGAAAATGGAAAATGGTTTATTTATTCAGTTAAAAAAACTTCCTTCGTAAACATTGTCCGTCCTTCCAAGATGCATGTTTGTGCGCAATATGGTCTGATTATAACAAACTATGCCATGTATTTGGCTATAACACCCGTCATTTCAACCAAAACCCTAAAATGTTAGGAGGAGATAGTTCTTTTTTGTGAGCACTTTTTCAACACAACTATCGTAATGCAAGTTTATTATTATTGGTGGATACTAGGACATATGTAGCGACACCACGCGAAGGTCTCGCGTTATTTATGGTTTTTTGAATTTTCTGGAATTTTCTCAGCCCGTTTTAGGAGAAACTCAAGACGGAGGCCATGACCGTTCGTAGCTAGGGGTTGTATATTCAGCAACTAATTGTGGATCTTTATTGAAATAGGTAGTTGAGTACCTAAAAATGATTATTTGTGCATATCACATGTCCTAGCATGTTAAAAAAATTAAGCCCCCAAGTTGCAGAGTTGCATACGACATGTAAGGATTCATCGGCACAAAAGTATATAGCAGGCAGAAGTAGAACTCGGAAATCATAATGAAAATGGCTAAGCTAACTGGTTGGTGTACAAGAGAAGTGCCCCAAGGCTGATGGAAAAAATACGCAAGGAAATGTGTGGGTAGGAAGAGCCACAATGCTGGTCACCTGCGCATTACCGAGGGCTTCAACCTTGGCGACTAGGACTTGAAGCGCAAACTGCACTCAGACGATACGTTGGAGCCTTGCCTTGGAGAACTAGATGGATATGTTTATACTAGAGCGGACGAGGAACTGCAAGAGAGCGGGAGAGTAACACGTGTATGCCATGTATTTGGAAAGTGAACCCTCGATTTGGAGCTCAAAGAAGATTAGCTTCCATTGGAAAGTGAACTTCGGGATAAATCTCCACGCCATTGTATTCGATTATTTCTCAACTTGCTTACATATCTAGTGCTAGTACTATTGTTCGCCTATGCAAACATGAGAGAAATATATAGAGATCTCAATGAAATCTTGCTCACATCATACTAGTTAAACATGAACATATAAATATAGATACATATAAAAGTACTCGATCTACAGATCACAGGAGACCCGTACTACTACATCATAGAGAGATATACATAATAGAGATCACATTTTCGTCCCCGAAACACTACTACACATCATAGGAGTCGTCTGAATCGTCGTCATCATCAGCTGGTGCTGCCGGTGCGAGGTGACGCTGCCCAAGGTTGACGACTCGAACAATGCGGTACACCTCGTATGAAACGTAGGCATCTATGGCGGCATAATCAATGTTCTTTCCGTGAAGTGGGGTCGTGACCCACTTCTTGTGGTTCTCGATCTTGTTCTTCATATTACCGTACCAGTCGTCGATCAAATCCACTGCCATATGAGCCATTGAAGTCCTTTCATGCCGAGGCCTGAATATCTCTTGGATATCAATGTGGTAGGCAGCCGGTATCTCAATTCCGAAGCTTTTACTCATCTTGATCTTGTCGTTGTTTGTTTCAATGCTAACAAAACGAATGCCGCTGCGACAAAGGAAGTCCATGAGGGCTGGACAATTCTTGTTACTACTGCAACAACAAGTTAGCATGGAACAAATTGTTAATTAAGAATCATAACAATAACCTACTTCTTATTAATTCTTGTTAATTACTACTGCAACAACGACCTGCATATTGCAACACAGATTTGCCAGTGTGCAACAAGCTGCCACCACATGCATGAACTATATATAAACCTATGTCACAGATATATGATTTCAATGGGGGATCGGACATGTTGCTATCCTATGTAATTTTCTATAGATCACGCGCATATATGATTCAAATATGATTCAAATGGGGATCGGATTGCTATCCTATGCAATTTCATCAACCTATGATATGTATATGATTCAAATATGATTCAAATGGGGATCGGATTGCTATCCTATCCAATTTCATCAACCTATGATATGAATGGATCAAGGCAAAAAACGTACCTTGCCCATTGAAAGACCAAGACATTCTTCCTAAAGCAAAATTGGATGACCGCAACATCCTTCTCATCGCGCGTGTACTCAAGATCAAACCCGATGAAATTCTCTTGATCCGTCGCGCTTTCAACCCATCATTTGAATGTGGCGAGATATCCCGACATCTTGGCGCTATCGTTAGTGTAGACGATGGTGAGCACGCTCATGCCATGTACATGAATAGGGTGCGGACCAAGAGTGATTGGTTGTTGATCCATTGGTGGATTATGGGAAGAAGCTAAGAAGGGAAGAAGAGAGGAGAGGACGAAACAGAGAAGAACAGAGAGAATAGCACCGTACTGTAGCAATTCACGAACTCATAGGCGCGGGAGGCAAAACGGTTCGACCCTTTGGTCCCGGTTTTAGTCACCAGCCGGTACTAAAGGTGCTCGGCCAGGCGAACGGTTGCCACGCGCCCCTATGCCGCACACCTTTGATACCGGTTGGTGTCTAAAACCGGGACCAAAAGTGTGTGGCACCAGGCGAACGGTTGCCACACCCTTTGGTCCCGGTTTTAGCACAAACCGAGACTAAAGGTGTGTGGCAAACCGGTATTAGCCTTGCCCAGTGCCCCTCCCGTTCGAACCGGAACAAGACACCCATTCCTACCAGTTTGTAATTGATTTGGTACTATAGCTAAAATCCTATGGCCCCGTTTCTACTAGGGTGGGAGAGATTCACATCGGAAGAGATGAAAACGTTGCAAGGGCACCTCCTCAGATACCCGGTTAAGATAGAGCCTGATGGCAGCATCGGTCCGCTGCTAGGGCCGGCCCATAGGCCGGGCAAAAGGGGCAACCGCCCTGGGCCCAAAGAGGAGTAGGGCCTCGATTACTAAAGTACACTGTAAATCTTATACTATCATCAACAAATCATGTATTTTTTATTGACTATGTATAGACATTAGAAATTCAAACTTAGTATACATAAAGATTTGCAAAATACCAAACATTATAATGTACGACCTATGCTGACATGTTGAGTTTGGTAAATACTTACACATACTATGTTT
Source organism: Alopecurus myosuroides (assembly GCA_028641055.1). Classification (NCBI taxonomy): domain Eukaryota; kingdom Viridiplantae; phylum Streptophyta; class Magnoliopsida; order Poales; family Poaceae; genus Alopecurus; species Alopecurus myosuroides. The sequence goes on along the minus strand of CM054063.1, from coordinate 305,411,573 downwards.
AAATAATTAATATATATATTTCACCTCTTTAATTTCATGCGTAAATTCTTATGTGAGAGACTAAGAGAAGAAATTCTTTACACAATGTGACATAGAGCATATTGTGGTGAGTGTATATGATAGCTGAATTTTGTGTGTACAAAAGTATTAAAATCCATAACTTTAATTTATAACAAAAAAAAACAAATTACGCCAATTGTCAATTTATACTCGAGAAGTTTCTATATATTAATTTACATAACCATATATATAACAATATTCGCCAAATTGTCAATTTATACTCGAGAAGTTTCTATAGTAATTTATACTACGAACCTATATTAAGATATATGTTAGGGTGTATGCTTTTTTACTTTGTAACCATATATATAACAATATTCGAAGTAGAGAAGATCATTCACAAAATAATATACATATATAATTTGTCGATTGTAAAAATAGTAATGCGTAATGTGTTTTTTCTTCCTTTTTCACATTTAATATTATTTTGTTAAGGAAAATAGCTCACAAAGAAAAGAAAAAATGCAGCTCAAATATATTTTGATTTATAAAACATACATTTGTTAAAACTACAATATGATAAGAAAAAGGAACACAATATAAATGTTTACCATAATTATACTTCTTAATAAGTCGCCCCAGGTCCAAAATTTAGTTGGAACGGGCCTGTCCGCTGCCAGACCAAGAATGATTCCCTGACGTCGTTGGCAAGATCTGCGGGGCTCCAACCTCACTTCCTGACTCGCTGACAATGTAAACATCGCCGCAGCGCGAAATATCGACTTTTTTTCAGTGTGCAAAGTTGGTTCTTTCCCACACCTGTAAAAAACATATGATTCTTTTGTTGTTGTGTTGGCGCTGAAGGAGAGCTGGGCGTGTATCGTGATCTGTCTTCACGAGTAGGGAAAGCTGGACTTGCTAATTAACGGTGTCCGTAGAGTTGTTGCATTTGTAAGATTTCGTACAGTCTGTAAATGAAAACACGACAGGATCACCGATAGTGCTGGACATTTGTACCATCATGACACGATCGTTGATATTGTTCTTCATTTGATTCATTTTTGCGGTGTGTAGGAGTGCACGGATGTAGTACGTCTTTTTTACTGCCGGCTGTACGCGATACAAGTTTGCAACCATTTTGTTCGGTGACCGTGATAAGGCTTTCTGACGCGTGGCCAAGAAAAAGAAGTCCACATGAACTGAGGACAAGAAGACCAACTCGAAAACTATTCGAGCTGTCAAGCTTGCAGTGGCATCGATCATGTCGTCGATATCCGTCAGCACCGCCCCTTTCCCGTGGCTGCTCCTCCGGCGGCGCCCCCGTCTCCCAAACCCAGAGCCACATGACCATGTCTGAGCGACACGACGTCTCGCCGTGCAGTGCACACGCGCCCGAGAAACCTCACCCGTTACACCTGCACTGACGTCCCCTCGGAGCCGCTCACCAGCACCTCCTGCAGACACCGGTGCTTGAACTTGTATGACGGCGGCAGCCCGTAAAGCAGACGGGCCACACCGCCCCTGTCGTCGTCGACGAGCAACGCCTCGAGACTGTAAAGCTGATCCATATGACCATGTCTGAGCAACACGACCTCTCGCAGTGCAGTGCACACGCGCCCGAGAAACCTCACCCGTTAGGAGCCGCTCACCAGCACCTCCTGTATACACCGGTGCTTGAACTTGTATGACGGCGGCAGCCCGTAAAGCAGACGGGCCACACCGCCCCTGTCGTCGTCGAGGAGCAACGCCTCGAGACTTTAAAGCTGAGCCACATGACCATGTCTGAGCAACATGACGTCTCGCAGTGCAGTGCACACGCGCCCGAGAAACCTCACCCGTTAGGAGCCGCTCACCAGCACCTCCTGCAAACACCGGTGCTTGAACTTGTATGACGGCGGTAGCCCGTAAAGCAGACGAGCCACACCGCCCTGTCATTGACGTGAAAAACGTCTCGTCCACTGTCAAGCTTCATGCACTAGTTAACACGAAAAAAAATCCGAACTAATGGAAAGAGCTAGTACAAAATCTACGTATAGACTCAACAGAGACCTCAAGGAGGCACCGTGTACATGTGCCCACGTCGGCAGCACGTCCGCCACGAGAGGTCTCCTCAGCTTGGCCAACCGCGGCAGGCTGCGTCCCCAGTGAAGTTGAGCACCAGGTCCTAGGAAGCTGCTGAGCAACTTGGAGAGATCAAGCGCAGTCGGGGTGGTCGGTCCACGAAACAGAAGAGAGAGGAGGGGAGGTTGAGGTGTGCGACACGGTGCCGAACTTGAGCTCGCGGGGGGGGGGGGGGGGGGGGGGGGGGGAGGGGGGGAGCACCCATGCACGTTATGTTTGAAGATGGTTTAGATGGGGCTAGAAATTTAAATAATTTGTCCTTTTCTTTTTGGGCATCTTTCAGGTTTGAAAATCAGTTTTCGTAAGTGTGAAATTTTCTGCATTGGTAAAGGTCGATAGGGTTGAGGAATATAAAAGATGATATTTGTAGTCGTGAAATTCAGGCAGAACACACATAAACGAATTCCGTATTGTGTCACCCTCAAGGACGTACGCCAATACGGATTGTGGGTACCCACGAGACTGCGACTCGCTCCAACCCCAATAAATTGAAGTTCAAGCCTCGTAATAAATCGATTTGTATTCAATTTGACCAACTATATAGAAATGTATATCAATATCTACAATATAATTTTCTTTCACGAGGTCATAAATATATTTGCATATTATTTGAACTCAGATCCGCAGATCAGATCATGGTTGCGCTTCTACGCCCCCCCCCCCCCCCCCCCCGGAGCATCATTTTTTGGAGATGTACACCCCGTTGGAGATATGCACTATAGACAATAATATTCAGTTATTATTTTATCATCAGGTTTAAGAATTAAGTTTATGCCATCTGTTACAATGGCTATAGCACTTGAAAAGTGTTTTTCAGAGAAAAATCTTGTCGCGTCTCGCTATGCGGACACCGGGGAGAAGATCGGCTCTTCTGCCCCTTGATTTGTTTGGGATCCAATATTCGGGGAGAAGACCTCGCTGTACCTCTGGGGCCTAAACTGGCTCCGGGCCGAGGGGGGGGGTTTAGTCATTCCCTCAACATTGGCCCCCGGGTTAATGTGAATGGCAAATCAAGGTTTGCTCGTTCATATTAAGCTCTTGAAATGAAAACATAAATTTGCATAATTGGAGACAGAGGCGGGTTTGGTGTTCCATCAGGAATGATAAACTGACTTTCCCTTTAGCCAAAATCTTGGTCTCAATCTGTTCAATATTTATTTTCCTTTATCTCACTCTTTACACGTCTATTTAAACCGACCCGGTTTATTTGGGTAGTTATGTTTGCGAGCCTATCTCTTCGATTCGAGGAACTGAGTCTTGTCTGGCTAATCTCTTGATTCGCTCCACGCATTAAATAATGCGAATCTGGCGCATTTATTCCTCTTATTCCCTCTGTTTGACCTAGGTCAACGTCAGGACTTCATCATTTCTTGGGGTCTTATCTGCAAAAAAACACAACAATTTTAAGGGTTTTCTATCTTGTCTATAAATAGTGGGGAGGAGTGACCCTAAGCCATTACGTACCACCCTCGCCCACTTCTCCTTCAACCTCTAGTGCCGCCCAGGCGCGAGCTTTGAAGCTCAAGCTCCGCCACTGTCGGAGTTACGCCGCCACTGCCTGAATCTTGCCGTTGCCACAGGAGAAACTTTCTCTCACTTCTGGGAGAAAAATCCATGGCAAACAAGGGTGTGGGAACCGGAAAGAAGAAAAAGGCCGCTGATCCGGCTGGCTCCTCAGCCCAGAACAAAAGAGAGATGATTGTAGACTGATGTAAGTCCAAAGTCTCCCATGGTCGCCTTCCGGAGATGCATGAATCGGACCTTTTGCCGGATAATATATCTTGGCGCGCCCCTGGAAACGAGATCCATCCCACTCCTGGACCGTATGAGGTAATCGTCTTCGTTGACCACGTGACCCGGGGTTTCCGACTACCCGGGTCTCGTTTGTTCCGTACAGTCTTGGCGCACTACGGTTTACGTCCCCATGACATCCCTCCAAAATCTGTTCTCTGTGTTAGCAACTTTTTAGTCCTTTGTGAGGATTATCTTCAGATAGAGCCTAACCTAGATTTGTTTCTAGAGTACTTTTATTGCAATAAGTATCTAGAAACAGCAAAAGGCCAACTGATTTTTTGTGGGGGTGTCTATTTTCAGAGATGCAAAGATGTAGTTTATCCAGCCGTAGCCTTATCTAGCCATCCCAAGATGTGGCAAAAAAATTTACTTCTATAGTTTTAATCGTGTCTTGTAATGCCCTCCGGTGTGTATGATTTCCTTGGCCAAGTTACTGTATGCACCTCCAAGAAAGGAATTTTTTGCTAGATAGTGGGTTCATGCCACCTTTAACCCGCGTCCGAGTGACAGAAACGAGTGGGAGGGGTGGGGGGGTGTTGTTCTGTTGCCACTAAGGAGAAAAGCACGTTGTAGTTTTTTATGGATGGGAATTATTTCTTACATTACGTATTATACTTAATGCATTTGTCTGTTGCACACAAGAAATCACTTTGCTGCTGCAAATTAATACCGGCGATATTTGCTCGATTGCTGTCTCAAGGTGGACTCTTAGTAAAAGATGTTATCGTTTGACGGTCTATTTATTTTGATGTAATTCCTACAATGTTAGAAACCCTGAACATTATACGTTCATTATTTGTTAACTGCCCAGTTGTAATTTGTTTACCCAACATGTTTATGTGGATTAGGAGAGACACCACTAGTGAATCTATGGCCCCCGGTCCTATTTTCCTCATTGATTACAACCTTGTTTACTTACTTTTCATCATCCCTTCCTTGTTGTCCGGGTTTCATTTAATCATCTCCAATCATTCGATACAATTAATTCTCTAGTTTTTAGCAAAGCGGAAAGATTGACAACCTTCTCGAAAGTTGGGAGAAAGAGAGAGTTTTTGTTTTTGTGTATGTTCACACTTGTTGAAGCGCCAGATAACAAGAAACCTACTGAGAGACTTCGAAGTCCTACTGGATTGATCACCATGGTTCCTTAACTAGGGAAAATTTGCTGTAGGACTACATCATACCTTCCTCTCGGGGTCTCCCAACGGGTGTGTGATTTCACGCCATCACTTTCCCTTCAAGTAAGTGGGTGGAAAATCTCACCTTATCTTTCTCACTGCAGCCTACAGTCACCAGATCTTTGTTCACAGAACACAACCAGTCAAGCGCTACCATGGGTTCAACAACACTTGAAAACTTCGCATGCCTGAACCGCAAGAACCTGGCTAGAATAACCACTTGTTGAGGTGGTGGCAGTGTGGATTGTTTTTGTTCTTGGGCCTGAACTGTGTCATGGCTTGTATGATTTGGGTCTTCACATTCTGCATGTTATTGTTTCCCTCATAGTTTTTGTTGTTGTTGTGGTTGGGTTTGATGTGGAGGCATCTATAGTTTAGCATAGACGACTTTACATGAAAATGGCTAAATAAAATAGCTACCCATACTATATGAACACACCAACACTTAAAAATATACATATAACCAAACCAATCACTTTAAAATATTTTTCAAAATTACGTATAAATTTCTGTGAAACTGCTAATTAATGTTTGAACACAAAATAGTTGAAAATACTTGAACTATCATTGCCATATAACAGGTCAACACCTAACATGATCACGACAACTAAGGAAGATTATGTGGTGGGAAACCTAATGTCTTTTGAGAGCTCCAATAGCATGCATCATTGGTTCCTTCTTTAATTGGGTATGCTCTTCTATGGGAAATCTCCACTATATTTTAAAAAACAAGTAGAAGAGATGGAATTAAGAGATTGCTAGAATAAAAAAGGATTTGGAAAATAAGTTTTCATCCTATGGATTTTTATATTCCATTTTTTTAAGGTATTGTTCCTACAATCAATACATTGCTCTCACACCATTTGCAGTGATACAACCAAACAAGGGCTATACTGTTGCTGTAGTACTAGCCCTGGGCCATCCACTAGTACACACTAAATGATAAGTATCAAAACAAAGCAAATTTATACCATAATAAAAAAATGTCCATAGGACAAAATTATTACAAATTGCATAGCGGAAGATAGTACAAAATTTACTCAAGAACCAAATGACGTAATCGAATAGAAGGGGCTCCCTACTTAAATTTGTGCCACAGGAAAACAAACATGTTGAGTGGAGGCACGAGACCAACGTCAAACAGTCCAAATCTGAACAGCCTGCAAATTGGAATTTGCAGCCCCCGAACGAGTCACAACTCTTACAAGTGACAGATATAAGGAAAAGATTCTAACTTCTACATGCTTATTGGGCTAGTGGAGTTTGAGGCTATTTTGTAGAAAGAAAATTGTATCCTATCATTTTACAATTTTTTTTATTTAACTGAAAAAGTAGCACTGATTAACATCAATAACTCACTATCCTTGTGCTCCCATTAAATCCCTTAAAGAATTTGAGATAAGTAAGAAACTTCAAAGTCCTTTAAGTACATTCTATCCAAGTAGTGATCCAAGTTATCCACTAGTTTCATTCACATCCAACAATTTCAATCTAATGCGGCATATCAATAGGCCAGGTCAAGGACCACATGGGTATACTGTCGGTAACATGAACATATTAGTAGTTCAGGTCATATACGTCCTACTTATATCACTCATCAAACTAACTTACATCAA